>CM055077.1:9068005-9097089 GCA_029204045.2 Tillandsia leiboldiana | reverse complement strand
CTTCTTGAAGATGTGTGGCATTCGTGTAAAAAGAGTCTTACACGATACAAAAATACCCTAGTTCGGGAATCGGCGACTTGGATGAGATTAGCTTGCTCAATCAAGGTTCCAAACTCAGGTGAGTGATTTCGGAGAGCTTCAATGTTGACATGACGTTCACCGATGCATTCACGACGTTCAAACGCTCGAACGCGATCCATGCTGACGAACCATCCTTCCACGCGAGGCGGGAGTCAGGAACAATCGTTGTGTGTTAAATCACGTCTCGTCGTAGTCCAAAACGTCTAGTTACTCGTTTCCTTTTCACAGAGATGGTTGGTTTAGTCATAGGCGCTTTTCCTTTGTCCATGGGTGCTTTTCCTTTCGAAGCATCGGACGCCTTTTGTTCAGGCAATGATTCATCATCATCTGTCAATGCAGTCCAATCTATCTCGTGACAATCCACCTCTGTATCCTGACCTCGACAAATTCACCTTTTTGTTGTGTTTTCTTAGCTCTCTTTAATTTTTTGTGGCCCGAGTGTGCACTATTGTGACCAACAAAAGAAGATCCATGAGAATCCCATTGATCCAAATGCTTTGAGAAGAGTTAAATCCTGTGAAACCAACTCAAGAACACAAAAATTCTTAGTTTTCAAAAATTTGAAAAATTGTACCCAACAATCATAATCATGTAGAGAACTAAGAATCAAATTAGTTTTGCAAAAGGACTTTTAAAATAGATCAATTGCATGAATTTCGAAAATCCTTATTATATGCCCTAAAACCGAAATTTTAGAAATCGAAGCCTAAAAATCCGTTAATCAGGAGAAACCTAGCATATAATCAAAACTAATCTACCCAGAGTTCTTATTTCAAAAGAAATTTGATCAAAAACCATCCACAAACAAAGTTGATCCAAGAAATTCATCGTTTGAGGAGGAAAAGAGAAAACGGTGAAAAACCGAGATTTTGATCAATAAAACTTACTTGGAGTTGAAGAACTTGAGTTTGAAAGCTTCCAAGAGGATGAAATCTAGAGAGAGAGGCTCTGGAAACTTTTGAACAAAAGATTGGAGTAAAAGAAATCAAAAACCCTTTTGTTCTTTATAAAACCCTAGCCGCGATCCGGATCAGTTCCGACTGCGATCCGGATCGGCTACCCGCAGTGAGAAACTGCGTTCGGGATCCGGATCGGCAGATCAATCCGGATCGTCAGCCCGCAGAAGAAAACCTGCGTTCGGGATCCGGATCATCTTGCCCGATCCGGATCGGCCCCAACTTTTTCTTTAGAAAATTTCAGAGAAATTCAAGAAAAACCAGAAAAAGATTGTAAGCACAAATGTGTATCAACTTTAAACAAAAATCATCGTTTCATACAACAAGAATTAGATTATGCCAAATCTATCAATAATATCCAAAAATGAAACGAAAATTTACAAAAATTAAATCCCTTAAAGTTGAACACCTTCAATCACATCTAACTTGATCTTATGAGTAATGCCTTTATCAAATCATCAATTCAGTAAAGAAAATGAAATACAAAGATCAATAGATGTTTGAAATCCCAAATATATAGATAATATTTCTAGACAATCTGTTGAAGAGAGTGGCTCTTTGAGCATCTTTCTTTAAAATCCCACCTTATACCAACCTTGAAATTTGACAGAGTCAAGTATTTCAACATGCATTTTACTTAATCAAAAATTTGAACAACCATGCTTGGTATACATGTGGTAGCTGCACACAATACTCGGACGACCGAGGTGGTAGCTCTTTCCTCCATGTGGTGGTAGTTTTCACACTCCTCATTGGGATGTAACTCTTTCCACATCTTTTGAGCATTTTACATTTCTTTGACTCCCCCTCAATTGGCTATCAATTATTTAAGATATAAAGTATTCAACCAAAATTGATCTCGATTTCATACTCGACTAAACAGTCAAATAAGATAATGACTATACCAAGAGATCATTGAGAGAGAGAAATTGACTTTGATCACTTTAGAAGATGATTTAATTAACATAAATGATCATTGCAACAGTGAAATATTATGATGGCAAAAGCATAATAAATTTCTAAATGTGCGAAAAGATGCAATTAAAGTCAATTATGATCTATGCTCAATTAATGTCCTATGTACAAACATAGATAATGAACAAAACAAAACAAATACAAAACCTATCCTAAGCAAAGATTTCAAAAAGAAGTTATTTCAAGGAAAGCATCCCAATTGCTTTTCGTAAATGAATAAAACGTTTTTGATCCAAAGGTTTTGTTAAAATGTCAGCTAATTGATCCTCAGTTGAAATATATGAAAGTTGAAGAGTATTTGATTCAACTAGCTCTCTAAGAAAATGATATCTAAGTTCAATATGTTTTGTTCTAGAGTGCAACACAGGGTTTTTAGAAATGTTATTGCACTTGTGTTGTCACAAAGATTGTTACCGAAGATGCTGAAATGCGGAAGTCACTCAATACGCTTTTCATCCAAATGAGTTGAGTTGAGCAACTTCCAGCTGAAATGTATTCCGCTTCGGCAGTCGAGAGTGCTATGCAATTCTGCTTTTTACTGTGCCATGCAACAAGGCAATGGCCAAGATAGAAGCATGCACCACTCGTGCTTTTCCGATCATCCACTGATCCTGCCCAATCGGCATCTGAGTATCCAACAATATCCAACTTGTTCCCATAGGATACCAAATTCCGAAATTAATTGATCCTTTGATGTACCGGATGATCCGTTTCACCGCTTTCAGGTGAACCTCCTTTGGTGCTGATTGATATCTCGCGCAAATCCCAACACTAAAGGATATATCCGGGCGACTAGCCGTGAGGTAAAGTAGACTTCCAATCATACTTCTATACAGTTTCTCGTCTACATTCTCACTATGTGATTCACTTCCAAGTCCCTTGTGGCTAGTTCCCATTGGAGTCGGAAAAACTTTACAATTTTCTAGATCAAACTTTTTGACCAACTCCATTGCATACTTGGATTGACTCAAGTGAATACCTTCATCATTTTGTTTAATTTGCAATCCAAGGAAATCAGACACTTCGCCCATCATGGACATCTCAAATTCGCTTTCCATGGTCTCCGCGAATTTAGAAGCATCATTATCTTTTGTTGCACCAAATACAATGTCATCGACATAGATTTGTGCTACAATGAATTATTTTGATAATGCTTCACAAAGAGAGTCCTGTCAGCTCCCCCTCGAGTATAGCCCTTCTCCAAAAGGTGCTTTGTTAACCTTTCGTACCATGCTCGCGGTGCTTGTTTCAGAGAACCGTACAGAGCCTTTTTCAAACGAAAAACATGGTTAGGTTGTTTATGATCTACAAAACATTTCGGTTGAGCTACATAAACTTCCTCATTAAAAACCCATTTAGAAATGCGCTCTTGACGTCCATTTGAAATAATTTGATTTAAAATGACAAGCAATAGCAAACAATATACGAATGGACTCGAGTCTAGCTACAGGGGCGAAAGTTTCGTCAAAGTCTATACCTTCTACTTGAGAGTAGCCTTGAGCAACTAGTCGTGCCTTGTTCCTGATGATAGTACCATCTTCATCTTTCTTGTTCTTGAAGATCCATTTGGTACCTATCACATTATGTTGCTTGGAGGCTTCGTAATTCCCAGACTTTGTTTCGCTCAAATTGATGGAGCTCTTCCTGCATTGCTTTAATCCAGTAGTCACCTGAAGAGCTTCATCTATGTCTTTGGTTCGATTAAAGATACATAGCAAGCAAATCCGCAAACCAACTGCCTTCGAGTTCTAACTCCTTCTTGTGGATCTCCAATGATGTTCGATTCCGGATGATCCTTGGAGATTCGTAGCGTTTGTTGAAACGGAGTACTCGGAGGTACACGAGATGATTCCTGCATATCAGATAAACTAGAAGAACCATTAGAAGCATCATTAATATTGGAAGTATTATTATGAGAAGATGCACTAGCAGGAGAATCATCATCTAGAGAGATACGAGGGTAGATTTTTCAGATTCAAAATGAGAAGCTTCATCTACTTTAACATTTATAGATTCTACAATCGTCTAGATTCAATGTTAAATACTCGATATGCTCTGCTATTCGTAGAATAACCCAAAAAGATCCCTTCATCACTTCGAGAGTCGAACTTTTCAAGATTTTCACGGTCACGTAAGATGTAACATCGACTCCCGAAGATACGAAAGTACTTGATATCCGGTTTTCTACTAAACCACAGCTCAATATGGTGTATTCAAGGTTCCTGGGCGCAAATACACTCTGTTAATGACATAGACAGCGGTGTTCACAGCTTCAGCCCAAAAATGTAGCGGTAATTTCCGGCTATGAAGCATCACACGCGCCATCTCTTGAACCACCCTGTTTTTGCGCTCAACAACACCATTCTGCTGAGGTGTATAGGGTGCCGAGAATTCATGTTTAATGCCATTTGAAGTACAAAAATCAATGAATTTTGAATTTATGAATTCTCCACCCCTATCACTTCTAACACGAATGATCTTTTCATTCTTTTCAATCATAATACGATGGCAAATCTCATGAAAAGAGTCAAACGTATCAGCTTTCTCTCTCAAAAATGCTACCCATGAAAACCGAGAGAAATCATCAACCAATAAAAAGATGTACCATTTACCTCCCAAGGATGGTTGACGGGTCGGCCCCATTAAGTCCATGTGCAAAAGTTCCAAGGGCCGTTTTGTACCAACGTGGTTCAAGTTCTTGTGTGCAGTCCTAGACTGTTTTCCCTTTTGGCAACCACCACACAACAACATTTTGTTTAAATAAAAGCTTTGGAATCCCCTTGACCACGTCCTTGTTTGAAATTCTAGTAAGTTCCTTAAAATTTAAGTGACCTAGCCTTTCATGCCAAAGAGTTTCATTATTCAAAGCGGCTAAGTTACAATTCTCAGAAAATTTATTAGGAACAACATAACAATTGTTTTCAGATCTAACCCCTTTTAGAAAGAAGACATGGTCCTTATCAGTTACAACGCATTCAACCGATGAAAAGTTAACTGAAAAACCATTGTCGCAAAGTTGACTTATGCTTATGAGGTTAGTCTTAAGGCCATCAACAAATAAGACATTTTTCAAAATCGGGCCATCTGGAATAGCTACCGTCCCTTTTCCAACAATTTTGGAAGATCGACCGTCTCCGAAAACAACGTGTCCTCCGGAGATTTTCTCAAGATTTTGAAAACTATTTTTGTCACCGGTCATGTGACGGGAACACCCGCTATCCAGATACCAAGACGAGCTATCATATGCATGCAAGGAAATATTGGAAACAAGACAAGGGAAAATTTCACCTTTGCGCACCCAAACCTTTTTGGAATGCGTCTGTAATGGTCGTGAAGTTTTGTGCCTAGGTGAAAGCGTCTTGTTAAAACGATTGTTGCTCCTTGATGAAGTCGTCTTGTGCGGTGAACTACCAAGTCTCTTTTCATTTGAAAAGTTTTGCTTTGATTTCCGGAAAGGAGCCTTTTTGGTAGTTGATGCAAGAGGTGCTTGAGATGAGCGTTCGACTCCCGTCTTGCAATATCTTCTTATGTGCCCTGAAACACCACAACGAAAACATACCTTATATCTTGACGATCCCAAAGAGGATGAAGTAGGTTTGTTGTCGTTGTTTGTCTTGAATTCCGGTGTCGGAGGAGGAGATACCGACTGAGGCACAGAAACTGTCCCACTCAAACTTGGACTGTTTCCAGTTTGAGTGTATCCGAGGCCGAACCTATTTGATTGACCAAGACCAAGAAGTCTATCCAACTTACTCCTTCCTGAAGAGAATCGCTGTAAGTCATTCTTGAGTTGGAAAATGGTCTTTGTCATTTCCAGGTTATCCTGTCGAGCCTCGTTGTAGAGCTTTGAGAAGTGATTCGCGTTATCCACCAGATTTGTATGTTCCTTCTCAAGTTGCTCATTGGACTCTTGAAGGGAAGCATTTTCTTTTATCAGGTTTTCCCTTTCCACTTCAAGAGCGTTTGAGAGAGAAGTCGCTCTTTTTGCTTCTTCTTCGAGATCATGCAATCTCCCTCTCAAACTCTTGTTTTGCTTAGCCACTTTCCTTGAGTCCCTCAAAAGTCTGTGGTAGGCTAGAGCAAAATCTTCACCTTCCGAATCATCCGATTCGTTGTCCGTTGCAATCTTTTCAACAGTGGAGTTGGACAACGACTCGGATGTACTTGCCATTAAGCACATGAATGGTGAAGATGTGGACGCGTGGAATGCGGTGGAGCTCTTTTCTTCATCACTTGAAGACGACTCATTTGACGTTGAGTTGTCATCCCAAGTGACGACTTGCATCGCCTTCTTCTTTGCCGGATACTTGTTAGGACATTCCGTTGCAATGTGGCCGTAGCCTCGACATTTGAAGCATTGCAGTTGTCCTTCTGAACTTTTCTTATCCTTTGAGAAGTTTTCCTGCTTTCTTGACTTGTGACTTGGAGTACCCTTGCCTTTGTTCCACTTTCCGAAGGATGGAGATTTGCTTGAATTACCCCTTCGAAAGTTGCGGCGAAACTTCCTTGTCAAGAGAGCGAGCTGCTTCTCAAATTCCTCCATAGAAAGGTTCTCGTCATCGTCCGAGGAGGATGTATCCGCGTCTTCTTCCTTAGTTGTTTTCAACGCATAACCTGAAGACTTAGAAGTGGATGTTTTTCCAGAAGAATTGTTAGTATTAAAAGTCATTTCATAAGTTTGTAATGAACCAACTAATTCTTCTACACGTATTTCGTCCGGGTGTTTAATAGTTTCAATGGCAGTAACCTTTGGGCGAAATCGTTCAGGAAGAGTTCTTAAGATTTTTCTTACAATCTTAAATTCTGGAATCTTCTCTCCCAGATTAGCACATGAGTTTACGATGTCTTGCAATCGTGTATAGTAGTCCGTGAAAGATTCATTTTCTGCCATCAAGATGGAGTCAAACTTGCTCGTAAGCATCTGCAGTTTCTGAATCTTCACGAGGTTAGTTCCCTCATGTGTAACCTGGAGAACATCCCAGATTTCTTTCGCAGTCTCACATGCCGAGACGCGAGAGAATTCAGTTTGAGATAAGGCATTAAAAATAGCATTAATTCCCTTGCCATTGTAAGAAGATAACTCAAACTCTTCCTTGGTCCATTTCGACCTAGGTTTTAAGGTGTGAACATCAGAGATAAGTTCAGTTGGATTAGACCATCCTGATTCAATTGAATGCCACACCCTTTCGTCGATGGAAGATAAAAAGGCTTTCATCCGTACTTTCCAGTACGCATAATTTGTTCCATCAAAGAAAGGGGGTCGATTGATGTTTCCACCTTCAACCATTGTTCACAACCCTATTCCCGCTCTGATACCACTTGTTGGGTCGTATATAATACGGATCTAAATAGGGGAAGAAACACCTAGAGGGGGGTGAATAGGTGTAAACGTATAAACACTCCAAAAATCGTTGCGATAAAACCCAATGCGGAAAATAAAATAACACGCAAGATTTTTACGTGGAAAACTCCATCACCGGAGTAAAAAACCACGGGACCGATAACACGGCAGAAATCCACTAGAATTAAAACACGTACAAGGTGATTTACCGTACACACTTACGACTCAACCTTTTCCATACGCTCCTAGAGGATCTTCTCCGCTCGCTCCGACGCTTCTCGAATCCACGATCTGCGCCCAACGCCGAATCCACGGCGTCCAACGTCGAATCCACGACGTCCGACCGAATCCACGGTCTTCACCCAATAGCACCGTTCGAATCCACGAACGTGCCTCGCTCCGAATCCACGAGAGCGATTGAACCTTGAATCCACAAGGACACGCGAATCCACGCGCCGATTTTTGGGGAAAATCGTTGTTTTTGGGTGGTGATGATCCGCCGAATACTTAGATCAAAGATAGATCGGAAATACCATCTAAGTATTCATTAGTTTGATTCAACTCAAGATGTGAGTATGAAAACCTAGAATCAAACTAATCAATATAGATGAAGAAACATAGAGTATTCTCTAATGATTTCCTTTCTTCTCTATATGTGGATCTATAGCCGTATAAGATGATACAAGAAAATGACGGCTATGTGGATTCACCCTAGAAAGAAAGACATAGGGTGTATTTATAGGTTAGAAACCCTAGGAAGGAGATAAGAATCAAAAACCAACCATTTCTGGATTTTTACGGACGGCGATCCGGATCGTGATAACTAGGATCCGGATCGTCATAACGAAACAGCCAATTCCAGAAAAACGAAGGTTCGGGATCCGGATCATGTGACTACGATCCGGATCGTTCATACAGTTCACCAAACATCAACGTTCGGGATCCGGATTGCGAAGCAAGATCCGGATCGTTCAAGGTAGATGGTAAACTCAACGTTCGGGATCCGGATCAAGAGACTACGATCCGGATTGCGACGATGTATGAACGAACCACCTTCGGGATCCGGATCGAACAACCTGATCCGGATCCTGAACATGTCCCAAGTCCAGTTTTTGATTTTTTATGCAATGAAAGATTCTTCCAAGTGTTTCTACACTACAAGAAGTATTCGGATCACACAAAATCTTTAGTTAAACATACCTGATCCTTTTGAATTCTTCTTTCTTGAGATTGAGTTAAATGATCCAACTTTCTTCACCTTCAATCTTCAAGACTTGAGACTTTCACGAAACTACGCCAACTCAAATTCCGTAACAACGGAGTGGGGAGTCGGTGACACATCCAGGGGACAAAATAAATAAGGGTGAAAGCATGCTATAACGGAGAAACTGAAGGGAAAGCAAACCGAAACACCAGAACGTCCACACCCCCCCCCAAGAATCCATAGTACCCTATGACAATCAAACATGTGCACCTGCCCCTGTAACAATCAGATATGTGTACCTGCCCCTGTAACATTCAAATATGTGCACCTGTCCCTGTAATAATCAGATATGTGTACCTGCCCCTGTAACATTCAAATATGTGCACCTGCCCCTCCTTGTTGCTTATAACCCCTCCACGGAAACTCGTGCGGCCCTTGAGTAACCGCGAGGGGTCCCCACTACGGCACCTTGTGGGGTACACGGGCCAACGTGCCATCTTTCCGGAAAAATACACCAGTGCGGTGGCCAAACCGCCGGTGTGCGTGCAAACAACCATGGGCTCACAAATTAAGGATCATGTGTGTTGTAAGACAGTGCGACCCTCGGTCGCCATAAATAGTGGTAATAAGATGCATGTGTAAAAATGGGGGTTAGTTGGGATCACGATGTATGTATTATTATGCTCATGCGTAAACATAATATGAAATACTGGATTCCAGAGATGACAGAGAAGGTACCCACCTCAACCAGTGTTAACCGGACCACCCGAAGTCGACTCGCGGCTCCCCCCACCCGGACGACACCCCGACCTACGGAGTCCCCAGATAAAACAACAGTTATGACCGAAGGTTGATTGCTAAGACTCGACACTCGAACGACTCAAAATAAATAAGTAACAGTCGGGACACGAAAGCACACGGTGGGAACACGAAAGGAGCTGAGCGGCGGCGGCACAGCGGGGCCGCGGCAGCAGTAGCAGTAGCGGCGCGGCACGGTGCAGTAATAGCAGGGCCCCGCGCGGGTGTAGGCCCGCGCGGCGGGGGCGCGGCGACAGCGCGACGGCGGCAAGGCCCCGCACGGGGGCATGCCCGCGCGGGCGGCGCGGCGGCAGCGAGCCCCGCGCGGGCGCAGCGGCAGCAGCAGGGCCCCGCGCGGGCAAGGCCCCGTGCGGGCGCGGCGGCGCGGCAGCGAGGCCCCGCGCGGGCGAGGCGGCGCGGCAGCGAGGCCCCGCGCGGGCAAGTCCCCGTGCGGCGCGGCAGCGAGGCCCCGCGCGGGCGAGGCGGCGCGGCAGCAATAGCGGCAGCGGCGGCGGCGGTGACGACGGTGGCGGCGACGACGGCGGCGGCGCAGGCCGCGGCTAGGGCATCCCGACCCTAAAATCCCCAAAAACACCACAAAAGGAGTAACGCTCACCTCGAGGTATCAGAGGAGATGATCCGATCCCGTTCCTCGCGGTAGAAGGTTCCGGATCCGCTGCCCGTCCAGTTCTCGGCCTCCGGTGCGTCGATCGCCAGACGAGATCCTCCCCCCCCCTCTCTCTCTCTCTACGCGGCTAGGCGGCTAGGGTAGGCGTATATCCTTTCTTGGGTGTAAGCAGGTCAGTATTTATATGCCTATAAAATATCCCCCCAAAACCCTAAATCCTCGTGCGTACAATTAAAGGGTTAAGAAAAGAGGTTAATTAGACAATTCGTTTTCACTCTCGTACAAATAAAAAAAAAATCCCTAATCCGATCCAATAGGAACCTACCCTATTTCCTCGAAAGGCGTGCAATTCATGAGGCACGGATTTCGATGCACGTTACAGTCACCGCGAACATCAAAACCCTTTTTCGGGAGACCCGGAAGTCGGATTTCAGATCCGATCGCACCGCCATTCAACGTTTCTCGAGCTCTATCACCAAAAAATAATAACGAACGCCAACACACTACCCGCCGAGGTCGATAAGAAAGGACGTTCCTACAGTTAACCCTATCCGACACGGGTCAAGGACGATGTTCGAAAAGTTAGGATACTACATTTCCATATTTGGTTGGCCAAAATTGAGTCCATTTCATCATTTATCGCTTCTTTCCAAAAAACAACATCAGGAGATTTCATTGCCTCCTCAAATGTTGTGGGATCTGAGTCAATGTTTAAACAAATTCGAAAACTTTCTTTAATCATTTCTCTACTACCCTCGACTAGAAAAGTATAAAATTTGGTCCAAATGTTTTAGCTTATCTAACTCTTTTACTTCTTCTAAATTCTGGGGTTTCAATTTCAGGATCAATTTTCTCATTAGAGGATTCTTTGCTCACAATAAGTTCTTTGGGTCTAGGAATTGAAACAAATCTATTTTCATCAAATACGACATCTTTAGATTCAAAAACCGTTTTGATTTCAATGAAGTCAGTTGGTTCAATCACATAAAATCTGTATGCTTTTACTATGTTGTGCATACCCAATAAATATGCACTCAATTCCTCTTTCGCCCAGCTTCTTTCTTTTAGGTTCTGGAACCCTCACAATCGCTCTACAACCCCAAACTTTTAAATAAATTAAATTAGGTTTTCTTGCCTTGAATAATTCATAAGGAGTTTTATTACTCCTTTTTGTTGGGATTCTATTTAGTAAATGACAAGCTGTTAATAAAGCTTCACCCCAAAATCCATAACTTAATCCAGAGTTAGAAAGCATAGCATTGACCATTTCCATTAATGTTCTATTTTTTCTTTATGCAACTCCATTTTGTTGTGGAGTATAAGGTGCAGAGGTCTCATGTACAATACCAATGGACTCAAAGAAGGTTGGATCATAGTATTCTCCTACTCTATCTGATCTTAGGCATTTAACCATTTTCTCACATTTCACCTCAACTTCATATTTGAAGATTCTAAATTTATCTAGCACTTCATTTTTTGAATGTAAAAATTAAACATAACAATATCTAGAAAAATCATCTATGAATGTAACAAAATATTTCTTTCCACCTATTGTAGGAGAATTATAAGTCACAAACATCACTATGCACCAAATCTAGTAGAGTAGAACATATATCAATCTTAGGAAACGATTTTCTAATACTTTCAGTAAGCATGCACGTTTTACATTTTTCCAATTTACTATCAAAATTAGGGACTAATTCTAACTTAGCCATATCATGTAATCTTCTATAATTAACATGTCCTAAGCGATTATGTGTAACGACCCAGTCCACTAGCAATAATAACTCGTTGGGCCCAACCCACAGCCCAAAATACTTAAGCCCAGTTATTATTACTAGTATCCATATCTCATATAAACCCAATCATAATTCCATTCACATCCGATGTGGGACTATTAAGGGCGTCACAGATTCCCCCCGTTTAGGCCTGACGTCCCCGTTAGCCCAAACACAAACACAGCAGCCCAAGATTACCAGGCGATGTGAGACTTGTCTCGCTAGCCCTGTCATCTAGACCCAGGCTCAGCTGAGACTCGCCACACACTTCCGGCTGGTTATTGACTCTGATACCAAATGTAGCGACCCGGCCCACTAGCAATAATAACTCGTTGGGCCCAAACCACAACCCAAAATGCTTAAGCCCAGTTATTATTACTAGTGTCCATATCTCATATAAACCCAATCACAATTCCATCCACATCCGATGTGGGACTATTGGGGGCGTCACAGAACAAGAGATACTAATAAAGCCAAATATGATAATTCACAAGTATCAGTGCTGTAAAGGAAGAGTACTACTAATCCGTGCTAGTCATACTAAATGAATGTATCATAATCATAACGCTGTGCATATCTGGGTACAGAAATATAAGAGCTAATCATGCTGATAAAAGATAGTGTAATCATGCATCAAAAGTAGAAACTAAGTACCCAATCGATGCCACTGTTGGTCATGAGGACCTCAGGCTAAAGCCACTGATGGGCACCTATCGGGCTGACATAACCCCGCACCAACAGGTACTATCGGGGGGCTCACGGGTCTTTCTCTAAACCACTTTACCGGTAAAGAACGCCCGATGGGGGATCAATCCCACGACGTACGTGAAGTACAGCGGTACGTGGCGATCATAATGCTGATGCTCAAGCTCACGGTTTAAGGACTGGGTAATCGGCAACTAGCCGGAATCCCAACAAAGATGCTGATGTCTATATATCAATCATAGGCCATCTCATGCAATATGGAATACAAGGAACATGTATATCTGAGTAAAAGCAAAACTACTGTAATGATATATATAACTAATGACCAATCAGGCATGATATATGTCCAAGTATAAGCGAGCAATAAGCAATCAATAGAAGTAAAGCTCAAAGACGAGATCAGGGCTAGCATGAAAAACAGGGGTCCGACCAAATATGGTACCCCAGAGGGCCGAGATGATAAAGCCCGGACCGAAGATAAACCCACCTCAGTGTAGGCAGTCCCGAAGCCTGCTGAACTACTGGGGTGCTGGCGCCAAACTGCTGGGCCCTGAACAACAAACTCTGATCAGTAACAGACTCACTAATACCCATCCCGTTGACACTACATATCTAGAACACAACTAAATAGTGGACTTTTCTTGTGATGACCCGAATCTTCTCGGTGGTTTTGCTGAGTGAATTGTGGTTTCTGGAGGCCTACGATATGTGTTGGAGATGGTTGCGCGCAAATCGGATATCAGGATTAGACTCAGCGCAAAATTTGGATTAAAAATACCTGTCTGGATGCCTTCGACAAATTTTAGAAGTGGAATTGGGCAAAACGGACATCGGATTTGGACTCAGCGCGCGAAAACGATGAAAGTGGACTATTTACTTGCATTTTTTAGAGCCCGGATGCCCAAAGATGGATTTCGAGGCTTGTGGTACTGTTTCGGTAGCCGGGGCAGCGCCGGCGGCGACGGGCAGGCGGCGGAGCGCGGGCGCGGGCAGGCGCGAGCGCGGCTGCGGACAGGTCGGTCCACGGGATTTGGGCGTGCACCGGGCGTAGCCAACGTGGAGGATGCCACGTGGCGGGCTCCCATTGGCCGGGCAGCGACACGGGAGTCGAGGCGCCAATCGCGCGAGGCACGGTGCACGGTGGTCCGCGCCAGGCCACGTGTCGCCCGCCCATTGGTGGGCGCAGCGACCCGGCTAGCCCGGCGCGGACCGCGGCGTGTGCACTGTTGGGTTATATGTAATAAGGATCTAAATAGGGGAAAAAACACCTAGAGGGGGGTGAATAGGTGTAAACGTATAAACACTCAAAAATCGTTGCGATAAAAACCCAATGCGGAAATAAAAAATAATACACAAGATTTTTACGTGGAAAACTCCATCACCGGAGTAAAAAACCACGGGACCGATAACACGGCAGAAATCCACTAGAATTAAAACACGTACAAGGTGATTTACCGTACACACTTACGACTCAACCTTTTCCATACGCTCCTAGAGGATCTTCTCCGCTCGCTCCACGACGCTTCTCGAATCCACGATCTGCGCCCAACGCCGAATCCACGGCGTCCAACGTCGAATCCACGACGTCCGACCGAATCCACGGTCTTCACCCAATAGCACCCTTCGAATCCACGAACGTGCCTCGCTCCGAATCCACGAGAGCGGTTGAACCTTGAATCCACAAGGACACGCGAATCCACGCGCCGATTTTTGGGGTAAATCGTTGTTTTTGGTGGTGATGATCCGCCGAATACTTAGATCAAAGATAGATCGGAAATACCATCTAAGTATTCATTAGTTTGATTCAACTCAAGATGTGAGTATGAAAACCTAGAATCAAACTAATCAATATAGATGAAGAAACATAGAGTATTCTCTAATGATTTCCTTTCTTCTCTATATGTGGATCTAGAGCCGTATAAGATGATATATGAAAATGACGGCTATTTGGATTTTCGGCCTCCTATGAAAAAGAGTCATAGGGTCTATTTATAGGTTAGAAACCCTAGGAAGGAGATAAGAATCAAAAACCTAACATTTCTGGAAATTTTACGGACGGCGATCCGGATCAGATTAGCTGTGATCCGGATCGTCGTAACGAGTCAGGCAATTCCAGAAAAATGAAGGTTCGGGATCCGGATCGAAGTGCTTGATCCGGATCGTTCATACAGTTCACCAAATATCAACGTTCGGGATCCGGATTGCGAAGCCTGATCCGGATCGTTCAAGGAAGATGGTAAACTCAGTGTTCGGGATCCGGATCAAGAGAGGGTACGATCCGGATTGAACTGGTGTATGAACGAACCACCTTCGGGATCCGGATCGAACAACCTGATCCGGATCCTGAACATGTCCCAAGTCCAGTTTTTGATTTTTATGCAATGAAAGATTCTTCCAAGTGTTTCTACACTACAAGAAGTATTCGGATCACACAAAATCTTTAGTTAAACATACCTGATCCTTTTGAATTCTTCTTTCTTGAGATTGAGTTAAATGATCCAACTTTCTTCACCTTCAATCTTCAAGACTTGAGACTTTCACGAAACTACGCCAACTCAAATTCCGTAACAATCTCCCCCTTTGGCGGTTTCGTGACAAAACACAGATCCACTAAAGAAAATTCAAAAAGATATTTTTGTTGCTATCACCATACAACAAAAATTTACAATGGAGATCCGAAAATTTAAAAACATGAGATAAACTCCTAAAACAGACTCTAGACTTAGACATCTGTACTCTCTGCACAAAGAAATCATTCTTGACAAAAAGAGATCGTTAGATACCTCAAGAATATTTAGCATTCAAAACCTAGTACAGAGATAGAGTTTATCTGATCATCATGACATTTGAGAATTCAGATATGTAAAAGAATCACAGTCAAAAACCAACATATCTTCTATGCAATCAAAAACCAAATGTCACAAAGTGTTAGTGAACATCAACTTGTTAGTCATATTACATGCCCAAATAGTTAGTCGAATAGTTAGTAGAGACATGCAAACTATCACAAGATAAAAACCAAAGTTGAAGTTGAAGTGATACTTACCTTGATGTTCATACATTCACATCAGCATTGTTCATCATTGTACCTTGATGCAGTCATCATTGTACCTTGATGTATACAAGATCACAATTTTCACAATATCATTGTTCAAGTTCTCTAAACTCTCTCCCCCTTTTTGTCACAAACAAAGCCAAAATTACCAAAAATTGAAGGAGAGTTAAAAAAATTTCAAAGAAAATGTTCCGAAATTTAAGAACTAGAACTAAGATTAAGTCCTAAAAACTGAAAAACCTGCACAAGAAAAGGTTAAAAATCTGCAAAAGAACAAAAAGAAAGGAATCAGTCATCAGATTCGGAGTCTTCAGAGCTCGTGCAGCCCATCTTAGAAAACATCTTTTTCACCAGCTTGTTCATTGAATTGACCTTCTTAGTTATGGTAATGTGAGCTGCCGTAATGAGCTCGAGCTCATTGGAGATTCTCGTCTGTGCCTTCGAAATCTGTTCCTGCTCAACAGATAATCGTTGTTGTTCTTTGTAGATGGATGAGACTGATGCTTCATCCGCTGGTGTGGGTGCTGGTTGTGATGGTGACGCGGAAGTGCCGCTACTAGGTTTCGTTCCGCACGGAGGGACTGGAGTGACATGGGGCAATTTGTGAAGTGACTTCACAACGGTGGACTCATCGATCATACCCAAACATTGATGATAAGTCGGTGAGGTAATGTCAACCTGAAATTTCTTCAAGATCCTCATTATAATCAGTGGAAATGGAATTCTTTCTGTGGGATGAGGGTGCTCAACATATCTTGTCATTCTATTCCAAATAATGTATGGAATGTTGATATTCAATCCCATTGTCTCAGACGGATGTCCTAAGAGATACAAAAATAGCATTCGATCCCATCTCAAGACTTTCGTCTGCATATTTGGAAGGATATTGTAACAAGTGATGAGTTTAGAAATCGGTACTCAAGACGAAGTTCCTTGGATCTGATCGATTTCTCTGTTGATTGCGTTCCTTCCAAACAAATTCCCTTTATAACCATTTGCCACACAGTGTTCGTCAAAACCTTTCCCTTCAAGTAATTAACTCCTGTCTTGCTGGCAGGCATTCCCAAAACCTCGCCAATCAATTGTGGAGTAATTTTGAATCTTGTGCCTTGGATGTTCGTGTAAAATTCCATTGGACTGTTTTCAATTTCACGAAGGTGCCGTACATTTGTATAGAAAGCCCTTACAAGATGCAGACAGTATCCAAGCACTTCTGGAAAACGACAAACTTGAATAAGGTTTCCTTGTTCAATCAGAACGCCAAACTCAGGAGAGTGATCTCGTAGAGCCTCAATATTGACATGCCTCTCACCAATGCATTCACGATTCTCAAATGCCCTTAGGCGATCCGCATTAACGAACACTTGTTCCTCCCGAGGTGGAGAATCCGGAATAATCGGTTCGTTAGACATGAAACCTCGTGCTCGTCCAAACCGTCGAGCGAGTCGTTTCCTTTTCACCGAGATGGTTGGTGCAGTCATAGGTGCTTTACCTTTGTCCATGGGTGCTTTTTCTTTCGATGCATCGGACGCTTTTCCTTTTGAACCATCAGACACCTTTTGTTCAGGCAATGAGTCATCATCATCTGTCAATTCAGTCCAATCTACCTCGTGACAATCTACTTCTGTGTCGCTGATCACATGAAACTCACCCTTTTGTTGTGTTTTCTTAGCTCATTTTAACTTGTTTGTGGCCCGAGTGTGCACCATAGTGACCAATAAAAGAATGATCCATGAGAATCCCATTGATCCAAGTGCTTTAAGAAGATTAAAATCCTGTGAGCAACAACTCAAGAACACATGAGAAAATTGTTAATTTTCAAAGATTTGAAAAATTGTACCCAAACAATCATAATCATGTAGAGAGACTAAGAATCAAATTAGTTTTGCAAAAGGACTTTTTAAAAATAGATCAATTGCATGATTTTCGAAAATCCTTATTATATGCCCTAAAACCGAAATTTTAGAAATCGAAGCCTAAAAATCCGTTAATCAGGAGAATACCTAGCATATAATCAAAACTAATCTACCCAGAGTTCTTATTTCAAAAGAAATTTGATCAAAAACCATCCACAAACAACGTTGATCCAAGAAATTCATCACGTTTGAGGATGAAAAGAGAAAAACGGTGAAAAACCGAGATTTTGATCAATAAAACTTACTTGGAGTTGAAGAACTTGAGTTTGAAAGCTTCCAGGAAGGATGAAATCTAGAGAGAGAGAGGCTCTGGAAACTTTGGAACAAAAGATTGGAGTAAAAGAAATCAAAACCCTTTTGTTCTTTATAAAGCCCTAGCCGCGATCCGGATCAGTTCATGATTGCGATCCGGATCGGCTACCCGCAGTGAGAAACTGCGTTCGGGATCCGGATCGGCAGGTCCAATCCGGATCGTCAACCCGCAGAAGAAAACCTGCGTTCGGGATCCGGATCATCTTGCCCGATCCGGATCGGCTCCAACTTTTTCTTTAGAAAATTTCAGAGAAATTCAAGAAAAACCAAAAAAAGATTGTAAGCACAAATGTGTATCAACTTTAAACAAAAATCATCGTTTCATACAACAAGAATTAGATTATGCCAAATCTATCAATAATATCCAAAAATGAAACGAAAATTTACAAAAATTAAATCCCTTAAAGTTGAACACCTTCAATTACATCTAACTTGATCTTATGAGTAATGCCTTTATCAAATCATCAATTCAGTAAAGAAAATGAAATATAAAGATCAATAGATGTTTGAAATCCCAAATATAGTAGATAATGTATCTAGACAATCTGTTGAAGAAAGTGGCTCTTTGAGCATCTTTCTTTAAAAACCCACCTTATACCAACCTTGAAATTTGACGGAGTCAAGTATTTCAACATGCATTTTACTTAATCAAAAATTGAACAACCATGCTTGGTATACATGTGGTAGCTGCACACAATACTCGGACGACCGAGGTGGTAGCTCTTTCCTCCATGTGGTGGTAGTTTTCACACTCCTCATTGGGATGTAACTCTTTCCACATCTTTTGAGCATTTTACTTTTTCTATGACTCCCCCTCAATTGGCTATTAATTATTTAAGATATAAAGTATTCAACCAAATATTGATCTCGATTTCATACTCGACTAAGCAGTCAAATAAGATAATGACTATACCAAGAGATCATTGAGAGAGAGAAATTGACTTTGATCACTTAGAAGATGATTTAATTAACATAAATGATCATTGCAACAGTGAAATATTATGATGGCAAAAGCATAATAAATTTCTAAATGTGCGAAAAGAGGCAATTAAAGTCAATTATGATCTATGCTCAATTAATGTCCTATGTACAAACATAGATAATGAACAAAACAAAAACAAATACAAAACCTATCCTAAGCAAAGGTTTCAAAAAGAAGTTTATTTCAAGGAAAGCATTCCAATTGCTTTTCGTAAATGAATAAAACGTTTTTGATCCAAAGGTTTTGTTAAAATGTCAGCTAATTGATCCTCAGTTGAAATATATGAAAGTTGAAGAGTATTTGATTCAACTAGCTCTCTAAGAAAATGATATCTAAGTTCAATATGTTTTGTTCTAGAGTGCAACACAGGGTTTTTTGAAATGTTAATTGCACTTGTGTTGTCACAAAGAATTGTTACCGAAGATGCTGAAATGCGGAAGTCGCTCAATACGCTTTTCATCCAAATGAGTTGAGTTGAGCAACTTCCAGCTGAAATGTATTCCGCTTCGGCAGTCGAGAGTGCTATGCAATTCTGCTTTTTACTGTGGCATGCAACAAGGCAATGGCCAAGATAGAAGCATGCACCACTCGTGCTTTTCCGATCATCCACTGATCCTGCCCAATCGGCATCTGAGTATCCAACAATATCCAGACTTGTTCCCATAGGATACCAAATTCCGAAATTAATTGATCCTTTGATATACCGGATGATCCTTTTCACCGCTTTCAGGTGAACCTCCTTTGGTGCAGATTGATATCTCGCGCAGATCCCAACACCAAAAGATATATCCGGGCGACTAGCCGTGAGGTAAAGTAGACTTCCAATCATACTTCGATACAGTTTCTCGTCTACATTCTCACTTTGTGATTCACTTCCAAGTCCCTTGTGGCTAGTTCCCATTGGAGTCGGAAAATCCTTCGAATTTTCAAGATCAAACTTTTTAACCAACTCCATTGCATACTTGGATTGACTCAAGTGAATACCTTCATCATTTTGTTTAATTTGCAATCCAAGGAAATAAGTCAATTCGCTTTCCATGGTCTCCGCGAATTTAGAAGCATCATTATCTCTTGTTGCGCCAAATACTATGTCATCGACATATATTTGTGCTACAATGAAGTTCTTTTGATAATGCTTCACAAAGAGAGTCCTGTCAGCTCCCCCTCGAGTATAGCCCTTCTCCAAAAGGTGCTTTGTTAACCTTTCGTACCATGCTCGCGGTGCTTGTTTCAGACCGTAAAGAGCCTTTTTCAAACAAAAACATGGTTAGGTTGTTTATGGTCTACAAAACCTTTCGGTTGAGCCACATAAACTTCCTCATTTAAAAACCCATTTAGAAAAGCGCTCTTAACGTCCATTTGAAATAATTTGATTTTAAAATGACAAGCAATAGCAAACAGTATACGAATGGACTCGAGTCTAGCTACAGGGGCGAATGTTTCGTCAAAGTCTATACCTTCTACTTGAGAGTAGCCTTGAGCAACTAATCGTGCCTTGTTCCTGATGATAGTACCATCCTCATTTTTCTTGTTCTTGAAGATCCATTTGGTACCTATCACATTGTGTTGCTGTGGAGGCTTCGTTAATTCCCAGACTTTGTTTCGCTCAAATTGATGGAGCTCTTCCTGCATTGCTTTAATCCAGTAGTCATCCTGAAGAGCTTCATCTATGTTCTTTGGTTCGATTAAAGATACGTAGCAAGCGAATCCACAAACCAACTGCCTCCGAGTTCTGACTCCTTCTTGTGGATCTCCAATAATATTCGATTCCGGATGATCCTTGGAGATTCGTAACGTTTGTTGAAACGGAGTACTCGGAGATACATGAGATGATTCCTGCACATCAGATAAACTAGAAGAGCCATTAGATGCATCATTAATATTGGAAGTATTATCATGAGAAGATGCACTGGCAGGAGAATCATCATCTAGAGAGATATCGAGGGTAGATTTTCCAGATCCAAAGTGAAAAGCTTCATCTACTTTAACATTTATAGATTCTACGATCGTCTTAGATTCCAAGTTAAAAACTCGATATGCTCTGCTATTCGTAGAATAACCCAAAAAGATCCCTTCATCACTTCGAGAGTCGAACTTTCCAAGATTTTCACGGTCACGTAAAATGTAACATCGACTCCCGAAGATACGAAAGTATTTGATATCCGATTTTCTACTAAACCACAGCTCATATGGTGTATTTAAAGTTCCTGGGCGCAAGTAAACTCTATTAATGACATAGACAGCGGTGTTCACGGCTTCAGCCCAAAAATGCAGCGGTAAATTCCGGCTATGAAGCATCACACGCGCCATCTCTTGTACAACCCTGTTCTTGCGCTCGACAACACCATTCTGTTGAGGTGTATAGGGTGCAGAGAATTCATGCTTAATACCGTTTGAAGTACAAAAGTCAATGAATTTTGAATTAATGAATTCTCCACCTCTAATCACTTCTAACACGAATGATCTTTTCATTCTTTCAAACAAAATACGAAGGCAAATCTCGTGAAAAGAATCAAAAGTATCAGCTTTCTCTTTTAAAAAAATGCTACCCAAGAATACCGAGAGAAATCATCAACCAATAAAAAAATATACCATTTACCTCCCAAAGATGGTTGACGGGTCGGCCAAAAGAAAAAGAAGAAAAGAAAATAGTCTACATAAACTACACAAGATTTAATCGTAGAACGATTAAAGACAAGGAGGGGTTTCACCTTTGCATACCCAAACCTTTTGAGTTTTGGAGTATGTTGGCAATGGTTGAGAAGTTTTCCTTGATGAAGACGTCTTGCATGATTGGTCTTTTTCTTTTGTCATCGTCTTATTTGAAGTACTACCAATGTTCTTTTCTTTAGGAAAATCCTTCTTTGAATTCCGGGGAGTGAACTTATTGGTAGTAGTTGCAAGATGTGGTTGATTTGATCTTTGAGCTCCAATCTTACAATTTCTTTCAATGTGCCCTGCAAAATTACAACGAAAACATACCTTTGTGCTTGACGATTCTGAAGAGGATGAAGTAGGCTTGTTGTCGTTGGTTGTCATGATTTCCGGTGTCGGAGGAGGAGATACCGACTGAGGCACAAAGACTGTCCCAACCGAACTAAAATTATCTTCAGTTCGATTGTATCCGAGGCCGAACTTGTTTGTTTGACCAAGACCAAGAAGTTTATCCAACTTGCTCCTTCCAAAGAAAATTGCTGTAAGTCATCCTTGAGTTGGCAAATGGTCTCTGTCATTTCCAATTTTTCCCGTCGGGCCTCGCCGTAGAGCTTCAAGAAATAGTTCGCTTTGTTCACCATATCTATATAGTTCTTCTCGAGTTGCTCATTGGACTCTTGAAGGGAAACATTTGCCTTTATCAGATTATCCCTTTCCACTTCAAGATCGGTCGAGAGAGAAGTTACCCTTTTTACTTCTTCTTCGAGATCCTGCAATCTCCCTCTCAACCCCTTGTTTACTTAGCCGGTTTCTTTAAATCCAGTAAAGATCTGTGATAGGCTAGAGCAAAATCTTCACCTTCCGAATCATCCGATCATTGTCCGTTGCATTCTTTTCAACAGTGGAGTTGGACAACGACTCGGATGTACTTGCCATAAAGCACATGAAGGGTGAAGATACGGACGCGTGGAATGCGGTGGAGCTCTTTTCTTCATCACTTGAAGACGACTCATTTGACGTTGAGTTGTCATCCCAAGTGACGACGTGCATCGCCTTCTTCTTTGCCGGATACTTGTTAGGACACTCCGTTGCAATGTGGCCGTAGCCTCGACATTTGAAGCATTGTAGTTGTCCTTCTGAACTTTTCTTATCCTTTGAGAAGTTCTCTTGCTTTCTTGACTTGTAACTTGAAGTACCCTTGCCTTTGTTCGACTTTCCGAAGGATGGAGATTGCTTGAATTGCCCCTTCGAAAGTTGCCAGCGAAACTCTCCTTGTCAAGAGAGCGAGCTGCTTCTCAAATTCCTCCATAGACAGGTTCTCGTCATCGTCTGAGGAGGATGTATCCGCGTCTTCTTCCTTAGTTGTTTTCAACGCATAACCTAAAGACTTAGAAGTGGATGCCTTTCCAGAAGAATTGTTAGTAGTAAATGTCATTTCATAAGTTTGTAATGAACCAACTAATTCTTCTACACGTATTTCGTCGGGTGTTTAATAGTTTCAATGGCAGTAACCTTTGGGCGAAATCGTTCAGGAAGAGTTTCTTAAGATCTTTCTTACAATCTTAAATTCTGGAATCTTCTCTCCCAGGTTAGCACATGAGTTTACGATATCTTGCAATCGTGTATAGTAGTCCGTGAAAGATTCATTTTCTGCATCAAGATAGAGTCAAACTTGCTCGTAAGCATTTGCTAGTTTCTGAATCTTCACGAGGTTAGTTCCCTCATGTGTACCCTGAAGAACATCCCAGATTTCTTTCGCAGTCTCACTGCTGAGACGCGAGAGAACTCAGTTTGAGATAAGGCATTAAAAATAGCATTAATTTCCTTGCCATTGTAAGAAGATGAATCTAACTCTTCCTTGGTCCATTTCGACCTAGGTTTTAAGGTGTGAACATCACCAATAAATTCAGTTGGATTAGACCATCCTAATTCAATTGATTGCCACACCCGTTCGTCGATTGGAAATTAAAAAGGCTTCATCCGCACTTTCCAGTACGCATAATTTGTTCCATCGAAGAACGGGGGTCGGTTTGATGTTTCCACCTTCAACCATTGTTTACACTCCTATTCCCGCTACTGATACACTTGTTGGGTTATATGTAAAAGGATCTAAATAGGGGAAAAAACACCTAGAGGGGGGTGAATAGGTGTAAACGTATAAACACTCAAAAATCGTTGCGATAAAAACCCAATGCGGAAATAAAAATAATACGCAAGATTTTTACGTGGAAAACTCCATCACCGGAGTAAAAAACCACGGGACCGATAACACGGCAGAAATCCACTAGAATTAAAACACGTACAAGGTGATTTACCGTACACACTTACGACTCAACCTTTTCCATACGCTCCTAGAGGATCTTCTCCGCTCGCTCCACGACGCTTCTCGAATCCACGATCTGCGCCCAACGCCGAATCCACGGCGTCCAACGTCGAATCCACGACGTCCGACCGAATCCACGGTCTTCACCCAATAGCACCCTTCGAATCCACGAACGTGCCTCGCTCCGAATCCACGAGAGCGGTTGAACCTTGAATCCACAAGGACACGCGAATCCACGCGCCGATTTTGGGGTAAATCGTTGTTTTTGGGTGGTGATGATCCGCCGAATACTTAGATCAAAGATAGATCGGAAATACCATCTAAGTATTCATTAGTTTGATTCAACTCAAGATGTGAGTATGAAAACCTAGAATCAAACTAATCAATATAGATGAAGAAACATAGAGTATTCTCTAATGATTTCCTTTCTTCTCTATATGTGGATCTAGAGCCGTATAAGATGATATATGAAAATGACGGCTATTTGGATTTTCGGCCCCTAGAAAAGAGTCATAGGGTCTATTTATAGGTTAGAAACCCTAGGAAGGAGATAAGAATCAAAAACCTAACATTTCTGGAAATTTTACGGACGGCGATCCGGATCGGATTAGCTGTGATCCGGATCGTCGTAACGAGTCAGGCAATTCCAGAAAAACGAAGGTTCGGGATCCGGATCGAAGTGCTTGATCCGGATCGTTCATACAGTTCACCAAACATCAACGTTCGGGATCCGGATTGCGAAGCCTGATCCGGATCGTTCAAGGAAGATGGTAAACTCAGTGTTCGGGATCCGGATCAAGAGAGGCTACGATCCGGATTGAACTGGTGTATGAACGAACCACCTTCGGGATCCGGATCGAACAACCTGATCCGGATCCTGAACATGTCCCAAGTCCAGTTTTTGATTTTTATGCAATGAAAGATTCTTCCAAGTGTTTCTACACTACAAGAAGTATTCGGATCACACAAAATCTTTAGTTAAACATACCTGATCCTTTTGAATTCTTCTTTCTTGAGATTGAGTTAAATGATCCAACTTTCTTCACCTTCAATCTTCAAGACTTGAGACTTTCACGAAACTACGCCAACTCAAATTCCGTAACATGCACCCCGCCGTGGACCGCGCCGCCACGCGGCGCGCCGCGATTGGCGGGCGCGCGGGGCACGAGAGGGCCACATGGCGCGTTGTGGGTGATTCGGGCGCACACAGTAGTGGGTCGGGCCGGATTCGGGTGTGTTGGTGGGCTTGGGCTATAAATAGCCCATTTGTGTCCTCTTTTGAGGGCTTTTCCCGAGCCCTCTTGAGCCCATTTTCGGCAGAGAGGTTCTTTATCTGGTTTTCTTCAATTTTTGGCATTCTGGGAATTTTTGGAGGCCGCGGCATCGATGTTTTCTGCGACGCGGCACGCTTCGACGCTCCTTCGTTAGTGGCTTCTTCCGTTGCATTTCGGTCCGCGAGGTCCCCTGGACCACCCCGATGGAGTTTTGAGCGATTTTTGTGCCAGCGTGTTCATGAGAAGTACGCCTTCATTTTCCATGCTGGTTTTTTCTGGACAGGAGCTTGTCGGATTTTTATCTCGGTGCTCGGTTATCGGATTTCAGCCCGTGAGGACTCGATCGACATATACGCTTCGCGATGATCGCAGCCGTATTTTATTGGAATTTTTGGAGCTCATTTTGAAGGTGATATTTAACTTCTTCCGGACTGTTTTTCTGCAGAGTTGTGATTTTGGGGGATTTGTGCTTACCGCGGTATTTGATTGTACCTCAGTGACCGGGAGGAGTTTTTGGATGTTTTTGGACTCTTTAGAATCGTGGGAACCTGAGGAATTTCTACGTTCAGTTTTGGCTCTTTTGGACTTTGGATCGACGCGCGCATCCAGGTGGGTTGCTGTGACGCCCCACTTCCCAGGGGGTCACCCATCCTAGAACTACTCTAGCTCTAGCACGCTTAACTCTCATGTTCCTCTTGGATCTTGC
Source organism: Tillandsia leiboldiana (assembly GCA_029204045.2). NCBI lineage: Eukaryota > Viridiplantae > Streptophyta > Magnoliopsida > Poales > Bromeliaceae > Tillandsia > Tillandsia leiboldiana. The sequence goes on along the minus strand of CM055077.1, from coordinate 9,071,400 downwards.
TACCATCCAAAATGCTATAGCCGGGTTAGAGATTTAGTCCTATTATATCATTTATATAGAGGACTAATCCAAATTTCGGGGTGTTACAGTTGCTTCGTCTCCAGAACCGATGGACGGTTCTCTAATTCTATTTGATAGAATGCATGCATGTTTAGTGTACCAATATATGATTGAGAGGTAAGCTTAGTAATGGTAATGGTATGAGGAATTGCAAGATAAATATCCATGTTATGTCTTATGAAAACTTGTAATATTGGATATCCATGATTATGGTTAATGAAAGCTTACCTAAGGGAATGTTACCCTCTGTGATTGATAGCATGCATAATTTAACGTACAATCTAAAGGATTGAGATGTAAGCATGAGAAATGGCCTAGATCATGTGGATTAATGCTTACTTAATTTATTGTACATGTTTTGGTGGAGTTGAGATCTCGCATGTTGTAAATGGTTATGTTCACTTTATGCTAGATGAGATAGAAAGCATGCTTGTGCGAGATGATGTTTCCTATTCTATGCTAAGTTACATTATGCTATTATTGGAACTTGCCCTAGCACCCCGTCATATGTTGCATGTTAACCAGACTAGTAGAGAACCTTCACTTGGGCTAGGTTCTTTTATGCTTTAGACATCCACACTTTGCATCTTTTCTGGACAGAGAGTTTCCTCGCCCGGGTAGTGGCCGAGAGGTTAGGTCATTGTGGGACGTATGTTGCACTCGTGCCTGGGGGCTGAGTGGAGTCTGGTAGCTGAGATTAGACCAGTGCTAGTGTTGTTGGGAACCGTTTGGGTTGACGATGGTCCCGGGTTGTTGAGTGTCGTCCGACCAGTTTTGTTAGCCCTGAGTTGTGGGTCGATCCCAGCTGTGGAGTTTCTCCAGCCTGTGTGTTTGGCGTGGCGAGTTGGGTGTTTCGTTTTGGGAGCCATTTGGGTCGACGGTGGTCCCGGGTGTGGAGTATCTCCAGCCAGTGTGTTTAGTGCCACGAGTTGGTTGAGTTGCTAGTGCCTCGGGATTCGTGAGAGCTTATTAGCTGGGTCGTTGAGAGTACTCCGACCGTTGTGTGAGATGTTTGAGGATCTTGAGTCATTCCGTTCTGAGAGTGAGTGTGGATTTTGATTATAGCCTGCATGAGCCACTTTGAGCACGACAGAGATGCGCGGATACATTTTTCTTCGGTAGGGTCCGCCCCTCGAGTGCCCGTCCGGAGTGGGCCTATTACTTTAGTATCGCTGTGATGACTCGGATCCTTGCAGGGCTTCTACAGTGTCACCAGCAGCTTGTGGAGGCCTATGGGGCATCTCGGCGGTGTTCGTGCGCCAATTTGGACACAAGTGCTGAACTCGGGCTTCTAATGGATCACGTGGGTAACCGGGAGACCCCGTCGGATGTTTAGTGGTGTTTCCGTGCAATTTGGATATCAAATTGGACTCGGCGTGAATTCGGATCAAAAATACCTTTCCGGCAAATTATAGGAGTGGAATTTGGCAAAATGGACACCGTTTTTGGAATCAGCGCGCGAAAACGGTCAAGATGGGCTATTTACTTACTATTTTTGGAGGTGCTACAGTACTTTTACTGTTCCGGCGATCGCCGGCGGCGTCCGGCGGCGGCGGGCAGCGCCGGCGGGCGGCGGCGCAGCCTCGGGCAGGCGGCACAGCGGCGGCGCGCGGCGCGGGCAGGCGGCACAGCGCGGCGCGCGGCGCGGGCAGGCCGCGGCAGGCGCGCAGGGGGCGGGGCAGGGCGCGCGGTCCACGGCGGCGGGCGGCACCAGGGCGGTGCCACGTGGCGGCTTGTGGTTGGGTGGTTCAGGAGGCGCGGTTCACGGAATTTCTTCGGGTGCCACGGTGACCGAAGGGTGACACGTGGCATGGTGTGATTGGTCGGATCTGTGCACCCGTCCACGGAACAGGGTTGGTTGCCTCGGGCCGCGTGCGCGCAGCGCGGCGCCCTGCCGCGCTGACGCCGCGCATGTGCGCTGTTGACTTTGGATGGGACACGTGGCGGCGTTGAGTGGCCTTCTACGGCTGTCCCGTGATATGGGGACACAGATGGTATTAGTTGAATTGTTTTTTTGGTTTTGCTCCTTATAAGTTTAGGGGAGGTTTTATTTCGGGGTTTGAACCTCATTTAGCCATTTTCTCACAGAGGAGTAAGAAGAAGATTTTGTTCCCCTCGAAGAGAAGCTTTCACCTGAGGATCCTCGGATTTTCGGCAGCACGGATTTCGAGATATCTATTTCCCGGAGCGGCGCGACGTTTCCTTTCCGGTGTCCTCCTTCGTCGCAGCGTAGTGTGATGACTCCCCTGGCCTACCCTGAGCTCCTTTTTCTGTGATTTTTTGCGCCGTTGGCTTCACGACAGGTAGGGCTTCACTGTCGTTTTGATCATGCATCCTTATTTGACTCTTGGCTTGGATCCCGAGGTAACAAGGTTACCCTTTTTCTTTGAGGGATTTTGGGACAGCAGCTGATTGGGGAGGCCATATCTTCGCGCACGAGCGTCTGACGAAACGAACTTATACAACTTTTTCATCTAAAGATCGCAAGGAACGCTCTCGTATTTTTCTTGGAATTTTCTGAGATTTATTCGAGGTGAAATCTCTGTTTTTCTCTGTGAACAGTGTTCAGTTTTTAGCACAGATTTTGTATGAGTGTACCCTCTTGCCGAATTATAACTTGACTTACCGAACTCAGATTTGGGCGTGCAAGCTACCGTTGCGAAGCTATCGACGCGAGGATCGCCGTGTATTTTTCTGGGATTTCTGGGCATTTCTGCAGGTGAAAATTTAGCAGTTTTGGGACAGATATTGTTTGTGATTATAAGAGCATTAATTTGGAGCCTAAGTGTATTTAGTGGATTTTGATTGTACCAGGAGTGTTACGGGTGTGCTGAACTTGTCGGAGCAAGGGTTTGGAGTTCTGGTATTTTCAGCTGTACGGATCCGGATAGTTCGCACTTCAGGTGGGTGGTTTTTGCATGCCTCTACATCTGGCTTACTCACTAATTTATTAGAAAACCCCACTATTGAATATATTGATTGAATATCGTGCATGTTTGACGGTTATATTGTGAGCCTATCATTTGAGATTAATTATGTGGGATTAATCAGTGGAATCGTATTGGATAATGTACTGGAGGGACATGATTGCGGGGGCATATTTATTGTGATAATTAACATGCTAGATTAGCACCTAGATTTATGAAAGTGGATTAAAGGAATTAATTGTTGGGACATAATGACCTATCCATGTGCGGGTTCACTTTGGGATTATATATGGATCAGGGAGTATGTACATGTGTAGTTGACTGATGATTTTAGCATGATAGGTATATTTATGTGTATTATTAAATGTTACACCTGTAAAACTGTATTGGACATTTTCTCTCTTTCAC
>CM055077.1:9021900-9067905 GCA_029204045.2 Tillandsia leiboldiana | reverse complement strand
GGATCAAGAACATGTTCACTAAGATGGGATATAGTGCGTCTGAGGACTCAGACTCGGATGACTAATTTGTGCTTTAACAATTTTTGTGCAAATTTGTGCAGGATTTATCTTTTTAGACTTAGTTCAGCTTTTAGGACTTCCTTTTAGTTCTAGTTCTTATTTTTCGGAACAATTTTTGAAATCTTAACTCTCCTTAAATTTTTGTGTTTTTGGCTGATTTTGTGACAAAAAGGGGGAGAGAAGTTTATAGAGAACTTGAACAATGCTTGAACAATGATTGATTGAACAATGATGATGATGTGCATGGACATCAAGGTAAGGGAACAATGATGATGATGTGCATGGACATCAAGGTAAGGGAACTTGAAAATCTTGATGATGAAGATTTTGTATACATCAAGGTAAGTATGATCTCAACTTCAACTTGAGGTTTTTCAGCTATATGAATGCATGCCTCGACTAACTATTTGCTAACTATTTGGGCATGTAATATAACTAACAAGTTGATGTTCACTAACAAGTTTGTGACACTTGGTTTTTGATTGCATAGAGATATGTTTGGTTCTTAACTCTGATCAATTACTATCTATATATATATATAAGTTTGTCACAAACATGTTCAGGACATTTGGTTTTTACGTGACAAAGAAGATATGTTGGTGTTTCTTAACATGATCAGTTTACATATCTGAATATAAATGTTATGGTAAGTATAAATGAGTTTAACTATCATCTGCTTGTGGTTTTTGAATAATACAAAATTCTTGAGGTATCTAACGATTTCGTTTGTCAAGAATGATTTCTTTTTGCAGAGAGTACAGATGTCTAAGTCTAGAGTCTGTTTAGAGGGTTTTAACTCATGTATTGTATTTTGGATCTCCATTGTAAATTTTTGTTGGTATGGTGATAGCAACAAAAATATCTTTTGAATTTTCTTTAGTGGATCTATGTTTTTGTCACGAAACCGCCAAAGGGGGAGATTGTTACGGAATTTGAGTTGGCGTAGTTTCGTGAAAGTCTCAAGTCTTGAAGATTGAAGGTGAAGAAAGTTGGATCATTTAACTCAATCTCAAGAAAGAAGAATTCAAAAGGATCAGGTATGTTTAACTAAAGATTTTGTGTGATCCGAATACTTCTTGTAGTGTAGAAACACTTGGAAGAATCTTTCATTGCATAAAAAATCAAAAACTGGACTTGGGACATGTTCAGGATCCGGATCAGGTTGTTCGATCCGGATCCCGAAGGTGGTTCGTTCATACATCGTCGCAATCCGGATCGTAGTCTCTTGATCCGGATCCCGAACGTTGAGTTTACCATCTACCTTGAACGATCCGGATCTTGCTTCGCAATCCGGATCCCGAACGTTGATGTTTGGTGAACTGTATGAACGATCCGGATCGTAGTCACATGATCCGGATCCCGAACCTTCGTTTTTCTGGAATTGGCTGTTTCGTTATGACGATCCGGATCCTAGTTATCACGATCCGGATCGCCGTCCGTAAAAATCCAGAAATGGTTGGTTTTTGATTCTTATCTCCTTCCTAGGGTTTCTAACCTATAAATACACCCTATGTCTTTCTTTCTAGGGTGAATCCACATAGCCGTCATTTTCTTGTATCATCTTATACGGCTATAGATCCACATATAGAGAAGAAAGGAAATCATTAGAGAATACTCTATGTTTCTTCATCTATATTGATTAGTTTGATTCTAGGTTTTCATACTCACATCTTGAGTTGAATCAAACTAATGAATACTTAGATGGTATTTCCGATCTATCTTTGATCTAAGTATTCGGCGGATCATCACCACCCAAAAACAACGATTTTCCCCAAAAATCGGCGCGTGGATTCGCGTGTCCTTGTGGATTCAAGGTTCAATCGCTCTCGTGGATTCGGAGCGAGGCACGTTCGTGGATTCGAACGGTGCTATTGGGTGAAGACCGTGGATTCGGTCGGACGTCGTGGATTCGACGTTGGACGCCGTGGATTCGGCGTTGGGCGCAGATCGTGGATTCGAGAAGCGTCGGAGCGAGCGGAGAAGATCCTCTAGGAGCGTATGGAAAAGGTTGAGTCGTAAGTGTGTACGGTAAATCACCTTGTACGTGTTTTAATTCTAGTGGATTTCTGCCGTGTTATCGGTCCCGTGGTTTTTTACTCCGGTGATGGAGTTTTCCACGTAAAAATCTTGCGTGTTATTTTATTTTCCGCATTGGGTTTTATCGCAACGATTTTTGGAGTGTTTATACGTTTACACCTATTCACCCCCCTCTAGGTGTTTCTTCCCCTATTTAGATCCGTATTATATACGACCCAACATCCGTGACAGGTTCGGTCGGGCGCGGGCTTGGGACGACTGTGAGGACGAGTTCGAGATCGTGTTACTCCATTTTCTGTTTCCATGAGGGACATTAGTTTCGTGTTTTCCTTCTTATTGATTAGTTAGGTGTGAGTGGATATGACTGTGCGGGGGTGGATGTTTAATTACTGTGGTGATCATTTATTTTCATGCTCATTAGCTTTTCGGCCTATTTTCAAAATAAGAAAGTGTTTGCGAAAACCACTTTTGAAAATAAAGGGTGTCGGGTGGGCACCGTTTTGAAAACCCATGGATTTATCCTTTCTAAATGTTGACGGCCGTTTTAATTAGTTATTTTCTCTCTCTTACCTTTATGTATGATTATTGTGGCTAAAGTGTGTATGAGGTTACATACGGGTTGGTATGCATATCATGATTGAAACGCCGTGCACGTGCAAAGGAGACTCCGCCCTCGGGGTCGAGGAATTTACACGTGTGGCGGGTCTGGCGCGCACCGGGGGACACTGAAAAAGGGAAAAAAATTTAAATAGATTGCGTTTTCCGCTTAACCGAAAAAAAAAACCCCCTGGGCGTGATAGGAAAATAGTTGATATTCCTCCTGGATGTAAACCCATTGGGTGTAAATGGATTTTCAAAAAGAAAATGAAAGTGAATGGCACCATAGATAAATTCAAGGCAAGACTAGTTGCCAAAGGGTTTACACAAAAAGAAGGTATTGACTATTTTGATACTTATGCACCTGTTGCCAGATTAGCTACTATTAGAATTTTGAAATACTTAAAAAAGACAATGGACTATGAAATTTTCTATAGTGGATATCCAACAGTATTAGAAGGATATACAAATGCCAGTTGGATAATAGATCGAGAGGATCATTGTAGTGGTCCGGATCCCCATGTAGCTTTTCCCGTGAATCCACAGTGTGAAACACCTATTATTGGTGTGTCGGGCCCATAATGCATCAAAGGGATGTCTTAGATGGATCCAGTGTGGTATCTGGATTTTGACAGGCACTCGGCTATTTTTGCCAAAGTTTAGAAAAGGTTTTGGGCCAAACGGAGGTCGGATTTGGATTCAGCGTGGAAAACGCTTGAAAACGGCTATTTGCTTGTATTTTTCTGAGTCCGGATGCCCAAAAAGGGTCCTGGAAGTTTACAGTAGATTCTGGTGCATGGGGGAGACCGTAAACCGTCGGGATGCCATGTGGTGGCCTGTTATTGGCCGGTTTGCAGCGCGCGGTCCACAGAGCGTCGCGGGGTGGCGCATGGACCAGGCGGGGACACGTGGCGTACCCGGATTGGCCGGCGCATGTTGCGCGGTCCACGGAACCCCGCGCGGGTGTGTGGACCCGGCGCGGGCGACACATGGCGGCCTACTATTGGTGGGCGCTCGGTGCGCGGTCCACGGAATCCCCGCGCGGGTGCATGGACCCAGCGCGGGGGACACGTGGCATCGTGTCATTGGCGGGCTCACCGAACGCGATGCACGGAGACGCGGGGGGGCGCCTCGGGGCGCGTGCGTGGCAGGGCGGTCAGGCGACGCCTGCCCGCACATGCGACCGGTCACCGCGGGGACACGTGGCGCCCCACTATTCGCGGGCGCCGCCTACCCCCACTGACCGCCCGCGGGACACGTGGCAGTTGTTGGTTGGGCTTGCACACGCTGTCCCATGTTCGGGACACGTGTCAAGCCCAGGAGGATTCGGGCGCTCCTCGCGGGCCTTCTCTCAGCGGTTTCGGGCACCAGAAAATAGGTCGAGCGCCCGAAACCGGGGACACAGCGGGTATTTTTGGATTTGTTCAGTTTAGCCTATAAATATGCCCGGAACAAGTATTCAGATGGCACCGTATGAGCCTTTGTATGGGCACAGGTGTCGATCACCGTTGTGTTGGGATGATCTGATGGAACGGAAGCAACTTGGACCGGACTTGGTGGAGGAAACGGAGGCTAAGGTCCGTTTGATTAGGCAGCGATTGCTAACCGCACAGAGCCGGCAAAAGAGTTATGCAGACCGGAGGCGACGGGACTTGGAGTTCCAAGTTGGAGAGCATGTTTTGCTCAAGGTGTCTGTGATGATCCGGACTCCCGCAGGAACTGTGCAACATTAAACAGTGACTGTAGGGAGCTTATTCGGTGAAGCAGAGCTTGTAGAATCGAAATTGGACATTTAATATAGACTCTGCGCGAAAATCGGAGCAAATGGAATTTTCCGGGAGCTTTCGGCAAAATTTCGGATGAGAATTTGGCGAAATAGACGTCGTATTTGGACTCAGCGCGCGAAAACGATCGAAACGGTATATTTACTTTATTTTTTCGGCGCAAAATTACTGTTCACGCCGGAACAGTAACTCCGGCCGCCGGAATTACTGTTCCGGCGACCGGCAAGCGGCGGCGGGCGGCGGCGCACGGTGGCGGGCGGCGGCGCAACGGCGGCACAGCGGCAGAGGGCGGCGGCGCAGGCGCGGGCGGGGGGCTCGGGTGCGCGGTCCATGGGCCTGGCGTGCACCGGGTGCACCGAAGACTCCTTCTGCCACGTGGCAGCTTCCCATTGGCTGGCCGGCTTCTAGAAGCACGGGGGAAGGTGACACGTGGCGCTCCCCTATTGGCCGACATCTTCCGGAAGACCCGGAGCGCGGACCGGCCACGTGCACCACGTGGCCACGTGGCGATTTTTCATTGGGCCTGCACAGGCTGTTTGCTGTTTTGTGGACACGTGGCGCTTTCTGGTTGGCCCATTTCGGTGTTTCCTGTTCGGATCCGGATCCCGTGTGGGAATATTCCCTTTGGCCCACTATATAAGAGGTCCCCCACCCCCTCTCTTTGCACCTCGGTTTTCGAGCCCTTAGAGAGAGAACCAGAGAAAGTGCCCTTTACGAAATTTCTTCCTCTCTCTCTCTTCTCTCTCTCCTCCAAATCTCAGAATTTTTGAAGTTACAGTTAGTGAGTTATCTGCGACGCGGCGCACTGCAACGGTTTTCTTTTTCGGCCCATTTCCCGTCGCAGTTCCGTCGAAAATTCCCTGTGGGCTAACCAGGAGGAATTTTTGGACGATTTTTGCGACAGCGCGTTCCTAAGAGGTAAGGCTTCGATTTCCGTGTTGATCACTTTGCTCCATTTTGTACTTTTGGCACGTTTCCCGAGGTCTCTTTGACCCCCCTTTTTTGCTGTGGAAATTTCTGGACAGTGTCAACTTCTCCGATTTTTATCTTGGCGTAGGAGCATCAGATCGAGGCGTTCAAAGAGTCGATTTTGATCTACTCTTCGCGAGGAACGCAACTGTAATTTTTCTGGATTTTTCTGAGCACTATTTAGGGGTGAAAAATTCCTCTTTTCCCGTGCTATTTGAAAAATAGCAAATATTGTGCTTTTTGGGATTTGTATTTATACCGGGAGCGTTGATTTGCAGGATTTGAGGACTGTGGACAACCAGGAGACTACCTGAGGTGTAGTTTGAGCTGCTCGAGGTGGGCGGTTGTTGCTTACCTCATTTTTGACAAGCTCACTGGGATTACTAGAACTCCCTTAAAATTTAATTGATGAGAACAATTGGGACAAACTAATATGACAATTGATGAGAACAATTGGGACAAACTAATATGACAATTGATGAGAACTATTGGGACAACTAACAGGACTACTAACAGGACAATTGATGAGAACCGCTGGGACAAACTCTCCTAAAATTTAATATAACCCCACAGATGATATGATGACTTATATTGGGACACTGTGATTGAGACAAAGGCTATAATCTCGTATGCAAATGACTTTTATTCAGTAAATCAATCTTTTTAAATCTTTGACACTATTTTATAACTTTTAAAATAAAGACAGTTGCATGCATGCCCGGACATCAGGTAGGGCCACTATTTATTGCTACACTATCATATTAAGACTTGACATGTTTTATTGCTCTCTTTTGCTTTCAGTTGCTTGTCGCTCGAGTATGAGCAGGGGTTTGGGATAGTATAGCCAAGGTTATGTTAGATTATAAACTTGTGGGGTGTTGCGGTGACCGCGGACTGTAGGCGGTCGGCCGGATGTTTATTCTTGCATCAGAATGGGGTTGAGTCTGGTTTATTTTTGGCATCAGCAGGGGATCGGGCTTTTCTTTAGTGGATGGTTTTTCCCACTTATTGAGTACTATGGCATCATATCAGGGTTTCTTAGTGGATGGCTTTTCCCACTTTGATCATAGTCATGATCCAGTCCTGCTGTTTACGACACTTATGATACTTATTACCGAGGTACTTTTACTCGTGTGGGTCGCTCCCCTCGAGTGCCACTCCGGAGTGTGTTACAGGCAGGCTTGAGTCCTTGAGACTCTCATTCCCTATCGGTGTTATGCATTGGCCAGCATACCCGATTTGGCAGGCAAGGCGCAGCAGGCAGTACCAGTTTTACTGGTGGCATAAGATTGGGTTTATTCAGGCAGGCATGTTAGATACTGATGCATACATACAGTCATTCCTTTTGGCACTGCATTTAGAGGCATGCTAGTGGTGGTTTCCCCTTTATTCAGCAGTTCTGCTTACAGCTTTACCACTTTTTCCTTTCTGGCCTCTAGTAATCCTAGTGGGTGCATCAGAGTTGAGGTTTTGCCCACTAGGGGAGGCTACTGGTTTATCTGGTAGTTCTCACCCCCATTATTCTTTTCTGTTTCTTTCTTCTTCTTTATTTTGCAGAGTCGTCTGCGGGAGCTGCTAGGCTATCAGCGGCTGATAAAGGTAAGGGGATCGCTGAGTAGATAGATCTCCTGGGAGACTGAGAGCTGTAGATAGACGTTGTACCCTTCACTCAGACTGTGATATTCTCCTTTTATTTTGAGTCTGGCTTTCGCCGGCTGGTTGTATTATTTTGGTGAGCTGGGAGATCATTGTACATATTACAGTTTATTTTTAGTTCCAGTATGAGATACTATGTGGTTCTTCTACTTCAGCTCTGTATTATGCTCTTTTATTGTTCATATTATATCGGAGCAGGTTACCAGCGCTTCGTGTACTCGGGAAATCCCGTGTGCACGGCGGATCTGTTGGCGAGCCCGGGTTCCGGGGCGTGACAGATTAAGTTGGTATCAGAGCTTAGGGATAGGTCAGTTGGGACTTAGAAAACCCTAGGCTTTTGGCAGACCCTAGGATGATAGGGTACGAGAGACGTGATATTTGCGGAAGTCGTTGATTTATTGTTTGACTCTTCCAGTGAGAGAAGAGGGATCGACATGCCTAATTTCTGGTGAACCGTTATGTTGGCTGCAGACAACATAAAGTCACCGAAATATGGGGATGTCTTTGACTTTCGCTAGATTGGGTCGTGTGGGGATATGATACTGAGTGTGGTTTCTTGTGATAGGATGCCTCCGCGACGTAGAATGTTGACGCGTTCTCAGCCTGAATCCCCTGAGCCCGAGCCGGAGGAGTCCGAGCAGGGCCAGCAGAGTGAGGTGCAGGAGCTTCAGGCTCAGATGGCCCAGATGGCAGAGGCCGTGCAGCGTCAGGAGGAGGCCATGGGTCGGCTGACGCAGATGTTAGAACAGAGGGCGCAGCCTGTTGTTGCACCCCCTGAGAGTTCTCCCGTACCACCCTCCCCTGCTGTGGCTTCCCCAGTTGGACCGGTGACCACGGCATCCCCTGTTGCTCAGGGAGCAATCCGGCCATTGACTCCTGCGGAAGAGCAGGAGATTGCTGACAAACTTACTCAATTCTGTAAGCGGGGACCGCCCAGGTTTTCAGGGCGGAATACCCAGCCGTGGGAGATCGGGACTTGGCTTTCGTCAATGGAGAAGTTATTTCGGGACTTTTTCATTGACCAGAAGTACAGGGTACATATGGCTGTACACTGCTTAGACGGGGACGCTGATGCATGGTGGCGTCGGGTGGAGCCTCTGGAGTTCCAGATCACTCGACAGCTACCCTGGTCAGAGTTCAAGAGGATGATTCTGGATACGTACTTTTCCACGAGTATGAAGAAAAAGCTGGAAGATGATCTGAAGAATCTTCAGCAAGGCGAACGGACAGCATTGGACTACTTTCAGGAGTTCACGCGGTTACTCAACTGCGTACCTTACGTCGCCAGGGACGGACCGCACCAGGTGGAGCTCTTTGAGTCGGGCCTGCGCCCAGAGATCTATACTCTGGTGCATGCCCAGAGACTACAAACCTTGGAGGAGGCAGCAGAGCATGCCCAGTGGGTTGAGAGAGGAGACCACGTCGTCGCCAGACGTGGGGGCCTGGTCGCTCAAGGCGCAGACAGAAAGCGACCAGCGCAGGACGACGGGAGACAGGCCAGTTCCTGGAGGCCGCCCCGACCGCCACCGCCTCAGTTTTCCGGCCAAGGACGGTCGGAGCGGCGAGGGCCTGGTGGACCCCAGAGGCCCCAGCAGCGGCAGCAGCAGCAGCAGAGATCCCAGCCGTCGCAGCGTGGGTCGCAGCGACAGCCTCAGCAACAACAGCAGTCACGACAACCACGGGCCCCCAGCAATTGTATTTTCTGTGGAGGTCAGCACTTTTCCAACACCTGCGACCAGCGGTGGGGTCGCTGCTATAGATGTGGACAGTCTGGCCACGTCCGAGCTACTTGCCCTTTTGCGCCATCGACGGCTCCTTCTTCAGCATCTGCTCCATCTTCATCTCAACAGCGGTCGACGGCTCAGCGGCCATATGCTCCAGCAAGCAGGCCATCTTCTTCCCATCCCACGGAGTACCGCCCTCCAGCTCAAAGTGGGCGGGTGTATGCGGCGCAGGTAGAGGACTCTTCAGCCGCAGATCACATGGTGGCAGGTATCACCTTACTTTCTGGCATTAGGACTCGTACATTATTTGATACTGGAGCATCGCATTCTTTTATCAGTAGATCATTTGCATCATTACATGGGTTAAAGGTAGGACTTCTACCACGTGCACGAGAGGTTCAGATTCCCGATCACACTTTGCACGTGGAGGAGTGTTGTTGGTCCTGCCCGATGCAAATCGAGTCCTGGATTATGCCAGCAGACCTGTTGGTCCTGAGACAATTGAAGGACTTCGATGTGGTCCTCGGGATGGACTGGCTGGCTCGGTATTTTGCGACCATTGATTGTGCCGCAAGGACCGTCACTTTTAGAGAGCCAGACCAGGAAATGTTGGTATACCGGGGATGTCAGAGTGCTTTCTTTGCCTCTATGGTTTCGACTTCCCGAGCGAGGCAGATGATCCATCGAGGATGTGTAGCCTTTTTGGCTAGTGTTGTTGAAGGGCCTACGGCGGCGCCGGGACTCGGGGATATCCCTATTGCCCGCGAGTTCCCGGATGTTTTTCCATCTGAGCTGACAAGCATGCCGCTAGATAGGGAGATTGAGTTTGTGATTGACGTAGTTCCGGGAACTGCGCCAATCTCAAAGGCTCCTTACCGGATGGCACCGGCTGAGCTGCGAGAGCTTAAGGCGCAACTCCAGGATTTGATGGACAAGGGCTTTATTAGGCCGAGTGTGTCGCCTTGGGGAGCGCCGGTGCTATTCGTGAAAAAGAAGGATGGGTCACTTCGATTATGTGTGGACTATAGGGAATTAAATAAAGTGACCATCAAAAACAAGTACCCTTTGCCGCGCATCGATGATCTTTTTGATCAGCTGCAAGGGTCTTGTGTCTTCTCTAAGATAGATTTGCAGTCCGGTTACCACCAGTTAAAGGTGAAGGCCGAGGATATTCCGAAGACGGCATTCAGATCACGGTACGGGCATTATGAATTCACAGTTATGCCTTTTGGGCTAACTAATGCCCCTGCCGCATTCATGGATTTGATGAACCGGATCTTCCGACCTTATTTGGACCGGTTCGTGGTGGTGTTCATTGATGATATCTTGGTCTACTCCCGAAGTGATGCTGAGCATGAGGAGCACTTAAGGATTGTGCTGCAACTTCTGCGAGAGAAGAAGTTGTTTGCCAAGCTAGCAAAATGCGAGTTTTGGCTTCGGGAGGTAGTCTTCTTAGGCCATGTGATTTCCGCCACAGGTGTGGCAGTAGACCCAGCAAAGATTGAGGCAGTCCGTGATTGGCCCCGACCGACGACGGTTTCTGAGGTACGTAGCTTTATGGGTTTAGCTGGGTATTACCGTCGGTTTGTGGAAGGCTTTGCGAAGCTCTCCACACCCCTCACTCGCTTGACGCGTAAGGGAGTGAAGTTTATCTGGAGTGAAGACTGTCAAAGGAGCTTTGAGGAGCTGAAGAATAGACTGATGACCGCTCCTATCCTTTCCCTTCCTGTGATGGGAAAGGGATATGTGATCTACAGCGACGCATCACACAGTGGACTCGGTTGTGTGTTGATGCAGGAAGGGAGGGTAATTGCATATGCATCTAGACAACTCAAAAAATATGAGAAAAATTACCCTACCCATGACTTGGAGCTTGCAGCGGTAGTGTTTGCGCTAAAGCTCTGGCGCCATTATCTGTATGGGGAGCACTGTGAAATCTACACCGACCACAAGAGCCTAAAGTACCTGTTCACGCAAAAGGAGCTGAATTTGAGGCAACGTAGGTGGTTAGAGCTATTAAAGGATTATGATGTAGATATTCTCTACCACCCAGGCAAGGCTAATGTGGTCGCTGACGCCTTGAGTCGGAGGGCGGTGCCAAGTTTGTCTATGTTGATCACAGACCAGGCACCGCTATTAGAGAAAATGAGACGGCTCAAGATAGAGGTTGTGTCCCCTGGGGTCTCTGCTAGGCTGACATCTTTAGTCTTACAGCCCACTCTGCTAGACAGGATCAGGGAGAAACAGAGTGAGGACCCCCACTTGACCAGGATTAGAGATCAAATTCCGAGTGATCAGTCAGGGGACTTTACAATAGATGCCTCGGGAGTACTAAGGTACAGAAACCGAGCATGTGTGCCAATAGATGTGGAGATTAGAGAACAGATATTGCGAGAGGCCCATTATACACCTTATACCCTACATCCTGGATGGACTAAGATGTATAAAGACCTCAAGGCACACTTCTGGTGGAAAGGCATGAAGAGGGATATTGGGAGATTTGTGGCTCAGTGTTTAACTTGTCAGCAGGTGAAAGCTGAGCATCGAGTGCCAGCTGGCAAGTTACAAAGTCTCCCAATTCCCGAGTGGAAATGGGACCACATTACGATGGATTTCGTGGTCGGATTGCCAAGGGCACAGGGAGGAGCAGACGCTATCTGGGTAGTTGTAGATAGACTTACCAAGTCGGCACACTTTCTGCCCATGCAGACTACGTGGCCACTTGAGCGACTAGCCCAGCTATATCTAGATGAGATAGTTAGATTACATGGAGTACCAGCCTCCATAGTATCAGATAGAGACTCGAGGTTTGTTTCGCATTTCTGGAAGAGTTTGCAAACAGCCTTGGGGACTGAACTCAGGTTCAGTACAGCTTTTCATCCGCAGACTGATGGGCAATCGGAGCGGATGATACAAATCCTGGAGGACATGTTGAGGGCTTGCGTCCTGGATTTCGGCGGAGGGTGGATTCGGCATTTATCTTTGGCTGAATTCGCGTACAACAATAGCTTTCAAGCGAGCATTCAGATGGCTCCGTTTGAAGCATTGTATGGACGCAAGTGTCGATCACCACTTTATTGGAGTGACGTAGGCGAGAGGCGGACCTTGGGACCAGATGTCTTGATAGAGGCAGAAGAGAAGGTCCGGGTGATTCGAAAGCATCTTCAGACCGCCCAAAGCCGACAGAGGAGCTATGCCGATGTTCGGCGACGAGACTTAGAATTTCAGGTTGGAGATCATGTATTCCTGAAAGTCTCGCCGTCCAAAGGAATCAGGAGGTTCGGCATTCGTGGGAAACTTAGCCCCCGATATATTGGACCCTTTGAGGTATTGGGGCGTATCGGGCCAGTTGCCTACCGACTCGCACTTCCTCCAAGGCTTGCTGGTGTCCATGATGTATTTCATGTTTCTACTTTGAGGAAGTATATCTTCGACCCATCGCACGTCATCGACTTCACATCGCTTGAGATCAGCGAGGATTTGAGGTATGAAGAACGCCCACTGCGAGTTCTGGATCGAGAGGTGAAAGAATTACGCAGTCGGGCCATTCCCTATGTGAAGATCCAATGGAGCAATCATGACGAGCGCGAGGCTACATGGGAGCTCGAGTCGGAGATGAGGGATGCTCACCCCTACTTATTCGAGACATCGGACTGAGGATTATTGTTTAGTCTCGTTTCGAGGACGAAACTCTTTTTAGTGGGGGAGGATGTGATGATCCGGACTCCCGCAGGAACTGTGCAACATTAAACAGTGACTGTAGGGAGCTTATTCGGTGAAGCAGAGCTTGTAGAATCGAAATTGGACATTTAATATAGACTCTGCGCGAAAATCGGAGCAAATGGAATTTTCCGGGAGCTTTCGGCAAAATTTCGGATGAGAATTTGGCGAAATAGACGTCGTATTTGGACTCAGCGCGCGAAAACGATCGAAACGGTATATTTACTTTATTTTTTCGGCGCAAAATTACTGTTCACGCCGGAACAGTAACTCCGGCCGCCGGAATTACTGTTCCGGCGACCGGCAAGCGGCGGCGGGCGGCGGCGCACGGCGGCGGGCGGCGGCGCAACGGCGGCACAGCGGCAGAGGGCGGCGGCGCAGGCGCGGGCGGGGGGCTCGGGTGCGCGGTCCATGGGCCTGGCGTGCACCGGGTGCACCGAAGACTCCTTCTGCCACGTGGCAGCTTCCCATTGGCTGGCCGGCTTCTAGAAGCACGGGGGAAGGTGACACGTGGCGCTCCCCTATTGGCCGACATCTTCCGGAAGACCCGGAGCGCGGACCGGCCACGTGCACCACGTGGCCACGTGGCGATTTTTCATTGGGCCTGCACAGGCTGTTTGCTGTTTTGTGGACACGTGGCGCTTTCTGGTTGGCCCATTTCGGTGTTTCCTGTTCGGATCCGGATCCCGTGTGGGAATATTCCCTTTGGCCCACTATATAAGAGGTTCCCCACCCCCTCTCTTTGCACCTCGGTTTTCGAGCCCTTAGAGAGAGAACCAGAGAAAGTGCCCTCTACAAAATTTCTTCCTCTCTCTCTCTTCTCTCTCTCCTCCAAATCTCAGAATTTTTGAAGTTACAGTTAGTGAGTTATCTGCGACGCGGCGCACTGCAACGGTTTTCTTTTTCGGCCCATTTCCCGTCGCAGTTCCGTCGAAAATTCTCTGTGGGCTAACCAGGAGGAATTTTTGGACGATTTTTGCGACAGCGCGTTCCTAAGAGGTAAGGCTTCGATTTCCGTGTTGATCACTTTGCTCCATTTCGTACTTTTGGCACGTTTCCCGAGGTCTCTTTGACCCCCCTTTTTTGCTGTGGAAATTTCTGGACAGTGTCAACTTCTCCGATTTTTATCTTGGCGTAGGAGCATCAGATCGAGGCATTCAAAGAGTCGATTTTGATCTACTCTTCGCGAGGAACGCAACTGTAATTTTTCTGGATTTTTCTGAGCACTATTTAGGGGTGAAAAATTCCTCTTTTCCCGTGCTATTTGAAAAACAGCAAATATTGTGCTTTTTGGGATTTGTATTTATACCGGGAGCGTTGATTTGCAGGATTTGAGGACTGTGGACAACCAGGAGACTACCTGAGGTGTAGTTTGAGCTGCTCGAGGTGGGCGGTTGTTGCTTACCTCATTTTTGACAAGCTCACTGGGATTACTAGAACTCCCTTAAAATTTAATTGATGAGAACAATTGGGACAAACTAATATGACAATTGATGAGAACAATTGGGACAAACTAATATGACAATTGATGAGAACTATTGGGACAACTAACAGGACTACTAACAGGACAATTGATGAGAACCGCTGGGACAAACTCTCCTAAAATTTAATATAACCCCACAGATGATATGATGACTTATATTGGGACACTGTGATTGAGACAAAGGCTATAATCTCGTATGCAAATGACTTTTATTCAGTAAATCAATCTTTTTAAATCTTTGACACTATTTTATAACTTTTAAAATAAAGACAGTTGCATGCATGCCCGGACATCAGGTAGGGCCACTATTTATTGCTACACTATCATATTAAGACTTGACATGTTTTATTGCTCTCTTTTGCTTTCAGTTGCTTGTCGCTCGAGTATGAGCAGGGGTTTGGGATAGTATAGCCAAGGTTATGTTAGATTATAAACTTGTGGGGTGTTGCGGTGACCGCGGACTGTAGGCGGTCGGCCGGATGTTTATTCTTGCATCAGAATGGGGTTGAGTCTGGTTTATTTTTGGCATCAGCAGGGGATCGGGCTTTTCTTTAGTGGATGGTTTTTCCCACTTATTGAGTACTATGGCATCATATCAGGGTTTCTTAGTGGATGGCTTTTCCCACTTTGATCATAGTCATGATCCAGTCCTGCTGTTTACGACACTTATGATACTTATTACCGAGGTACTTTTACTCGTGTGGGTCGCTCCCCTCGAGTGCCACTCCGGAGTGTGTTACAGGCAGGCTTGAGTCCTTGAGACTCTCATTCCCTATCGGTGTTATGCATTGGCCAGCATACCCGATTTGGCAGGCAAGGCGCAGCAGGCAGTACCAGTTTTACTGGTGGCATAAGATTGGGTTTATTCAGGCAGGCATGTTAGATACTGATGCATACATACAGTCATTCCTTTTGGCACTGCATTTAGAGGCATGCTAGTGGTGGTTTCCCCTTTATTCAGCAGTTCTGCTTACAGCTTTACCACTTTTTCCTTTCTGGCCTCTAGTAATCCTAGTGGGTGCATCAGAGTTGAGGTTTTGCCCACTAGGGGAGGCTACTGGTTTATCTGGTAGTTCTCACCCCCATTATTCTTTTCTGTTTCTTTCTTCTTCTTTATTTTGCAGAGTCGTCTGCGGGAGCTGCTAGGCTATCAGCGGCTGATAAAGGTAAGGGGATCGCTGAGTAGATAGATCTCCTGGGAGACTGAGAGCTGTAGATAGACGTTGTACCCTTCACTCAGACTGTGATATTCTCCTTTTATTTTGAGTCTGGCTTTCGCCGGCTGGTTGTATTATTTTGGTGAGCTGGGAGATCATTGTACATATTACAGTTTATTTTTAGTTTCAGTATGAGATACTATGTGGTTCTTCTACTTCAGCTCTGTATTATGCTCTTTTATTGTTCATATTATATCGAAGCAGGTTACCAGCGCTTCGTGTACTCGGGAAATCCCGTGTGCACGGCGGATCTGTTGGCGAGCCCGGGTTCCGGGGCGTGACAGTGTCACCGTCCCGGGGAATCCGGCGGTTCGGGTTGCGAGGCAAGCTGAGCCCGCGATTCGTGGGACCTTACGAAATCCTTGAGCAGATTGGTCCGGTAGCTTACCGGTTGGCCGTGCCACCTAGTCTTGAGAGAGTACATGATGTATTTCATGTATCGATGCTTCGAAAGTATGTACCTAACCCTTCACACGTAATCGACGTTTCTTCGGTAGAACTACAAGAGTATTTAAGTTTTGAAGAAACACCGATGCACATATTGGCAAAAGAGGAGAAGAAATTGCGTAAGAGGTCCATACCTTACGTAAAGGTTCAGTGGAGCAATCATGAGGAAAGGGAAGCCACGTGGGAACTAGAGTCAATGATGAGGGAGCGATATCCGGATCAGTTCACGAGGGACTCTAGATAAGTTTCGCGGACAAACTTTTTCTAAGAGGGGAGTGATGTAGTGTCCACGGTTTCCGTTCGAGTTACTTTCGGAATTTACGGTATTTTTCTTGGCATTTTCGTTACTCTGTTTTGGTCGGATTGGTTTTTCTCCTTGTAGGGCTCGGAAAGAGGAGCACGGCGGTGCGATCGGCTCTAAATTCCGGTGAGCGGAACTCCCGTTATCTTCTTCCTAAGTTTGCTATGTGCAAAGGGTTAGAATGCTCATGTCGGTTGTGGGTGCCTTAAAATCCGTGCCAACTAGAGACGATTTCCGAATGGTGTAAAAGACGAATTGAGGAATATATGGTATTAATTACAAAAGATCGAGGTTGTTATAACAAGGTAAGGGTTGTTGGGAAATTTAAGAAAGTAGTTATTATTGTTGCGGACCTCTTATAAATAAAGGGTTCGGGCAAGGGTTTCTACTTTACACACTCAAAGAGAGAATAGAACCCAAGTTGTTTGAATCATAACAAGAAAGTTCTACGTCTTCTTCCTCGAAGGCTTCGTCGGAACATGGGAGTAGGAATCGGCACCTTGTTGGAGCACCGGACGAGCGAGCGGCAAACCAACGGGGAAACGAAGAGCGGAGGGAGGAGCCGGCGTTGTACCGTTACCTTCTCCGACCCAAAGGTGTGCCGTGGTGGTTTTCGATGGTTCTTAGGGATTTTAGATGATGTTTTCATGGAACTTGTTGGGTTCTTTTGGGCGTTGGTGGTGTCGGGTGTCGCGTGTGATGTGAGGATTGTGACCGGACGGGAAATAGGAGTTTGGTTCTACAATTTGATTCTCCGCCGAATACTTAGATCAAAGATAGATAAGAAAACACCATCTAAGTATTCTTCAATTTGATTCTACAAGAAATAGGAGTTTGGAAACCCTAGAATCAAATTGAACGATATAGACGAAGAAACATAGATTAGATCATGTTTTTCTTTCTTCTCTATATATGTGGATTTTTTATATTTTTTCCGGTTTCATTCGGTTACCCTAGATGTGAAATTAGGACTTATTTATAGGTTAGAAACCTTTGGAAAGAGATAAGCATCAAAAACTACCTTATCTGAAATTTTCCCGCTCGGCGGTCCGAACTGGATTAAACTTGATCCGGACTGTCGTCTTTAGACAGAGCTTTTCCAAAAAAACAAGTTCGGGGTCCGGACTGAAATTTTCTGATACGGACTGTTCATGCGATTTCAGCAAACACATAGTGTAGTGATCTAGACTTTGGTGTGACTTTTCCCCTGGGATCCGTGGTGTGAGACACCTATTACTCGTGTGTCAGGCTCGTAACACGTCAAATGGACGTGTTAGATGGACTCAGTGAGGTTTTGGATCAAGCCTGTCTTTCGGCGGGTTTTGCCAAATTTTGGGAGTGGTTTCAGGCTGATCGGAGGTCGTATTTAGATTCAGCGCGGAAAAACGCTTGAAAACGGTTATTTATTTCTATTTTTCTGAGTCCGGAGGCCCAAAAACGGACACCCGGGAGTTTTCTGTGTAAAATCGTGCACGGGGGGGGAGCCGTGGACCGACGGGGACACGTGGCGGCCTCTCATTGGCCGGCGCACGCTGTTTGGTCCACGGGGGATTGGCGCTGGTGCACGGTGGGCCGGCGGGGACACGTGGCGGCTGCCTATTGGCGGGTTCGCGCTGCGCGGTCCACGGGAGCGAGCGGCCGGTGTGTGGACCGGGGCGTGCTGCGGCCGTACGCACGTGGGCGCAGGCGCGCAGGCGGCGCAGGCGGGCAGGCGACGCGCAGGCACGCCGGCTGGCGTGCCGGGTGGGGCAGCCCAGTGGCGGGCGCCACCCACAACGCCGCCCCGCAGGGGGCACGTGGCAGCGCCCGGTTCGCTGGGCGCCGCTGTCCCCTGTTCGGGGACACGTGTCGCGCCCGGGTGAATCCGGGCGCTGGGTTGATGGGCCGGGCCGGGTCCGGATTCGGGGCCCGAAAGTTTCGGGCGCCCGAATCCGAACAGCCTGGTGGGATGGGCTTGGGCCTATAAATACCCCTCCTATCTCTCTCTCTTCTCTCTTTTTCCGAGCTTTAGAGAGAGACTGAGAGGGAGAGCCCTATAGGAGAGTTGTTCCCCTTGATATTTTTGATCTCGTGGTGGATCCCCAGGATTTTTGGAGGCTCGGCAGCGGCGATCTTGGTTTTACAGTGCGCCTCGACGTTTCCCTTTTTCGGCTCGTTTTCGTCGCTTTTTTAGTCAGAGAAGCCCCTTGTGCAGCCCCGAAGGATTTTTTCAAAGATTTTTGCGGCGGTGTGTTCCTGAGAGGTAAGGCTTCGTTTTCCGTGTTGGTCGTTTCACCTCATTCTAGATTTTTGGAACGGTTCCCGAGGCACTATTTGACCCCATTTTCTATGGGAAATTTCTGGACAGCACAGACTTGTTCGATTTATATCTTGGCCTACGGGCATCGGATCAAAGCGTATAAGTACTTGTTTCGATCGGCTCGACGCGACGATCGCAGCAGTTATTTTTCTGGATTTTTCCGAGTTCTTCTCGCAGGTAAGATTTGGCCATTTTCGGGACTGGTTGTATGGACAGCAGGTTATTGTACATTATTTGGATTAATTGTACGCCGTGTGTGTTGTTGTGCTGTGGTTCGCAGTTTTTGGGTGTTTTGCGGAAAAAAAAAAAGAGTTTTGGGCAGCGATGAGACTTTTACAGCTGTGGGTTGCGCGTTTCCAGGTGGGTGGTTGCTATATCCCTCTATTTCTGACATACTCACTAGGAATATTAGAGAGATTCTTTTATTGGACTTATGGATTGATCAATACTCGTGGTTGGGATTGTGCATGTGGGTTTGGACATGTGGATTGCTATGTTAGCACATAACCTTGCATGTGGATTTGATTATAATATTGAGGCCATGTAATTTACCTGGATGGTGGGTACCTGTCACGCCCCGGGGTCGAAATTGCGACCCGGGCTCACTAACAGATCCGCCATCCGTACGGAAATTGCCGTACAGACGAAGCGTCTAACCTGCGAAAAGAATCAACTACAGAAATACAGATATCAGAGCTGAAAGTAAACTACTAAGAACTAAAAATCCAACACTGTACAACTGAAAATAATACAATATCCATCTCCCAAATACGATCGTATACAAAGTCCTCTGATACAAAACTCAAAAGGGGAGGTATCTCCAATAAATACATCAGTGTACAAACTCTCGATACAAATATCCTCACTACATCAGTCTCTCAAACTGTAAAATAAAGTACAACTCTATACCTCACAACAAAGGTCTCTCAACAGAGGAAAAAGAAGTAAACTAATCTACTGAAGCTCTCCTCTGAAGGGGTACCGCTACACTCCAATGACGGGTAGGGAACTAGCTCGCGACTCCCTCGCCTCGGTCAGAAGGATCAGCAACTGGAGCAACAGGAACAGGAGAAGAAGTTCCTGGGGAAAAAGACACCACGACGGGTGTGAGAACTACTTCCCACAGTAGTTCTCAGTGGGTGCCGTCAACAAGCCCAACGGTCTGCCCACTAAGTCTACTAGAGGTAAAAGATAACAGTGCAATGAAATCTGAACAAGAAAAGCTGGAGCTACTCTACAGCTACCATACCTCTATCTAGATACTCAAAAAGTGGAACAGATGAAAGTAAAAGAGACCACTCGCACCCAAGGTGCTCAATAGACCCAATCGAACTGACTGCCTCATAGGGTCCAGTCAAGCCTGCGCCTGTCGACTAGGAACGCGCCTGCCCACTACCACACATCCCCATGAGGACGGGATTTACGTGGGGCGTCCTGCCCGACTAACTCACCCCTCGCGCAAAACTGCCTCAACAGGCCCATCGTATCCACAGTGGCATCTCAGGGACGCGACTCTAACTGAGGAAAACGGCGCGGCATAGAGTATCACAAATTGGCATAAGCAGGCTATAGTCAAAAACCACGCTCACTCCCAGAACGGTAGGACTCAAGATCCCCAAATATCTCGCACAACAGTCGGAGCACTCTCTACGACTCAGCTGATCAGCTCACACGGAACACGAGACACTAGCCTCTCCAACAGCTCGCAGCACGAGGCACACTGGCTGGAGGTACTCCACTGCCAGGAACGACTCACAACTCAAGCTAACAATACTGGTCGGACAACACTCAACGACCTGGGATCACCGTTAACCCCAACGGTTCCCAACAACACTGGCCGGAAGATACTCGACGGCCCGGGACTACCGCCTGCTCAACGGCTCCCTCCCACGACAGCGCAACAGGGATACTAGACCTCCCGGGACTACCGTGTACCCAAACGGCTCCCGGCACAGATAAGCAACCCGCTACAACTACCAGACTCCACTCTGCTCCCAAGCACGAGTGCAAACGCATCCCACACTACAAGAAAAATCCCGACCTCTCGGCCCACTACCCGGGCGAGGATAACACTATGTCCAGGGATAGCAAAACAGTGTGGGTGTCTAAACATAATTAACCCTAGCCCAAGTGAGGGTTTTCTACTGGTCTGGTTACACATGCAACATATGACGGGGGTGCTAGGTCAAGTTCCAAGATAGCTGTATTAACAGATGATAAAAAGGAATAACCATTCCAACAATCTAGCATGCTACACAAGGAGATAAACTATCATGCATAGTCCTACATCAATAGAATTAATGTACAGTCCATAAAACTTGGAGATAAGGCCACCCACCTCGATTTGCCACCAATTGCTCGTAGACACTTGCAATTGGCCTCCACGCGATCCGCACGCAAAACGATGTCCGCTGCCGGAGTCCGCCCGCAAAACGGAGCACGCCGCCGAAGTTCGCACGCGAAACGGAGCGCGATGCCGGAATCCGCACGCCAAACGGAGTCCGCACGCAAAACGGTGCACGGTGCCGGAGTCCGCACGCAAAACGGTGCACGATGCCAGAGTCCGCATGCAAAACGGAGCACAGTAAAAAATACTGTTCCTAACACAGATAAGAACAAGGGGTTAATTCACAGTCCAAAGAACGCCCCAAAACTGTGCTAAAAACACCGAAAAATTAGCACACGGGGCATACCCGACTGCACCGCCGCCGCCAAAACGCTCCGCCGGCGAACTTCGCATGCTCCACGAGGCCCACGACGCCACGCCACACAACCCACCACCTCCTCCCTCTCGCTCGGTTGAAGAAGAAAGGAAAAAGAAAGGAAGAAAGTGGCGTGCGGGGGAGAAAGAAGAAGAAGAAGAAGAGGGGGAAAAAGGGGATGGTCCACGGTGCACCGGTCCACGGTGCACCGGCCAATCCGGACCCTCCAACCGCCCGGTCCACGGCACAAAGCGGTGCACCAGGCGCAGGCGACCGCGCGCCCGCCACGTGGCCGCGCCCCTGCGCGCCACGCGGGCGCGCAGTCCACGCGCCACACGGGCGCGTGACACCGCGCCCGCGCAGGCGCGGGACACGGGCGCGTGACACGGGCGCGCCCACCTGCTCCCGCGCGGGCCTCCAACGGGGGGCCGCCACGTGGCGGCCCCTGCGCTGACACGCGCAGGCGCGTGTTCCCAACGCGCGCCAGCTGCGCGCCTTGAGCCGCCTCGGGATCCGCGCCGTCGCCTCGCCTCGGGAAACGTGCCGCGTCGCCTCGAAAAATGTGTAAAACATCCGGGCTCCAAAACAAACAAGTAAATAGTCCATTCTTAGCGATTTCGCGCGCTGAATCCAAAAACGATGTCCATTTCTCCAAATTCTCATCCGAAAATTACGGAGTGCCCCCGGATAGCCCACTCGATCCGATTTTCGCGCCGGGTCCATTTTTAAAGTCCGATTTGCCAAATTCCAACTCTAAAAATTCCCGAAGGCGACCGGAGAGGTAAACTCTTATCCAAACTTCGCCCGGAGTCCAATTTTGACATCTGAATCGCGCGAAACCACTTCCAAACACCCGACGGGTCCTCCAATTTCCCACGGGATCTCCTTTAAGCCCAAAGTCCAACACTTGTGTCCAAATTGCGCGCAAACACTACCGACACACCACGCAGGCCTCCAGTGATGCAACCAAAAAACCCAAATTGCACCACAAATCCAATTCTCGGGCCCGACACGCGCACAAACACTCCCAAAGGCCATTAAAAGCTGCTCAACAACCAGCAAGCCCTACGCGGGAGATTCCGGGACCTCACAGTACCACTTGGGGATATGTTTGGACATGCATAGGTGGATAGTTATTTGTGGGCGAGTAGCAGTTTATATGTTTAATTTTTGCTATTCATGTGGGAACTATATTGAATGTCAGGAATTGCTATCATGTTAAAACATAAGTCAGAAAATGATATCTGTATTTCTTTCTATCTTCCCGGGACTTTTGCATGCTTGTATGGACATCTAGTTAGGCCATTTATTATCGCTACACTATCATGTTGGAACTTGACTTAGGAGAAACCATGTTTGCTTCTTTTCTCCTTATTCTTTAGTCAGGTGGTTCTTGTCGCTCGGGTTTGAGCAGGGGTTTGGAGTAGTGTAGCCAGGACCTTGGGGTCGGGGACAGGTGGTACTTGATTATGGGTTGTGGGGTATTGCGGCTACCGCGGATAGTAGGCGGTTGACCGGATATAGATTATTTTACCCGATTGTAGATTGGGGGTTATTGCGGCGACCGCGGATATTGGGTGGTTGACCGGATGTCGGTTGCATGACATGGTCGTGGATTGAGGGGTATTGCGGCAACCGCGGATATTGGGCGGTTGACCGTATGTGTATTTATGCATCAGATTGGGGATCGGGGTTTTCTTTAGTGGAGGGATTTGTTCCACTTAGGCATTGTAGTGATCCAGTCATGCTTTTATGATACTTGTGACATGGTTACTTTCCTCGTGTGGGTATCTCCCCTCGAGTTCCCCTCCGGAGTGTGGGGGTCAGACAGGCATTAAGTTTTTGCTATCACATCGGCGCGGCTTTATTTGCCCGATGATGAGGGCGGCAGCAGGAGTTTTGCTATCACACCGGCGCGGCTTTATATGCCCGTTGTTGAGGGCGGCAGCAGGCAGTACCAGTTTTTACTGGCGGTTAGATTGGGTTACCGAGACGGTTTGGTTACTGATGCATTTAGAGGCATAGTAGTGGTAGTTCCCTTTTTCATCAGTTTATTGCTTACCACTCTTCTTCCCCTTTTGCCTCTGGTAGACCTAGTGGGTGCGTCAGAGTTTGAGGATTTACCCACTAGAGGAGGCTACTGGTTTACTAGCAGTTCTCACCCCCATGTTTCTTTCCTCTTTTTCTTCTCCCTTGTTTTGCAGTGTCTTCTGCGGGTGCCGCTGGACTTTCAGCGGCGGGTCGAGGAGAGAGGACGGCTGAGTAGATAGACCTCGAGGCAGGATGAGCGAGTTAGCTGGACTGTTGGTGTGCCCATTTTTCCTCAGACGATTGCACTTTACTTTTGGGTCTGGCTTTAGCCAGCTGGTTGTATCATTTTGGAGAGCTGGGAGAGACCGGTGTATTATTTTTACAGATGTACTGTATTTTATTTCCAGCTTCAGTCTGAGATGTATTAGTTTTTAGTTCAGCTCTGTTTTATGCTCTTTATTATTATCTCTTATTTCTGAGCAGGTTACTGGCGCTTCGTGTACGCGGGAAATCCCGTGTGCACGGCGGATCTATAGACGGGCTCGGGTTTTGGTTTACACCCGGGGCATGACACATAGTTCGGGGTCCGGACTAAGTGGGGACTGTTCCGGACCGGAATTCCGCATGAACTAAACTATGTTCGGGGTCCGGACTGGAATGGTCTGATCCGGATCCTGAACATTCAACTTGTCCAGTTTTTTATTTTTATGCAATGAAAAATCTTCCAAGTGTTTCTAAACTACAAGAATGTATTCGGATCACCAAAATTATTTAGTTAAACATACCTGATCCTTTTGAATTCATTCTTCTTGAGATTGATGTATATGATCCTCAATTCTTCATCTTCAATCTTCAAGACTTAAAACACTTCACGAAATACGCCAACACGAAATCCTTAACAATCTCCCCCTTTGGCGGTTTCGTGACAAAACAAAAATCCACTTAAAAAACTCAAAAAGATATTTTTGTTGCTATCACCATACAACAAAAATTTACATTAATGATCCAAATAAACTGAATACAAGAGATAAACTCTTAATACAAACTCTAGATTTAGACGCTTGTACTCTCTGCAAAAGAAATAATTCTTGACAAAAGAAATCGTTAGATACATCAAGAATTCAAACATTCAATAAGCAATCAGAGAGATAGAGTTTATACTCACCATGACATTATGACAGGTCTGGTAATTAATGTCATAGTTCACACACGTTAACAAGTTCAAATGTCATATCAAGATTCTAACAAGTTCACAAATATGTCAGTTATCAAACAGCTTGTTAGTAATATTACATGCCCAAATAGTTAGTCAAATAGTTAGTAGTGGCATGTATCCAACTTACCTTCAAAGTACTCAAGTTCCAACTTACTCAAGTCAAGTTCCATGTATCCAACTTACCTTCAAAGTACTCAAGTTCCAACTTACCTTCAAAGTACTCAAGTTCTCAAAGTTCTATGTTCTCTCCCCCTTTTTGTCACAGTAAACAAGCCAAAATAAAAAGGAGGGCAAAGTTCAAATTGCAAAAGCAAAAACCTGCAAAAGAGTAATCATTAGAACTAACTTGAAAAAAAAAAAAAAAAAAAACACATCAATCCGAGTCGGTGTCGTCGGAGTCACTGCAACCAAGTTTAGTAAAAATCTTTTTGACCAGTTTCGCGAAAGATTTAAACTTTTTCTTCATGTCGGCTAGGATAGCAGTAATCTTAGCCATGTATGAAGAGATCTGAGTTATTTTGTTTGACATGCGCTCTTGTTCCGACGATAAACGTTGCTGTTCCCGGTAAATTGATGTTATAGAGGCATTATCCTCTGAGGTATCATGTGTTATTGCTGCTCTTGCTGTTGCTGCTGTTGGTGTTTCTGCTGAAGCTGATGGTCGCTTGCCTCGGGGAGGAGTAGGTGTATCATCTGGCTTCTTAGGGAGAGACTTCACAACTGTTGTGTCATTGATTGTCCCCAAGCTATGCATATAACTTGACGATCGAATGTCGACGTCAAATTTCTTCAAAATCCGCATTATGATCATAGGGAACGGAAGTCGCTCCGTGTAATGAGGATGCTCCACATATCGAGCCATCCTGTTCCAGATGATGTATGGAATGTTGATATTCAATCCTTGAGCTGCTGTTGGATGTCCTAGAAGATATAAAAATAACATCCTATCCTATCGAAGCACCTTCGTTTGCATATTTGGCAAAATGTTGTAGCAAACGATGAAATTGAGAAATCGGTATTCTGGATGAAGCTCTTTTGATAATACCGAGTTTCCCGCTGATTGGGTTTCCGGCATGCAGATGCCATCCACAGCTCGTCGCCAATCTAAACTTGTTATAGGACAACCCTTCAAATAGTATGTCCCGACCATACTTGAAGACATGCCTAACACCTCTCTAATCAATTGAGGAGTAATGGCAAGTTTCTTATTCCGGACCGAAGTGTTAAACTTCATAGGTCCACCTTCATTCTCTTGAAGCTGCTGCGCACAAGTGTAAAATGCCCGTATCAAATGCAGATAATATCCAGAAGACTCCGGAAAGTGGCAAATTTGAGAGAAATTGGCTTGATCAATCAAATTTCCGAAAGCTGCAGAACGATCTCGAAGAGCTGCGATATTGACATGTCGTTCTCCAATGCACTCTCGGCTCTCAAATGCCTTCATCCGATCTGTGCTAATATGAACAAAATCCTGTGGAGGTGGCTCACTCGCAAGTGGCTCTTCAATATCAATTCCACGAGATCTACCCCTCTTCCTTGCAACACTCTTCCTTTTCATGGACATGGGTGTTGGTTGCATGGGAGCTTTCCCTTTCTCGGCAGCAGTAGGCGGAGTCTTTGCCTTTGCTAAAGCCGGGGCTTTGCCCTTTGATGCCGCTGCAGCCGGTGCTGCGGTTTCTTCAAGGATTTTGTCCCAGCCTTCCGATTCCGTATCCGAATCGTCAAGAGAAACATACTCTCCTTCCTCTTGAGTCTTTCTAGTTCTCTTGAGCTTGTTCGTTGCTCGAGTGCCAACCATTGCGA
Organism: Tillandsia leiboldiana; assembly: GCA_029204045.2. Classification (NCBI taxonomy): domain Eukaryota; kingdom Viridiplantae; phylum Streptophyta; class Magnoliopsida; order Poales; family Bromeliaceae; genus Tillandsia; species Tillandsia leiboldiana. The sequence continues at coordinate 9,041,859 of CM055077.1, read as the reverse complement.
CAATAAGCACAATCACCCAACCAAACACCATTTCGGCCGAAAGTTTGAAAAAGTGATCATGTGATTAAGAGCTCAAGAACATGAAAAATTGTTTAATTTCAAAATTTTGAAAAATCACACCAAACAATCTTTATCATGTATAGAGACTAAGAATCAAGTTAGATTTGCAAAAAGAATTTTAAAAATAGATCAATCCCATGATTTTTGAAAATTTCCAAAATTTGCCCTAAAATCGAATTTTCAGAAACCGAAGCCCAAAAATCCGTTAATCAAATGAATACAAGACATAGAAACAAATCTAAGGTGACCATAGTTCTTATTTCAAAATAAATTTGATCAAAAACAGTGCAAAATCGAGATTGTACCATGAAATCCCTCACATTTTGATGAACAAAAGCAAAAACAGTGAAAATAAGAGTTTTGATCATAAGAACTTACTTGAAGCGAGTGAAAACAAGTTGCAAAAGATCCAAACCTTCTTGATTCTAGAGAGAGAAACTCTAGGAAGCTAGAAACAAAAGATTAGAGAGAATAAAATTCGAAAAACCCTTCGCTTCTATTAAAATCTAGCCGCGGTCCGGATCGGGTCAGGATTTCAGTCCGGATTGGCTTGGCGCAGGAAATCCCATCGTTCGGGATCCGGAGTGAACCATCCAGTCCGGACTGCGTGCAACTTTTTCTTCAGAAAAATTTGTAAAAATTTCAGAAAATTCAGAAAAAGTATGTAAGCATTCTTGCATAACAACTTTAAACAAAAAGTATCGTTTCACATCAAAAGAAATAGATTATGATAAATCTATCAAAATATCTCAAATAATGAAACAAAAATTTATAAAAGTTATATCGTCTAAAGTTGAGCAAGTTCTAAACATCAATCACGATCTAATGAGTAATGTGTTTATCAAATCATCAATTGAGTAAAGAAAATGAAAGACAAAGATCGATAGATGTTTGAAATCCCAAATAAATTAGATAATGCTATCTAGTCAATATATTTTAGGGAGTGGCTCTTTGAGCATCTTTCAATTTGAAATCCTACCTTATACCAACCTTGGAATTCGACATAGTCAAGTATTCCAAAAAGCATTTTATCTAATAAACAAGAAATCACCATGCTTGGTAAACATGTGGTAGCTGCACACAGTACTCGGACGACCGAGGTGGTAGCTCTTTCCTCCAAGTGGTAGTAGTTTTCACACTCCACTAAGGATGTAACTCTTTCCACATCTTTTAAGCATGAAACTTTAACTAATACTCCCCCTCAATTGGCTATCAATTATATAAAATATAAGGTATTCAACCAACTATTGATCTCATGTTCATACTTAACTCAATTATCAAATAAGATAAAAACTATACCAAGAGATCACTGAGAGAGGAATTAACTTTGATCAAATAAAGATGAAATAATTGATATAAATGATCAATGCATCAAGAGAGTTATAATGATATGCAAATCATAATAAATTTCTAAACACATGAAAAGATGCAATTAAAGTCAATTATACTAATGCTCAGTTAATGTTCTATTTCACAAACAAAAAGAACACAAAACACAAAACAAAACCTAACCTAACTAATGGTTCAAAAATTATTATTTCAAAGAAAGCATACCAATTGCTTTACACAAATGAATAAAACGTTTTTGATCCAAAGGTTTTGTCAAAATATCGGCTAATTGATCTTCAGTTGAAACATAGGAAATTTGTAAAGTACTTGATTCAACTAGCTCTCTAAGAAAATGATATCTAAGTTCAATGTGTTTTGTTCTTGAGTGCAACACAGGATTTTTAGAAATATTTATGGCACTAGTGTTGTCACAAAGTATTGTTACCGAAGTCGCAGGAATGCGAAAGTCGCTCAGTACACTTTTCATCCAAATCAATTGAGTTGAGCAACTTCCCGCTGAAATGTATTCCGCCTCGGCTGTAGAGAGAGCAATGCAGTTTTGCTTTTTACTATGCCATGCAACAAGACAATGGTCAAGGTAAAAACATGCACCACTCGTGCTCTTCCGATCATCAACAGATTCAGCCCAATCGGCATTCGAATATCCTATTATGTTAATAGATGTGCCCAAAGAATACCAAATTCTGAAATTTATAGTACCTTTGACGTACCGAATGATCCTTTTCACCGCTTTCAGGTGAATTTCCTTTGGTGCTGATTGATGTCTCGCGCAAATCCCAACACTGAAAGAAATATCCGGGTGGCTAGCCGTAAGGTAGAGTAGACTTCCAATAATGCTTCGGTACAGCTTCTCGTCTACACTCTCTCCGTGAGATTCACTTCCTAATCCCTTATTGCTAGTTCCCATAGGAGTCGAAAAGTCTTTGGAGTTCTCCAATCCGAATTTCTTGACCAACTCCTTCGCATACTTGGATTGACATAAATGTATGCCATCTTCACTTTGCTTAACTTGCAATCCAAAAAAATATGTAAGCTCGCCCATCATGGACATCTCAAATTCGCTTTCCATCGTTTCAGCGAATTTTGAAGCATCGTTATTCCTTGTAGCACCAAACACGATGCCATCCACATATATTTGTGCAACAATGAAATTGTCCTGAAAGTGCTTCACAAAGAGTGTCCGATCGGCTCCCCCTCGAGTATAGCCCTTTTCCAACAGGTGCTTTGTCAATCTTTCGTACCATACTCGCGGTGCTTGTTTTAGACCGTAAAGAGCCTTTTTCAATCGAAAATCATGGTTAGGTAGTTTATGATCAATGAAACCTTTCGGTTGAGCAACATAAACTTCCTTATTTAGAAAACCATTTAAAAATGTGCCCTTAACGTCCATTTGAAAAAGTTTTATTTTAAAATAACAAGCAATCGCAAAAAGAATACGAATGGACTCGAGACGAGCAACCGGGGCGAAAGTCTCATCAAAGTCTATACATTCGACTTGTGAATAGCCCTGAGCAACTAAACGTGCTTTGTTTCGAACAACGGTACCATCTTCATTTTTCTTGTTCTTGAAAATTCATTTTGTACCGATTATATTTTGTTGCTTCGGGGGCTTCGTTAATTCCCAGACTTTGTTCCTTTCAAATTGATTGAGCTCTTCTTGCATTGCTTCAATCCAATAGTCATCCTGAAGAGCTTCATCAACGTTCTTTGGTTCGATCATGGAGACATAACACGCAACTCCGCAAACCAATTGTCTCCGAGTTCTAACTCCTTCTTGAGGATCTCCAATGATGTTTGATTCCGGATGGTCCTTGGAGATTCGAAGAGTTTGAGGTAATGGAGTACTCGGGGGAATTCGTGATGATTCCTGCACATTAGATAAACTAGAAGAACCATGAGATGCATCAACATTTTCAGAAGAGTTATCATGTAAAGATGCAATATCATTAGCAGGAGATTCATCATCAATTGACATATTATGAGTAGATTTATCAGAAGAAAAATGAAAAGCTTAATCTACTTTAACATTGAAAGATTCTATCATCGTTTTAGATTCAAGGTTAAATACCCGATATGCTCTACTGTTTGTAGAATAACCCATAAAAATTCCTTCATCACTTCGAGAGTCGAATTTTTTAAGATTTTCTCGATCGCGTAAAATGTAACAGCGACTCCCAAAGATACGAAAATATTTTATATTTAGTTTTCTACTGAACCAAAGTTCATAGAGGGTATTCAAAGTACCCGGGCGCAAATATATTCTATTGATCACATAAACAGCGGTGTTAACTGCTTCAACCCAAAAGTGTAACGGAAGTTTCCGGCTATGAAGCATAACACGCGCCATCTCTTGTACAACTCTATTTTTGCGCTCGACTAGACCGTTCTGTTGCGGTGTATAAGGTGCAGAGAATTCATGTTTTATGTCGTTTGAAGTGCAAAAATCAATGAATTTAGAATTGATGAATTCTCCACCTCTATCACTCCAAACACGAACGATCTTTTCATTCTTCTCAATTATAATACGATGACAAATCTCATGAAAAGAATTGAAAGTATCCGCTTTCTCTTTTAAAAATGCTACCCAAGAATATCTAGAGTAATCATCAACCAAAAGAAAAATGTACCATTTACCTCCCAAACTTGGTTGACGAGTCGGCCCCATTAAGTCCATATGCAATAATTCTAATGGCCGTTTTGTTCCTACATGGTTCAAATTCTTGTGAGTGGATCTAATTTGTTTTTCCTTTTGACAACCTCCACACACAATGTTTTCTTTGAAGTTCAATTTAGGAACACCTCTAACTGTCTTTGTTAGATATTCTAGATAGTTCCTTAAAATTTATGTGACCTAATCTTTCATGCCAAAGTGTTTCATTATCAAGTGACACTAGGTTACAATGTTCAGAAAATTTATTAGGAACTACATAGCAGTTATTTTGTGATCTAACCCCTTTCAAAAATAATGAATGGTTTTTGTCAGTTACAATACATTCAACAGAAGAGAAATTAACTGAGAAACCATTATCACACAATTGACTAATGCTTATGAGGTTAGTCTTAAGGCCTTCAACAAATAAAATATTGTTCAAAACCGGGCCATCTGGAATAGCAATTGTTTCTTTGCCAACTATTTTTGAAGATCGTCCATCTCCGAAAACTACAAGTCCTTCGGAGTTTTCTCTAAAGATTGAAAATAGTTTTTATCACCAGTCATGTGATGAGAACAACCACTATCCAGATACCAAGACGAATTGTCATATGCATGTAGTGATGTGTGTATGACAAGACAAGGGAAGAGTTCACCTTTGCGCACCCAAACCTTACGAGTTTTGGAATACGTCGGCAATGATCGTAAAGTTGATCTCCTTGGTGAACGCGTCTTGTTCGGTTGATCACTTTTCTTTGGAATCCATGATGACGTCGTCTTGGGTGGTGTACTACCATTGTTCTTCACCTTTGGATGGTTCTTGCGAATTTCCTGGTGGACGAACTTGTTGGTAGTTATTGCAAGTCTTGCTTGATTTGTCCACTTGGCTTCAAACTTGCAATTTCGTCTAATGTGCCCTGCAAAACCACAACGATAACATACCTTGGAAAGATTTGATCCTGACCGAATCGAGGTTGTCACGCCCCGGGGTCGAAACTGCGACCCGGGCTCGCCAACAGATCCGCCATCTGTACGGAAACTGCCGTACAGACGAAGCGTCTACCCTGCAAGTCAGATCTATAGCTATAATGTATCAGAGCTGAAAAAAGAACCAGTAGCTACAGAAATCCACTGAACATCTGATATAATAAAAAAATCTCAATACAAAGTCTCTCAGCTACAAAAGTACAAGAAATCCTCACTGATCTCTCAGAATGTCCAGTACAAAAGTGGAGTCATAAAATACCCAAGGTACATCTACCTCTGACTCTCAGTGCTGGTAAGGAACTAAACGGCCACGTCCTCACCTCGATCAGCTGCCTCCGCGCGAACCAAGCCGGAATAGCTACCACAGGAACCTGTCACCGCAGCGGGTGTGAGAACTACTGCAAAGGTAGTTCCCAGTGGGTACCGTCTCAATATCCACGGTATGCCCACTAAGTCTACTGGAGGCACAACAGATAGGTATGCAGATAGATAGATAGATAAAAGCTGAAAGGAACTAGCTATCATGTCTCAATCATCATGCTCAAGAAACTCTACAAATGATGAAGATATGCATACACCCACTACTGCTAACACGCCTCAAGTATCATGCTCAAAGGAAAACTCATCTATGAACAGGCTATGAAACTCACTCACACATATCACCCAATCCCAATGACTGTCCCTCTTTGGACCAGTCAATCAAGCCTGCGCTCATCTACTGCCGCGCATCCCGTAGGAACGGACTTACGTAGGCATCCACTGCCGCACATCCCGAAGGAACGGACTTACGTAGGGTGTCCCTCTAGGACCATCTCAGTAATCACCTCGCAGCCTCGTCAGGCTCGGTATCATCATCGCACCCGGGGCGTAGCTCGAGGGGAGCGACCCCACCGAACTCAAGTATCTCAAGTATCTCATAACTGGCATAAAAAGCCAGGCTCAGCAGGCTATAATCCACGATCAAACAGATCGGATCTCAATGCTCAACTAGCATAACTCAGTCGGAGGAAGACTCCACGACTCGAACAGAAAAGCCCAAACACTCTCACAGCTATGTCGGAGAACCCTCAACGACTCAAGGCTAAAATACACGATCAAACAGATCGGATCTCAATGCTCAACAAGCATACGCAGTCGTAGAAAGACTCCACGACTCGAACAGAAAAGCCCAACACTCTCACAGCTATGTCGGAGAACCCTCAACGACTCAATCTAATAATGCACGCCCCGTGGCTGAGTCGGGAAACCTCCACGACTCGATCTGCCAGAGCCCCCAAAACTCTCAAGGCTAAGTGGGAGAACCATCTCCACCACTAAATCAGAACACGACCCATGATCTAGAGTAACCCAATCAGGGAATACATCCTCAATACCCCGCGAACTCAAGTATCTCAAAACTCTCTCATGACACTAGAAAGTCATCTCATAATGCTCTAAAAATCCACTCGGCCCTCTGGCACGAGAACACATGCATTCTGAACCTACTCAACCCCTCGGGAAGATCTCAATATTTTAAAACTCTTTTCAAAACCCAGTTTTCATTAAAACAGGTCCGACGATTTTTAAAACGGTTCAGATGCCAATATAAAGCCAACTAAACATGCAGTCTAGTGTCAAATCACTTCTAGATCATGCTAAAAATATCTGGGGCTTGCAATTGCATTCCTACAATTTTCTAGGCAACTATCAGATTTACCAGCTATGCAAATAATTAAGCTAAACATGATCAACATGCATTCAATAGCTTTAAAGGGCATTCCATACATCTTGAAGAAATTCCAACCCACCTCAAATGCTTTCCGAAGGCCGCGCCGAATTCGGTGAAGAAACGGGCGAAATCTGACGAAAAACTGAACTGCGCCTCTCGCGCGCACGCGCGCCGTTGCACGTCTCGAAAAAATCCACGAAGCTCCAGTCAACCTCCACAGCACCCAGCTAGGCCACCACAAAAATTTCAGCACAAACCGATCACCCAATACACGAATACAAGCATTGCACAGTGCCGCGGATTTGCGCAGTAATCCCAGCCTGTTGCCTCAACCCGAGAGCACAAGAATGGAGCAAGGATGGAAATTAGCTCAAATCACCATTCAATTCCATCAATAAAACCCAAGAGGAGAACAAACAAATCCAAAACCATAATTTCCGATGATCAATTTACCTCAATTGTGCTCTCGTGCGCGCACGTTGACCGGGTCAACTCCACCAAGCACGAAGCTCACAGACCTTCTCTTCTCCCTCTACTTCCTCCTCTTCTTTCTCTTCTCTGGCAGCAAGAAAAAGGTGGAGGGGATAAGAAATGATGGGTGGAGAGGGAGCATGTGCCGGGGTATAAAAATCAACGATGGAGTGGTTGGAACAGAAGAAGCCCATACCTCAAGCTACAGTGCACCAAACCGAGCTAACTGGGCACTTTCTGTGCTTGTGTACCGGTACCACCCACTTGGTACCGGTACACGGGCCCTGGTTCCGGAACCAAATGGCTGGTTCCGGAACCAAGCCACCCAAAAGCTCCAGAACTAGCCAGAAAATCTCCGAAATGCCCCGTCAACTCACTTTCTCGCCTCGGGACCTCCGCATCACCCCGAAACCAACCGAACACCTCTGTAAACTCATAATACACATGTCCCAAGGGATCAACTCACATCAAACCCATCCATGAAACCAATGCTCGACCCGCAAGCTCTCAATCCGACGCCAACTCACTTTTCTACAAAAAAGCTTCCGCGTCGCTCCGGGACCACTCGAACCATCCTGTAAACGAAATTAGAACCTGCTGAAGGTATTTCCACAATACCAGGCTGCCCCGTGGAGTCGGCACACTGCCCGAAACTCCGGTACTCTACAGAGGTAGACTTGTTAACGTTGGATGCGATGATTTTTGTCGGAGGAGGAAAAACCGACTGGGGTACAAAAACCGTCTTGCTCGAACTTGGACCCTCACCAGTTAGATCGTACCCAAGGCCCAAACGATTCATTTGACCAAGACCAAGTAATTTATCCAACTTGCTCCTTCCTGAAGAGAATCGCTTCAAATCTTCCCTAAGTTGAAATATGGTCTTCGTCATCTCCAATTTTTCTTGTTGAGCCTCGGAGTGGAGCTTCAAGAAGTAATTAGCTTTATCCACCAATTTGATATGTTCCTTCTCGAAATGCTCGTTCTTCTCTTGAAGGGAAATATTTATCTTGACCAAACTATCCCTTTCCTCTTCAAGAGCGTTTGAGAGAGAAGTTATATTTTTAGCTTGTTCTTCAGAATTCCACAACCTTCTTCACAAACTCTTATTATGCTTTGCCAATTTTTTTGAATCCTTCAATAATTTATGATAGGCAAAAGCAAAGTCTTCACTTTCAGAATCGCTCAGTTCATCATCATTTGCAATTTTTTCATTCAAGGAGGAGATAGATAATGAACCAGAGGAGGTCGCTGAAAAACACACGAAAGGTGAAGTTGAGGACGCCATGAATGCTGTGGCGTTGTTATCCTCATCACTGGAAGATGACTCATTAGAAGAGGAAGTGTCATCCGATGTGACGGCTTGCATAGCCTTCTTCTTTGACGGATTCTTGTTGGGACACTCCGTTGAGATATGGCCATAACCTCGGCATTTGAAGCACTGGATTTGTCCCTCGGTGTTCTCCTTGTCCTTTGAAGAACCATCTTTCTTTCTTGATTTAAAGCTTGAATTTCCTTTGCCTTTCTTGGACTTAACGAATGATGATGGTTTGCTTGAATTTTTCCTTCGAAAGCTTCGGCGAAATTTCCTTGTCAAGAATGCAATCTGTTTCTCGAAATCCTCCATTGATAAATTATCATCAGCGTTTAAGGAGGATGAATCTACGTCTTCTTCCTTTGTTGATTTCAATGCAAAACCTGAAGACTTAGAAGAAGAGGAAGGCTTTCTAGAAGAATAGTTAGTAGGAAAAGTCATTTCATATGTTTGAAGTGCACCAACTAATTCTTCTACCTTGATTTCGTCCGGGTGTTTTACTGTTTCAATGGCGAAGAGTTCTCAAAATCTTTCTTACAACTTTAGATTCTGGAATTTTCTCTCCCAAGTTAGCACATGTATTAACGATATCTTGCAATCGTGTATAATAATCTGTGAACGATTCATTTTCTGCCATATGAATTAAATCAAACTTGTTCGTAAGCATTTGCAGTTTTTGAATCTTCACTAAACTTGTACCCTCATGTGTAACTTGTAGAGTATCCCAGATTTCTTTCGCGGTCTCACATGCCGAGACGCGAGAGAACTCGGTTTGTGACAAGGCATTAAATAAAGCGTTAATTCCCTTGCCGTTGTAAGAAGAAACATCAATTTCTTCCTTAGTCCACTTCGACCTAGGTTTGATGGTGACAACATCGACAATAATCTCAGTAGGATATGACCATCCAAACTCAATTTATTGCCAAACCCGTTCATCGATGGAAATTAAAAATGCTCTCATGCGTACTTTCCAATATGCATAATTTGTTCCATCGAAAAATGGTGGTCTATTGATGTTTCCACCTTCAACCATTGTTTACAACCCTATTCCCGCTCTGATACCACTTGTGGGTTATGTTAATATGGATCTGAATAAGGGAAAAACAACCTAGAGCGGGGGTGAATAGGTGTAAACAATAAACACACCAAATCGTTGCGTAAAAAATAACCCAATGCGAAAAATAAATAAAATACGCAAGATTTACGTGGAAAACTCCGTCACAGGAGTAAATAACCACGGGACCGATAACACGGCGAAATCTACTAAGATTAAACACGTACAAGATGATTTACCGTAACCCTACGACTCAACCTTTTCCATACACTCCTAGTTGATCTTCTCCGCTCGCTCCACAACGCTCCTCGAATCCACGATTTGCGTCCAACTTCGAATCCACGAAGACCAACGTCGAATCCACGACGTCCAACCGAATCCACGGTCTTCACCAATGTAGCACGTATCGATCACACGAACGTACCTCGCTCCGAATCCACGAGAGCGGTAGCACCTTGAATCCACAAGGCCACGCGAATCCACGCGCCGATTTTGAGAAATCGTTGTTTTTGTTTGTGATGATAATCTGCCAAATACTTAGATCAAAGATAGATAAGAAAACACGATCTAAGTATTCTTTAATTTGATTCTACAAGAAATAGGAGTTTGGAAACCCTAGAATCAAATTGAACGATATAAACGAAGAAACATAGATTAGATCATGTTTTTCTTTCTTCTCTATATATGTGGATTTTTTATATTTTTTTCGGTTTCATTTGGTTACCCTAGATGTGAAATTAGGGTTTATTTATAGGTTAGAAACCTTTGGAAAGAGATAAGCATCAAAAACTACCTTATCTGGAATTTTTCCGCTCGGTGGTCCGGACTGGATTAAACCTGATCCGGACTGTCGTCTTTAGATTGAGCTTTTCCAGAAAAACAAGTTCGGGGTCCGGACTGGAATTTTTCTGATCCGGACTGTTCATGCGATTTCAGCCATCACATAGTTTAGGGTCCGGACTGAGTGGGGACTGTTCCGGACAGGAATTCCGCATGAACTAAACTATGTTCGGGGTCCGGACTGGAATAGTCTAATCCGGATCCTGAACATCCAACTTGTCCAGTTTTTGATTTTTATGCAATGAAAAATCTTCCAAGTGTTTCTAAACTACAAGAATGTATTCAGATCACCAAAATTATTTAGTTAAATGTACCTGATCCTTTTGAATTCATTCTTCTTGAGATTGATGTATATGATCCTCAATTCTTCATCTTCAATCTTTAAGACTTAAAACATTTTATGAAATACGCCAACACAAAATTCTTAACAGACCCGGGCTCACTGACAGATCCGCCGCCCATACGGGAAGCCCCATATAGACGAAGCGTTAAACCTGCAAAAGATAATACTACAACTACACATATATCAGAGTTATAAAATAAACTACTGAAATATAAAAGTACAACTCCAAATAGTACAGATCTGAACCTCACATTATATATGTCTCTCAAAATAAAACTCTCAAAAATAACTATCTACAAAAATCCAGCAGACTGTACTACAAAGCTCCAAAAAGGGGGTACCACTATACTCCAAGAACGGGTAGGGAACTATCTCGCGACTCCCTTACCTCGATCAGCAGGTGCAGCAACACGAGTAGGAACAGGGTAAATGCCTTTGGAAAAACTGTCACCAACAGCGGGTGTGAGAACTACACCGTCACGTAGTTCTCAGTGGGTACTGTCTCCAAGACCAACGGTCTGCCCACTAAGTCTACTAGAGGCATAAGATAGCAATACTATATGGAAAGGTAAGTAAGCAGGAAAATAAACTCTACTGCTACTATGTCTCTATCTATAATGCTCAGAGGGTGATACAGATGAAAATGATGCATCGACTCTAACTCAAAATACTCGATCAACCCAATCGTACTGACTGCCACATAGGGTCCAGTCAAACCTACGCCTACCTACTGCCACACATCCCCACAGGGATGGGAATTACGTAGGCGGTCCCACTAGGACTGCGTCGACAAGCTACGAAAGATAAGTAACAGGCCTAGCTCCGAAACGACACTCGAGGAGCGCGACCCCACCGAGAAAAGTATCCGCGCATCTCTATCGAGCTCAATATGGCTCATGCAGGCTATAGTCCAAATCCACGATCAATCAGATCGACAATAAAAACTCAACACTAACCACATCAGCCGGAATCACTCAACGGCTCGGGACCACCGTCCCCAAACGACCCTCAGAACAGACCACTCGACTGACCACACTAAGTCCACTGGCCGGAGACACTCAACCGCCAACCACGAAGGAAGGTCCGAAAGTTTCGGGAGACTAGCGCCTACAACCCTATCAAACAAGAATAGGTTCTAGGCACAACCCCCGTAACTTTTGTCCCAAAAATATAGAAACGACTCCTAGAACCTAGGTTAATCAAACCCTCTCGGGTGAGAAACTTTGTAAGAGGAAATGACAGTTATCTCCGAAAACCATTTTGATTTGAGAAGCCCAAGTTTTTTAAGAAAATCGGTTAAAATAAGTTTTATTTTCCAAACTCCGAAGGGCTAATGCTTTCACCCTATCAAACAAGAACACGCTCCGGCGACCCTTCGAAATTCGGAATGAAAGCCTTTGTTTACTGAAATTATGTGTGTCTAAAAATAGTCCGGGTTCAAGGTCCTACTAACATCAACTCAACACTATTACAAACACAGTGCAAATGACACTGGTCGGAGAATACACGACAACCCGGGACCACCGTTTACCCAACAGCTCCCAAAACTGGCACAACACTAGCCACAGCTATCAAACTCTACTCAGCCCCCTGGCACGAGTGCAACATGCATCCCACACTATCCCGACCACTCGGCCCACTACCCGGCGAGGAAAAGCTCTAAGTTCAGGAGAAAAGAATGCAAGAGGTGGAAACTAGAACATAAAAGAACCTAGCCCAAGTGAGTGTTTTATAGCAGTCTGGTTTATTACATGAAATCATATGTCAGGGTGCTAGTCAAAGTCCAATAACTCAATAAACATCAATAATAGCACCTATTCTAGCATGCTAAAATATACAACACTAGAATTAGAAGGAAGTCCGCAGACTTGGAAGAAAATCCAACCCACCTGGATGTGCGAGTCGGTCAGGAGTCCATGTCACGCCCCGGGGTCGAAACTGCGACCCGGCTCGCCAACAGATCCGCCACCTATGCCAAACCAGCATAGGCGAAGCGTCCTACCTGCAAGAAAAGTACTACAGCTAAACAGATATCAGAGCTAAAAATAAAAAGTCTGCTGTATAACTAAATCAATCACTGTACAACTGGAAATAATACAACAATGTCCGTCTCCCAAAAAGATAATCATACAATATCCTCATATACAAACTCAGAACTCAACCGGGAGGTATCTCCAATAAATACATCAGTGTACAGGCTCTCAATACATAACAATCCTCACTACAACAGTCTCTCAAAGAAGGAAAATAAAATAACTAATCTACTGAAGCTCTCCTCAGAAGGGGTACCGCTACACTCCAACGACGGGTAGGAAACTAGCTCGCGACTCCCTCGCTCGGTCAGAAGGATCAGCAACAGGAACAACAGGAACCAGAGTAGAAGTTCCTGTGGGAAAAGACATCACGACGGGTGTGAGAACTACGTCCCAAGTAGTTCTCAGTGGGTGCCGCCAACAAGCCCGACAGTCTGCCCACTAAGTCCACTAGAGGCATAAAGTAACAAAAGCAATGCTGTAAGGAAAGCTGGAAAAGTAAACTCTACAGCTACTATGCCTCTACCTAGATGCTCAAGGAGTGGAACAGAAAGAACATGATGCCACAACTAACTCTCATTTCTGATCACCCAATCTGAACTGACTGCCTCATCAGGTCCAGTCAAGCCTGCGCCAACCTACTGCCGTTACGTCCCGGAGGAGCGGACTTACGTAGGACGTCCATGACTGCCAACATGCGCCAACCTACTGCCGTTACGTCCCGGAGGAGCGGACTTACGTAGGACGTCCATGACTGCCAACACCAGCACAGCCAGAGGGACAAATGCAACAACAAGTCGCGATAGAAAAGCTCAATCTCACGCCGGTACACAACCCGGCCTCGCCTACTCCGGAGTGGCCCTCGAGGGGAGCGACCCGCTCGAGTCAAAGTAACCCATCTCAAGTATCTCTGTAAAGTATCTCTGTAAAGTATCTCTGTCAAGCCAAATGCGGCTCATGCAGGCTATGATCCACGATCAAACAGATCGGTAACTCCAAGCTCAAACACAACTCAGTCGGAAAAAGAACCTCGACTCAAACAGCTAAGTCGGAGAACCCTCAACGACTCAATCTGATAATGCACGACCATGGCTGAGTCGGGAAACCTCCACGACTCGATCTGCCAGAACCCCAAGATCCTCAAAGCTAAGTGGGAGAACCATCTCCACCACTAAATCAGAGAAACAACCTCTAGATCACACTCTACCAACTCATAGCACAAAGTCGCATCCACTGCGAACAACTGCCTCTACAGGCCAACATCGCATCCACTGACCCGAGGAAGGGTCCGGGAACCCCGAAAGACTAGAACCTACAATCCAATCAAACAAGAACAGGCTTTAGGCATAGCCTCTCGTTGTTCTCGTCCCAAGAAGAATGCAGACCTTAGAACCCAGACCACTCGAATCATCTCGGGTGGTTAATTTATAGGAAAAGGTGACATTTCTTACTGAAGCCCTTTGATCTGTAAGAAATCCATATTTCATGATTTTTAGTTCTTTTTAGGAAAACAGTTGAAACCAAGTTTTATATCCAAGCCTCGAAGGGCTAATGCCTTCGTCCAAATCAAACATGAACCGACTCCGGCGACCCTACGATGCTTGGAAGAAACCATTGGGTTGATAAAAATCATATGAGTGTCCAAAAAGGTTCTGGGTTTAAGGTCCTGCTAACACTGATCTACCGCTGCCACTAACACAGCGGCGACAGATAAAACAAGAAAAATAAAACATCTCGGGACCGCCGTCTACCCAACGGCTCCCGCTACAGAAGAACAACCAACTACATCCACCAGACGCCACTCTGCTCCCAAGCACGAGTGTAACATGCATCCCACACTAAAAGATAACACCTGACCACTCGGCCCACTACCCGGGCGAGGAAGAACACTATGTCCAGGAAAGTAGAAGTGTGGATGTCTAAAGCAGAAATAACCCTAGCCCAAGTGAGGGTTTTCTACTAGTCTGGTTACACATGCAACATATGACGGGGTGCTAGGTCAAGTTCCAATAACTATAATTTACAGATGGTAGAAAGCAAGGAGATGACAATACCATCAGATAATACAAGGAATAGCAATTCCTACATTCTAACATGCTGCACACGCATTTCACTATCATGTATAGTCCTACTATAGCAGATTTAAAGCACAGTCCATCAATCTTGGAGACAAGGCCACCCACCTGAAAATGCTAACTGTCCGAAGTCGCACAGCTGAGAAAGTCCAGAAACAGATATCTCTACACACCCACCAATCCAACAATACAGGAACAGTGATCAATACCTCCTGGGTACAAAAACACAACCCAAAGTTACACTTAATTCCATAAAATCCAAGCATCACAAATCTGCTGGGAACAGTCCCCTTAATGCGAAATTTTCACCTGTAAACGAACTCCAAAAATTCCAATAAAAATATCACAGCGAGCGTCTCGTCGAGACCTTCGAAACGGGTACCTGCACGCCCAAATCCGAGCCCCGTAGGCCGAGTTACAAATTCCACAGTACAGGTGCGCAAACACTCACAACCACACAACTGTAAACTCAAACACAGATAAAAGGGGAATAGTATACCTTCGGGAAAGCCTCAAAAAAATCCCGGAAAAATACAATGATAATCCTTGCGATGAGTAGATCCAAAAAGTGTATAGGCTCATCTCGATCCGACACTCGGGTGCGGAGATAAAATTCTGGCAAGGGGCCGCTGTCCAAAAACTCCACCAGAAAACAGCGGCTTAGAAATGCCTCGAAAACCGTGTCATAAACTCTGAATCCAGCAAGATGATCAACACGAAAGTCGAAGACGTACCTCTCGTGATTCCAACGCCGCAGAAATCGTCCAAAAATACTGACGGAGTAGCTCGGTAGACCTCTCAGATCAAACTGCGACGATAACGGGCCTCCGATGAAAAATCGCCACACTGCGCTCCGATGCCGAAGTCGTCGATGCTGCGGCTTCCAAAAAATCCGGGCCTCTGCCAGAAGATGCGCAAGATGAAGATCTCCAACTTTGCTAAAGGGGCCATGGGCAGGGGAGCTCGGGAAAGGGGGCAAAACTCCCCCACAAGACAGCTATTTATAGGCCCAGCCCGAAAATCCGAATTTTGGACTTTTGGCCCAAAGTTTCGGGCGCTTGGCACTTCCGGGCTGCTACAGTAACGGGCCGGGCCCGTTACTGTGTGCGCCCGGAACGCTCACGGGCCGCCACGTGGCCCAGCACTGCTCCCCGCGCCCGGCGCACCTGAGCCAGCGAACCACGCAGCGCCACGTGTCCAAGCACTGTGCTGTGCTCCGCTGCGCCCGACCAACCACGTGGTGCCACGTGGCGCCCCCACGTCGCCCCCGACCGCGCCCACGCCGCGCCCACGTGCGCGACCGCGCCTCCCGCTGCCGCACGTCGGGCACGCGCCCGAGGCACCTGCCTCCCGTCGCGTGGGACCGCGCGCACCAGAACCCGCCAACCAAAATCAGCCACGTGTCCGCACCCGGTCCACCGTGCACCCGCGACGATCCCGTGGACCGCGCCTGCTGCGCCCGCCAACTGGGAGCCGCCACGTGGCCAGCCCCCCGGGTGCACGCCTCCGCGGTGGACCGCGCGCCTCCGCCGCCCGCCGCCGCCGCCGCCGCCCCCTCGGCGGCCGGAACAGTACCAAACACCTCGAATCCGTGTTTTCGCATCCGGTCTCCGAAAAATACAAATAAATAGTCCATCTTGACCGTTTTCGCGCGCTGAATCCAAATCGAAGTCCGATTTGCCAAATTCCTCTTCTAAAATTTGCCGAAAATTCTCGGAGAAGTGTTCTTTACTCAAATTCCGCGCTGAGTCCAATTTTAATATCCATTTCGCGCGAAACCACATCTAAACATCCGACGGGGTCCTCCGATCACTCACGTGATCCATTACACACCCGAAGTCCATCACTTAAGTCCAAATTGGTGCAGAAACACGGCCGACATGCCACAGAGGCCTCCAGAAGCTGCTAATCGCACTGTAGAAGCCCTGTGGAGATCTGGGTCACCACATCCTCCCCCACTAAAAGAAAGTTTCGTCCTCGAAACTAGCTCAACCCAAAAGGTGCCACAAAAACAAGGGTAGGTACATAACACTGCCGTCTCCAGCTCTCAAGTCACCTGTCACTCCCCGTGATTACTCCACAACAACAACAACAACCGGTACGGCATGGCCCCAATTGCATAATTCTCTCATCTCATGAGCCAGAATTTGCAACGGCATCCCTCGTACCACAAGTACTCGCAGATCTCAAAGGAAACGAGTCCATCACGGGCGAGGAATCCACAAGCCTAACACTCCTGAGCTGAGACGTGGAAGGAAAAAGGCTGGGGGAAAAGAGGAGAACAACCAATGTAGCACGCACCAAAACCGCTCCCTAGTGCCAGCTCAACCAGGTGATCCGAAACATACCCCATACGGTCGTCCAGAGAAAAGAAGCCCTAATCGGCTAGGGTCCTCGCTCAAACACTCTCGGATCCTGACCAATCGCATGGACTGCTCACCACAGTCTACCGTCAAAAGGGACCCTCAGGGACACAACCTCGAGCCCTGTTCCGCAACGGTCCCACCCAGCGCCAGCAACGGACTCATCAACTCAACCCCAAATAGCTCTCCGGTTCCAGGTATCCGCCACCACAGTGGCCCTAGCGGGGTGATACAAAATGCTCAAGAATAACCCAATGGTAACTCACAGCCACTATGGGAGGCATCACTGACACAAAGTCCATCCCCCATCTCTGGCAAAGCTACAATCGGCGCTAGTACCAGTCACATCATCCATTCGCCATGCTCTCTGGCACTGCCAAATCCAAAAAACTCCTCACCTCAGCAATAAATGTTGATCTCAGCCAAACTCAAATAGCATCCACATTGGCCAGAATTCCACCGCCGCTCCTATGGCTAACACAATGTGACCCAAGAAGGTAAGCTTCTAAAGCTAAAACTTGTATCTCAATAATCTGGCATACAGCTTCATCCACACAGCATGGTAACACATCCACCAGTGCTCCTCATGCTCCCAGCTGCTCAGGGAGTAGATCATAATATCCCTGGAGGATCTAGTTACCAAAGCAATCAAGTACAGCTGGAGCACAATTCCTCAAACCAAAAGAGTGGCAGGGCGCTAATCAATCCAATAGGCCTTACTAAAACATAATGGCCCCTACCGTCCTGAACACCATCTTGGCGAAATACTCAGTCGTATGATTCCAAAATCTGTACCTGCATCAATCGTACAACTGCCGGAGTATAATTCCATCAAAAGGTCCAGAATAATACTTGGACCTGTCTACACTCGACCATAAAAGGGCCCTCACAGTCGTGTTATCAACGATGTGGCATCACCACCGTATATCAACGGCGTGGCACTAGGTCAAACAGACCCCTCGATCATCAGATCCTGCAACGGCGCCATCAGCTCTCACAGCTCTACTGGCAATATCAATGAGGTGCTGTCGAGGGTGGCGCGTTTCCCCGAACCACGCCAACTCCAATCTCTATCTCCCTACCGGCGGCAATTATCAACAGCTCAGATGAAATCACACCCGGAATCTCGTCGGCAACAGAGATATCTTTGGGTCCCGGTGCCGCCGTAAGCACCTCTCACCCTGTCGCTATAACCAGTGTGCTCTAACGACCTCAACAACCAAATCTCCTCTCGTCTGCCTCTCAGAAGGTCAAAGTCCTCTCCTTCCGCAGTCTAACATCCTGTGGCACTGTGCCAACCAAACCCATGCACTAGGTCGAAACGCCGAACTGCCAAATTACCAATAAGTCTACCCGTATATCTCGCGGCCTCAACTGCATAGGGCATAGACCACAAGCCTCCCCCACATACACAACACTAACAGAACCTGTACCTCAAGTGCATGTGGTAACAAATCTGCCTCTAGTCCATGCAGGAATGCAACATGCTCCTCTCCGACTGCTGTGATGAAATCACACCTGCGACAACTCGATCCACTACCGTGGCGCCCTCCAACCGGGCGGCACAGATTCATCCGCTCAAAGCAAGTGGTTGTCGCCCAATCTGCCTGAAATCAGGACTATCCACAAGGGAGCACGTCCTCTGTCTCTGCTCACATTGAGGCGACGAATAAAGTCATCCGCAGATAACAAATCCACGCTACCGTTGCGCTACTCTGATATAGATGCTGATGCTGCCATCGGGGTCCACCCGATCTCTGGCATCTCGAAAATTCGCCATCCAGGTACGGAGATGAGAAATGCCTCTGCCGGTCAGTCTGTCCTCCATCACCCGACGCCAAGGCCGATATCCAGAACTCGCCTCTGGCGGGCCGATCCCTATCCAAAGAAACTGCAGCGTCAGGCTCACACACACATGCCTACCCATCGAAGCGTCAATAATCAAAAACGGAGGGACCAACTAACTGAAGGTATCTGGCGCAAACCATTCCCCGTCAAACATATCCTATGCGCCTCGTCCCTCGAAACCTGGAGCGTGCAGTTCGACAACTGTATAAACTCCCTAGCACATGGAGGCTCTCAGAGGTCTCTCCATCACCACCAACCCCAATTCTGCCTACAAAGGCTCAACTCAAACCTATGAATCGGGATGGTTCAGACTGCCGGGACTGGCTCCATCGATCAATGATGTCCCTAAGCTCAGCTACTATCCATATCCACCCTGCCTCGGTGCCTCGGCACGCCGTCGGCACAGGAGGGGCTGCTCGCTCCATCGGCGCCACTGGTACAACTGAAGATACCACTGCATAGGAAGAGAGTACGGAGGACACTCAAGCGGTACTGTAATAATGTGCTCTCTGCCCCAACAAGCGCATCAAACCTTCCATGGCCTCTCCTGGCATCGGACAGCCTCCGACGTCTGTGCCATCTGGTCCATAACTCTTGGGTCTCGCTCTGCTCTGATAGCTCTGCCTCCCGCTGCTCGGGTTACTAATCGATGCGGGAAAGCGCATTCCTCACTGCACGACGTCCTCCAAGCATGTAGACCACTGCACAATAACAAAACATCAGGACACAACAACCATACGACCCAAATCCAGCGAAAGTCTAAGACATGTTATCAACTTCACCAGCATTAATGTTGTTCTGAAGCCAACATAACCGCTAAGGAGCATAAACATGCCCAATCATCACCGTCTCATGGGAGAGGTAC
>CM055077.1:9009125-9021800 GCA_029204045.2 Tillandsia leiboldiana | reverse complement strand
CACACTAAGTCCAGCTGGCCGGAGACACTCAACCGCCAACCACGAAGAATGTCCGAAAGTTTCGGGAGACTACGCCTACAACCCTATCCAACAAGAATAGTTCTAGCACAACCCCCGAACTTTTGTCCAAAAAATAGACAACGACTCCTAGAACCTAGTTAATCAAACCCTCTCGGTGAGAAACTTTGTAAGAGGAAAGACAGTTATCTCCGAAAACCATTTTGAGTTGAAAAGGCCCATTTTTTAAGAAAATCGTTACAATAAGTTTTTAGTTTTCCAAACTCGAAGGGCAATGCTTTCACCCTTCAACAAGAAACACGCTGCCGCGACCCTTCGAAGTCGGGAATGAAAGCCTTTGTTGACACTGGAAATTAGGTGTGGTCTAAAAACTCCCGGTCAAGGTCCTACTAAACCAATCAACTCACACTATTCAAACACAGTGCCAATGACACTGTCGGAGAATACACGACATACGGCCGGACCACCGTTTTACCCCAACAGCTCCCAAAACTGGCACAACACTAGCCACACTATCAAACTCTACTACGCAGCCCCCTGGCACGAGGGCAACATCATCCCAACTATCCCGACCACATTCGGCCCACTACCGGCGAGGAAAAGCTCTAAGTTCAGGAGAAAAGAATGCAAGAGGTGGAAACTAACATAAAAGAACCTAGCCCAAGTGATGTTTTATAACAGTCCTGGTTTATTACAAAATCATATGTCCCAGGGTGCTAGTTCAAAGTCCATACGTCTCATAAACACAATAATAGCACCTATTCTGCATTCTAAAATATCACAACTAGAATTAGAAGAATCCGCAGACTTGAAGAAAATCACCCACCTGATGTGCGAGTCGGTCAAGGAGTCCCTGTCACGCCCCCGGGTCGAAACTGCGACCCGGCTCGCCAACAGATCCGCCACCTATGCCAAACCAGCATAGGCGAAGCGTCCTACCTGCAAGAAAAGTACTACAGCTAAACAGATATCAGAGCTAAAAATAAAAAGTCTGCTGTATAACTAAATCAATCACTGTACAACTGGAAATAATACAACAATGTCCGTCTCCCAAAAAGATAATCATACAATATCCTCATATACAAACTCAGAACTCAACCGGGAGGTATCTCCAATAAATACATCAGTGTACAGGCTCTCAATACATAACAATCCTCACTACAACAGTCTCTCAAAGAAGGAAAATAAAATAACTAATCTACTGAAGCTCTCCTCAGAAGGGTACCGCTACACTCCAACGACGGGTAGGAAACTAGCTCGCGACTCCCTCGCTCGGTCAGAAGGATCAGCAACAGGAACAACAGGAACCAGAGTAGAAGTTCCTGTGGGAAAAGACATCACGACGGGTGTGAGAACTACGTCCCAAGTAGTTCTCAGTGGGTGCCAGCCAACAAGCCCGACAGTCTGCCCACTAAGTCCACTAGAGGCATAAAGTAACAAAAGCAATGCTGTAAGGAAAGCTGGAAAAGTAACTCTACAGCTACTATGCCTCTACCTAGATGCTCAAGGAGTGGAACAGAAAGAACATGATGCCACAACTAACTCTCATTTCTGATCACCCAATCTGAACTGACTGCCTCATCAGTCCAGTCAAGCCTGCGCCAACCTACTGCCGTTACGTCCCGGAGGAGCGGACTTACGTAGGACGTCCATGACTGCCAACATGCGCCAACCTACTGCCGTTACGTCCCGGAGGAGCGGACTTTACGTAGGACGTCCATGACTGCCAACACCAGCACAGCCAGAGGGACAAATGCAACAACAAGTCGCGATAGAAAAGCTCAATCTCACGCCGGTACACAACCCGGCCTCGCCTACTCCGGAGTGGCCCTCGAGGGGAGCGACCCGCTCGAGTCAAAGTAACCCATCTCAAGTATCTCTGTAAAGTATCTCTGTAAAGTATCTCTGTCAAGCCAAATGCGCTCATGCAGGCTATGATCCACGATCAAACAGATCGGTAACTCCAAGCTCAAACACAACTCAGTCGGAAAAAGAACCTCGACTCAAACAGCTAAGTCGGAGAACCCTCAACGACTCAATCTGATAATGCACGACCATGGCGGAGTCGGGAAACCTCCACGACTCGATCTGCCAGAACCCCAAGATCCTCAAAGCTAAGTGGGAGAACCATCTCCACCACTAAATCAGAGAAACAACCTCTAGATTCACACTCTACCAACTCATAGCACAAAGTCGCATCCACTGCGCAACAACTGCCTCTACAGCCAACATTCGCATCCACTGACCCGAGGAAGGGTCCGGGAACCCCGAAAGACTAGAACCTACAATCAATCAAACAAGAACAGGCTTTAGGCATAGCCTCCGTGTTCTCGTCCCAAGAAGAATGCAGACCTTAGAACCCAGACCACTCGAATCATCTCGGGTGGTTAATTTATAGGAAAAGGTGACATTTCTTACTGAAGCCCTTTGATCTGTAAGAAATCCATATTTCATGATTTTGTAGTTCTTTTTAGGAAAACAGTTGAAACCAGTTTTATATCCAAGCCTCGAAGGGCTAATGCCTTCGTCCAAATCAAACATGAACCGACTCCGGCGACCCTACGATGCTTGGAAGAACCATTGGGTTGATAAAAATCATATGAGTGTCCAAAAAGGTTCTGGGTTTAAGGTCCTGCTAACACTGATCTACCGCTGCCACTAACACAGCGGCGACAGATAAAACAAGAAAAATAAAACATCTCGGGACCGCCGTCTACCCAACGGCTCCGCTACAGAAGAACAACCAACTACATCCACCGACGCCACTCTGCTCCCAAGCACGAGTGTAACATGCATCCCACACTAAAAGATAACACCTGACCACTCGGCCCACTACCCGGGCGAGGGAAGAACACTATGTCCAGGAAAGTAGAAGTGTGGATGTCTAAAGCAGAAATAACCCTAGCCCAAGTGAGGGTTTTCTACTAGTCTGGTTACACATGCAAACATATGACGGGGTGCTAGGTCAAGTTCCAATAACTATAATTTACAGATGGTAGAAAGCAAGGAGATGACAATACCATCAGATAATACAAGGAATAGCAATTCCTACATTCTAACATGCTGCACACGCATTTCACTATCATGTATAGTCCTACTATAGCAGAGTTTAAAGCACAGTCCATCAATCTTGGAGACAAGGCCACCCACCTGAAATGCTAACTGTCCGAAGTCGCACAGCTGAGAAAGTCCAGAAACAGATATCTCTACACACCCACCAATCCAACAATACAGGAACAGTGATCAATACCTCCTGGGTACAAAAACACAACCCAAAGTTACACTTAATTCCATAAAATCCAAGCATCACAAATCTGCTGGGAACAGTCCCCTTAATGCGAAATTTTCACCTGTAAAACGAACTCCAAAAATTCCAATAAAATATCACAGCGAGCGTCTCGTCGAGACCTTCGAAACGGGTACCTGCACGCCCAAATCCGAGCCCCGTAGGCCGAGTTACAAATTCCACAGTACAGGTGCGCAAACACTCACAACCACACAACTGTAAACTCAAACACAGATAAAAGGGGAATAGTATACCTTCGGGAAAGCCTCAAAAAAAATCCCGGAAAAATACAATGATAATCCTTGCGATGAGTAGATCCAAAAAGTGTATAGGCTCATCTCGATCCGACACTCGGTGCGGAGATAAAATTCTGGCAAGGGGCCGCTGTCCAAAAACTCCACCAGAAAACAGCGGCTTAGAAATGCCTCGAAAACCGTGTCATAACTCTGAATCCAGCAAGATGATCAACACGAAAGTCGAAGACGTACCTCTCGTGATTCCAACGCCGCAGAAATCGTCCAAAAATACTGACGGAGTAGCTCGGTAGACCTCTCAGATCAAACTGCGACGATAACGGGCCTCCGATGAAAAATCGCCACACTGCGCTCCGATGCCGAAGTCGTCGATGCTGCGGCTTCCAAAAAAATCCGGGCCTCTGCCAGAAGATGCGCAAGATGAAGATCTCCAACTTTGCTAAAGGGGGCCATGGGCAGGGGAGCTCGGGAAAGGGGCAAAACTCCCCCACAAGACAGCTATTTATAGGCCCAGCCCGAAAATCCGAATTTTGGACTTTTGGCCCAAAGTTTCGGGCGCTTGGCACTTCCGGGCTGCTACAGTAACGGGCCGGGCCCGTTACTGTGTGCGCCCGGAACGCTCACGGGCCGCCACGTGGCCCAGCACTGCTCCCCGCGCCCGGCGCACCTGAGCCAGCGAACCACGCAGCGCCACGTGTCCAAGCACTGTGCTGTGCTCCGCTGCGCCCGACCAACCACGTGGTGCCACGTGGCGCCCCCACGTCGCCCCACGACCGCGCCCACGCCGCGCCCACGTGCGCGACCGCGCCTCCCGCTGCCGCACGTCGGGCACGCGCCCCGAGGCACCTGCCTCCCGTCGCGTGGACCGCGCGCACCAGAACCCGCCAACCAAAATCAGCCACGTGTCCGCACCCGGTCCACCGTGCACCCGCGACGATCCCGTGGACCGCGCCTGCTGCGCCCGCCAACTGGGAGCCGCCACGTGGCCAGCCCCCCGGGTGCACGCCTCCGCGGTGGACCGCGCGCCTCCGCCGCCCGCCGCCGCCGCCGCCGCCCCTCCGGCGGCCGGAACAGTACCAAACACCTCGAAATCCGTGTTTTCGCATCCGGTCTCCGAAAAATACAAATAAATAGTCCATCTTGACCGTTTTCGCGCGCTGAATCCAAATCCGAAGTCCGATTTGCCAAATTCCTCTTCTAAAATTTGCCGAAAATTCTCGGAGAAGTGTTCTTTACTCAAATTCCGCGCTGAGTCCAATTTTAATATCCATTTCGCGCGAAACCACATCTAAACATCCGACGGGGTCCTCCGATCACTCACGTGATCCATTACACACCCGAAGTCCATCACTTAAGTCCAAATTGGTGCAGAAACACGGCCGACATGCCACAGAGGCCTCCAGAAGCTGCTAATCGCACTGTAGAAGCCCTGTGGAGATCTGGGTCACCACATCCTCCCCCACTAAAAGAAAGTTTCGTCCTCGAAACTAGCTCAACCCAAAAGGTGCCACAAAAACAAGGGTAGGTACATAACACTGCCGTCTCCAGCTCTCAAGTCACCTGTCACTCCCCGTGATTACTCCACAACAACAACAACAACCGGTACGGCATGGCCCCAATTGCATAATTCTCTCATCTCATGAGCCAGAATTTGCAACGGCATCCCTCGTACCACAAGTACTCGCAGATCTCAAAGGAAACGAGTCCATCACGGGCGAGGAATCCACAAGCCTAACACTCCTGAGCTGAGACGTGGAAGGAAAAGGCTGGGGGAAAAGAGGAGAACAACCAATGTAGCACGCACCAAAACCGCTCCCTAGTGCCAGCTCAACCAGGTGATCCGAAACATACCCCATACGGTCGTCCAGAGAAAAGAAGCCCTAATCGGCTAGGGTCCTCGCTCAAACACTCTCGGATCCTGACCAATCGCATGGACTGCTTCACCACAGTCTACCGTCAAAAGGGACCCTCAGGGACACAACCTCGAGCCCTGTTCCGCAACGGTCCCACCCAGCGCCAGCAACGGAATCATCAAACTCAACCCCAAATAGCTCTCCGGTTCCAGGTATCCGCCACCACAGTGGCCCTAGCGGGGTGATACAAAATGCTCAAGAATAACCCAATGGTAACTCCACAGCCACTATGGGAGGCATCACTGACACAAAGTCCATCCCCCATCTCTGGCAAAGCTACAATCGGCGCTAGTACCAGTCACATCATCCATTCGCCATGCTCTCCTGGCACTGCCAAATCCAAAAAAAACTCCTCACCTCAGCAATAAATGTTGATCTCAGCCAAACTCAAATAGCATCCACATTGGCCAGAATTCCACCGCCGCTCCTATGGCTAACACAATGTGACCCAAGAAGGTAAGCTTCTAAAGCTAAAACTTGTATCTCAATAATCTGGCATACAGCTTCATCCACACAGCATGGTAACACATCCACCAGTGCTCCTCATGCTCCCAGCTGCTCAGGGAGTAGATCATAATATCCCTGGAGGATCTAGTTACCAAAGCAATCAAGTACAGCTGGAGCACAATTCCTCAAACCAAAAGAGTGGCAGGGCGCTAATCAATCCAATAGGCCTTACTAAAACATAATGCCCCTACCGTCCTGAACACCATCTTGGCGAAATACTCAGTCGTATGATTCCAAAATCTGTACCTGCATCAATCGTACAACTGCCGGAGTATAATTCCATCAAAAGGTCCAGAATAATACTTGGACCTGTCTACACTCGACCCATAAAAGGGCCCTCACAGTCGTGTATCAACGATGTGGCATCACCACCGTATATCAACGGCGTGGCACTAGGTCAAACAGACCCCTCGATCCATCAGATCCTGCAACGGCGCCATCAGCTCTCACAGCTCTACTGGCAATATCCAATGAGGTGCTGTCGAGGGTGGCGCGTTTCCCCGAACCACGCCAACTCAATCTCTATCTCCCTAACCGGCGGCATTATCAACAGCTCAGATGAAATCACACCCGGAATCTCGTGGCAACAGAGATATCTTTGGGTCCCGGTGCCGCCGTAAGCACCTCTCACCCTGTCGCTATAACCAGTGTGCTCTAACGACCTCAACAACCAAATCTCCTCTCGTCTGCCTCTCAGAAGGTCAAAGTCCTCTCCTTCCGCAGTCTAACATCCTGTGGCACTGTGCCAACCAAAACCCATGCACTAGGTCGAAACGCCGAACTGCCAAAATTACCAATAAGTCTACCCGTATATCTCGCGGCCTCAACTGCATAGGGCATAGACCACAAGCCTCCCCCACATACACAACACTAACAGGAACCTGTACCTCAAGTGCATGTGGTAACAAATCTGCCTCTAGTCCATGCAGGAATGCAACATGCTCCTCTCCGACTGCTGTGATGAAATCACACCTGCGACAACTCGATCCACTACCGTGGCGCCCTCCAACCGGGCGGCACAGATTCATCCGCTCAAAGCAAGTGGTTGTCGCCCAATCTGCCTGAAAATCAGGACTATCCACAAGGGAGCACGTCCTCTGTCTCTGCTCACATTGAGGCGACGAATAAAGTCATCCGCAGATAACAAATCCACGCTACCGTTGCGCTACTCTGATATAGATGCTGATGCTGCCATCGGGGTCCACCCGATCTCTGGCATCTCGAAAATTCGCCATCCAGGTACGGAGATGAGAAATGCCTCTGCCGGTCAGTCTGTCCTCCATCACCCGACGCCAAGCGCCGCTATCCAGAACTCGCCTCTGGCGGCCGATCCCTATCCAAAGAAACTGCAGCGTCAGGCTCCACACACAATGCCTACCCATCGAAGCGTCAATAATCCAAAACGGAGGGACCAACTAAACTGAAAGGTATCCTGGCGCAAACCATTCCCCGTCAAACATATCCTATGCGCCTCGTCCCTCGAAACCTGGAGCGTGCAGTTCGACAACTGTATAAACTCCCTAGCACATGGAGGCTCTCCGAGAGTCTCTCCATCACCACCAACCCCAATTCTGCCTACAAAGGCTCCAACTCAAACCTATGAATCGGGATGGTTCAGACTGCCGGGACTGGCTCCATCGATCAATGATGTCCCTAAGCTCAGCTACTATCCACTATCCACCCTGCCTCGGTGCCTCGGCACTGCTCGTCGGCACGGAGGGGGCTGCTCGCTCCATCGGCGCCACTGGTACAACTGAAGATACCACTGCATAGGAAGAGAGTACTGGAGGACACTCAAGCGGTACTGTAATTAACTGTGCTCTCTGCTCCAACAAGCGCATCAAACATTCCATGGCCTCCTCCTGGCATCGGACAGCCTCCGACGTCTGTGCCATCTGGATCCATAACTCTTGGGTCTCGCTCTGCTCTGATAGCTCTGCCTCCCGCTGCTCGGGTTACTAATCAGATGCGGAAAGCGCATTCCTCACTGCACGACGTCTCACAAGCATCGTAGACCACTGCACAATAACAAACATCAGGACACAACAACCATACGACCCAATCCAGCGAAAGTCTAAGACATGTTATCAATTCCACAGCATTATGTTGTCTGCAGCCAACATAATCGCTAAGGAGCATAAACATGCCAATCACTCATCCCGTCTCATGGGAGAGGTACAAAACTCGATCAGGACTCTCGCTAAAAGTCACGACTCTCACGTAGTCATCCTAAGGTCCAACCACAAGCCTAGGGTGTCTAAGTCCTCAATGACCTACAACCTAGGCTCTGATACCACTCTAATCTGTCACGCCCCGGGGTCGAAACTGCGACCCGGCTCGCCAACAGATCCGCCACCTATGCCAAACCAGCATAGGCGAAGCGTCCTACCTGCAAGAAAAGTACTACAGCTAAACAGATATCAGAGCTAAAAATAAAAAGTCTGCTGTATAACTAAATCAATCACTGTACAACTGGAAATAATACAACAATGTCCGTCTCCCAAAAAGATAATCATACAATATCCTCATATACAAACTCAGAACTCAACCGGGAGGTATCTCCAATAAATACATCAGTGTACAGGCTCTCAATACATAACAATCCTCACTACAACAGTCTCTCAAAGAAGGAAAATAAAATAACTAATCTACTGAAGCTCTCCTCAGAAGGGGTACCGCTACACTCCAACGACGGGTAGGAAACTAGCTCGCGACTCCCTCGCTCGGTCAGAAGGATCAGCAACAGGAACAACAGGAACCAGAGTAGAAGTTCCTGTGGGAAAAGACACCACGACGGGTGTGAGAACTACGTCCCAAGTAGTTCTCAGTGGGTGCCGCCAACAAGCCCGACGGTCTGCCCACTAAGTCCACTAGAGGCATAAAGTAACAAAAGCAATGCTGTAAGGAAAGCTGGAAAAGTAAACTCTACAGCTACTATGCCTCTACCTAGATGCTCAAGGAGTGGAACAGAAAGAACATGATGCCACAACTAACTCTCATTTCTGATCACCCAATCTGAACTGACTGCCTCATCAGGTCCAGTCAAGCCTGCGCCAACCTACTGTCGTTACGTCCCGGAGGAGCGGACTTATGTAGGACGTCCATGACTGCCAACATGCGCCAACCTACTGCCGTTACGTCCCGGAGGAGCGGACTTACGTAGGACGTCCATGACTGCCAACACCAGCACAGCCAGAGGGACAAATGCAACAACAAGTCGCGATAGAAAAGCTCAATCTCACGCCGGTACACAACCCGGCCTCGCCTACTCCGGAGTGGCCCTCGAGGGGAGCGACCCGCTCGAGTCAAAGTAACCCATCTCAAGTATCTCTGTAAAGTATCTCTGTAAAGTATCTCTGTCAAGCCAAATGCGGCTCATGCAGGCTATGATCCACGATCAAACAGATCGGTAACTCCAAGCTCAAACACAACTCAGTCGGAAAAAGAACCTCGACTCAAACAGCTAAGTCGGAGAACCCTCAACGACTCAATCTGATAATGCACGACCATGGCTGAGTCGGGAAACCTCCACGACTCGATCTGCCAGAACCCCAAGATCCTCAAAGCTAAGTGGGAGAACCATCTCCACCACTAAATCAGGGAAACAACCTCTAGATCACACTCTACCAACTCATAGCACAAAGTCGCATCCACTGCGAACAACTGCCTCTACAGGCCAACATCGCATCCACTGACCCGAGGAAGGGTCCGGGAACCCCGAAAGACTAGAACCTACAATCCAATCAAACAAGAACAGGCTTTAGGCATAGCCTCTCGTTGTTCTCGTCCCAAGAAGAATGCAGACCTTAGAACCCAGACCACTCGAATCATCTCGGGTGGTTAATTTATAGAAAAAGGTGACATTTCTTACTGAAGCCCTTTGATCTGTAAGAAATCCATATTTCATGATTTTTAGTTCTTTTTAGGAAAACAGTTGAAACCAAGTTTTATATCCAAGCCTCGAAGGGCTAATGCCTTCGTCCAAATCAAACATGAACCGACTCCGGCGACCCTACGATGCTTGGAAGAAACCATTGGGTTGATAAAAATCATATGAGTGTCCAAAAAGGTTCTGGGTTTAAGGTCCTGCTAACACTGATCTACCGCTGCCACTAACACAGCGGCGACAGATAAAACAAGAAAAATAAAACATCTCGGGACCGCCGTCTACCCAACGGCTCCCGCTACAGAAGAACAACCAACTACATCCACCAGACGCCACTCTGCTCCCAAGCACGAGTGTAACATGCATCCCACACTAAAAGATAACACCTGACCACTCGGCCCACTACCCGGGCGAGGAAGAACACTATGTCCAGGAAAGTAGAAGTGTGGATGTCTAAAGCAGAAATAACCCTAGCCCAAGTGAGGGTTTTCTACTAGTCTGGTTACACATGCAACATATGACGGGGTGCTAGGTCAAGTTCCAATAACTATAATTTACAGATGGTAGAAAGCAAGGAGATGACAATACCATCAGATAATACAAGGAATAGCAATTCCTACATTCTAACATGCTGCACACGCATTTCACTATCATGTATAGTCCTACTATAGCAGATTTAAAGCACAGTCCATCAATCTTGGAGACAAGGCCACCCACCTGAAAATGCTAACTGTCCGGAGTCGCACAGCTGAGAAAGTCCAGAAACAGATATCTCTACACACCCACCAATCCAACAATACAGGAACAGTGATCAATACCTCCTGGGTACAAAAACACAACCCAAAGTTACACTTAATTCCATAAAATCCAAGCATCACAAATCTGCTGGGAACAGTCCCCTTAATGCGAAATTTTCACCTGTAAAACGAACTCCAAAAATTCCAATAAAAATATCACAGCGAGCGTCTCGTCGAGACCTTCGAAACGGGTACCTGCACGCCCAAATCCGAGCCCCGTAGGCCGAGTTACAAATTCTGCAGTACAGGTGCGCAAACACTCACAACCACACAACTGTAAACTCAAACACAGATAAAAGGGGAATAGTATACCTTCGGGAAAGCCTCAAAAAAATCCCGGAAAAATACAATGATAATCCTTGCGACGAGTAGATCCAAAAAGTGTATAGGCTCATCTCGATCCGACACTCGGGTACGGAGATAAAATTCCGGCAAGGGGCCGCTGTCCAAAAACTCCACCAGAAAACAGCGGCTTAGAAATGCCTCGAAAACCGTGTCATAAACTCTGAATCCAGCAAGATGATCAACACGAAAGTCGAAGATGTACCTCTCGTGATTCCAACGCCGCAGAAATCGTCCAAAAATACTGACGGAGTAGCTCGGTAGACCTCTCAGATCAAACTACGACGATAACGGGCCTCCGATGAAAAATCGCCACACTGCGCTCCGATGCCGAAGTCGTCGATGCCGCGGCTTCCAAAAAATCCGGGCCTCTGCCAGAAGATGCGCAAGATGAAGATCTCCAACTTTGCTAAAGGGGCCATGGGCAGGGGAGCTCGGGAAAGGGGGCAAAACTCCCCCACAAGACAGCTATTTATAGGCCCAGCCCGAAAATCCGAATTTTGGACTTTTGGCCCAAAGTTTCGGGCGCTTGGCACTTCCGGGCTGCTACAGTAACGGGCCGGGCCCGTTACTGTGTGCGCCCGGAACGCTCACGGGCCGCCACGTGGCCCAGCACTGCTCCCCGCGCCCGGCGCACCTGAGCCAGCGAACCACGCAGCGCCACGTGTCCAAGCACTGTGCTGTGCTCCGCTGCGCCCGACCAACCACGTGGTGCCACGTGGCGCCCCCACGTCGCCCCCGACCGCGCCCACGCCGCGCCCACGTGCGCGACCGCGCCTCCCGCTGCCGCACGTCGGGCACGCGCCCCGAGGCACCTGCCTCCCGTCGCGTGGACCGCGCGCACCAGAACCCGCCAACCAAAATCAGCCACGTGTCCGCACCCGGTCCACCGTGCACCCGCGACGATCCCGTGGACCGCGCCTGCTGCGCCCGCCAACTGGGAGCCGCCACGTGGCCAGCCCCCCGGGTGCACGCCTCCGCGGTGGACCGCGCGCCTCCGCCGCCCGCCGCCGCCGCCGCCGCCCCTCCGGCGGCCGGAACAGTACCAAACACCTCGAAATCCGTGTTTTCGCATCCGGTCTCCGAAAAATACAAATAAATAGTCCATCTTGACCGTTTTCGCGCGCTGAATCCAAATCCGAAGTCCGATTTGCCAAATTCCTCTTCTAAAATTTGCCGAAAATTCTCGGAGAAGTGTTCTTTACTCAAATTCCGCGCTGAGTCCAATTTTAATATCCATTTCGCGCGAAACCACATCTAAACATCCGACGGGGTCCTCCGATCACTCACGTGATCCATTACACACCCGAAGTCCATCACTTAAGTCCAAATTGGTGCAGAAACACGGCCGACATGCCACAGAGGCCTCCAGAAGCTGCTAATCGCACTGTAGAAGCCCTGCGGAGATCTGGGTCACCACAGTCCAGATTATCCAAAACTGGACGAGCGTGATCCTCATGTTCCCACGATTCCAACGCACCAAAAATCACTCAAAAAGTCCTCCCGGTCACCGAGATATGAGCCAAACACTGCGGTAAGTCCAAAATTAGCAAAAGGACATCGTAGTCGCGCATTTGTCCAAGAATCAGTGAAATATCACCTGTGAGATGCCCTTCAAAAATTCCAAAAAAAATACGGTTGCGATTCTCGTGAAGTGTAGATAGAAATCGAG
>CM055077.1:8976625-9001625 GCA_029204045.2 Tillandsia leiboldiana | reverse complement strand
CTCCGAAGGCGAAAAGTGAGTTGGGATCGACAGTTATGGGAGCCGGTTTTTGGATTGAGCACCTTGATTTTACGATTGAGCTTTTTGAGTGGGGAAAACTCTGGGCACGCGTATTTTCATATTACAGCGGAGTTCGGGAAGTTTCGGACTGATGCGGAGGCCCCGAGGACAAAAAGTGAGTTGAAGTTGGCTTAAAATGGATTAATTAATTAATTAATTAAATTAGTTAATTAGCCTGAGAGAATGAATTAGAGATAAATGAGAAGATGTGAGAGAGGGAGTTGGTTTGGTTGATGTTGGTGTTGGAGAGAGTGCTTTGGGTTGCTTGTTCACCATGCACCATGCACCATGCACCAAGCACCTCAAATTAGCACTAATTAGCACCATGCCATGTCATCACCTTCTCCAAAATCAAAACAGAGGAATTTTCCTCAAACAGAGGAATGAGAAGATTGGGAAGGAGGAGAAGAAGAAGAAGAATTGAGGTATGGAAAAAGAGGATTTTGATCGTCTTGACGGCGCAGATCTATTGCTAGTAGCCGCGTGGTGCCGAGCGGAGCAAGCGTGCGTCGAACCTCTTGGAAGGTGCATTGTAGTTTTTAGTGAGAGAGAGAGAAAGCTTGGTTTGACCTTGGTGATGGTGTTGGAGGTATGGGTGAGTGTGTGTGTGGGTTGGTCGCTGCCCAAGAGTGGTGGAGAGGCGCGTGCAGCGCGCGCCGCGCGGCGGGCGCGTGGGCGCCGCGCAGCAGTTTGGGGTTTGTGTTTCGGAACATTAGCTTAGTTTCGGAACCATTGTAACTTGGTACCGGTACCCCACTATGGGTACCGGTACCTAATGTTACTTGTAGCCCGGTTTGAGCTGGGGATGGTTTAGTGAAGGGCTCTTTGGTAAATTCACCTCCCAATGTGCTTTGCCCACTCCTCCTCCTCCTATATAGGAGCCCTCTCCCCTGCTTCTTCTCCACGACAAGAAAAGAAAAGAAAGAAAAGAGAGTGAGCAAGGAAAGAAAAGAGAAGAGGAAAAGAGAGTGAGAGAAGTTGAGGAAGGTTTGTGCAGCTTGGCTATATGCTGTTTGGAGTCGAGTGGAGCCGCGCGCATCGAGCAATATACACGGTGAGTTAACAGATTTTTGTAGTTTGGATCCTTGGATTATTTTACGGATTTAGAAGGAAATTTTGAATTGGATATTGGTTGTGATGCTTCTCTTTTGTGCTGGTTGAGCTGAGGTTGTGGATTTTACTAAGCGGAGCCGAGGTGCCGCGCACGTACTATGAGCTGGCCGTGGAGAGGACCGGAGTGCGCGCAGATTTTTCTAGAGGACTCGAGGGTTTTGTTTGAGCTGCCGGGGATTTTTCCGAGGATCGCGACAGAGTGCGCGCGCGCGGCGTGTTTTTTGTGTTTCCGGCAATTTTTTTTGGCAGTGAATGGTGCGACTCTTCACCGACTTCAGCGTTTGCCTACGGAAAGCGTTCCAGGTGGGTTGGAATTTCTTCAAGATGTATGGAATGCCTTCTAAAGCTATTGTATGCTTGTTGATCATGTTTAGCTTAATATTTATATAGCCGGTAAATCTGATAATTGCCTAGAAAACTATAGGAAGACATTTATGAGCCCCAGATATTTTTTAGCATGATCTAGGGATGATTTGACACTAGATTGCAGGATTAGTTGGCAGTAGATTAGCATCTGAACCGTTTTAAAAATCGGCGGACCGGTTTTAATGAAATTGATACCTTAAAAATAGTTTGGAATTTTTGTGAGCTTCCAGAGGGTTTGAGTAGGTTCAGGATGCATGTGTCCTCGTGCCAGGGGGCCGAGTGGATTTTTAGAGCTCTGTGTGACGAGCTTCTAGTGTCAAGAGAGTTGAGATCCCTGGTGGGATTATTCTAGATCATGGGTATGTATATTCTGATTTGATAGTGGAGATGGTTCTCCGAGTTGGTTTTGAGAGGTTGGGCTCTGGCAGATTGAGTCGTGGAGGTTTCCCGACTTAGCCATGGGATGTGCATTATCAGATTGGGTCGTTGAGGGTTCTCCGACATAGCTATGAGAGGGTTTGGCATTCCCTGATCCGGTCGTGGAGGGTTCCCGACTGTGATGTGCTATATGGTATTGGGTATCCGATGTGTTTGATCGAGGATCATAGCCTGCATGTGCCATTTATGAGACAGTAGAGACTGACTAGATACTAGAGCTCGGTGGGGTCGCTCCCCTCGAGTACGCTCCGGATGCGTGACGATGATTGAGCTGGACCGACTAGGACGCCCCACGCGGAGTGGGCAGGTGCGTTCGTAGTAGTCGGCAGGACGCGCCACGTGAGTGGGCAGGTGCGTCCATAGTAGTCAGTAGTACGCCCCACAGGGAGTGGGCAGGTGCGTAGTACGCCCCACAGGGAGTGGGCAGGTGCGTAGGACGCCCCACGGGGAGTGGGCAGGTGCGTCCATAGTGGTCGGTTGGACGCCCCACGTGGAGTGGGCAGGTGCGTTCCTAGACGACAGGCGCGGGCTTGACTGTGCCAGTTTTGGACAGTCATTGAGATTTGGGTTTTGAGAGCACCTCGTGTGCGAGTGGTGCATAGCTTGCTCCTAGATGAGTATTCCTTTGATCATGTTACTTGAGGCATTTAGTGGTGAGGGTGTATGCATAGCAGGTTCATAATACAGATTTTCATGAGCATGATGTTGAGGCATATTAGTTGTAGCTCATTTCCTGCTTTCATTTATATATCTATCTGCATACCTATCTTTTGTGCCTCCAGTAGACTTAGTGGGCATACCGTGGATATTGGTGACGGTACCCACTGAGATCTACCTTCTGCAGTAGATCTCACACCCGCTGCGGTGACAGGTTCCTGAGGTAGCTGTTCCGGATGGGTTCGGGCGGAGACAGCTGATCGAGGTGAGGACGTGGCTGAGTAGTTCCTTACCCGTATTGAGAGTCAGAGGTAGATGTACCCTGTATTTTACGTTTCCACTTTTGTACTGGACAGTCTGAGAGATTGGTGAGATTTTTATTTTTATTTGACAGCTGAGAGGTGTTGTATTGAGGATCTTTATTTTGTATTTACATCAGATGTTCAGTGGTTTTTCTATAGCTTGTGGTTTTAGTTCTATTTCAGCTCTGATACATGTTTAGCTATAGCTTTGACTTGCAGGGTAGACGCTTCGTCTGTGCGGCAGTTTTCGTACAGATGGCGGATCTGTTGGCGAGCCCGGGTCGCAGTTTCGACCCCGGGGCGTGACAGATTAGGGTGGTATCAGAGCCTAGGAATATAGGTCGTTGAGGACTTAGTGACCCTAGGCTTTTGGTTGGACAGTAGGATGACTGTCGTGAGAGACGTGACTTTAGCGAGAGTCCTGATTGAGTTAGTACCTCCCTCGAGGGATTGGGTCGAGTGATTTGACATGTTTATTCTCTAAAGTGATTATGTTGGCTGCAGACAACATAATGCTTTAGAACGGTTAACATGTTTTAGACTTTCGCTTGATTGGGTCGAGAGTGTTTGAGGTTTGGTTGGTTGTGACAGTTGTCCTTGTTGCCTCTGAGACGCCGTGCAGCGGCGATAGCGTGTTTGACCTTGGATGGGGAGCCCGATCAGCGGGAGGCTGAATGGACAGAGCAGAGAGAGGTCTGATAGTTACGGGCCCAGGTAGCTCAGTTGTTGAGACGACGCGGCGCCAGGATGAGAACACGGAGCGCGTGATGCGCAGGTTTGAGCTGTGAGCATCGACTGAGGTATTGCCAGTAGTACCTCCAGCCGCGACATCGTCGACTTCGACCCAGTTCGCACTGTGAGTAGTGCAGGGGCAGCGAGAGTTGCCGATTGGTTGTTGTTCATCCGCCAGTTCCATCCCCTACAGATTTTGGGGCAGAGTTGGAGCCTTGGGAGGCCGAGAACTGGATTGCTGCCTTGGAAAGGTTGTTTGAGGTTTTGTTCATCCGGGAGATGTATCAGGTGCACTTGGGTGTGCACCTTTGGATAGGGACGCCGAGTGTTGGTGACGTCGAGTTCGTTTTGTTGGACCACCAGGAGAGTGGTTGAGGATTTGGAGCGAGTTTCTATGATTGTTGAGCAGAGTACCCCACGTCGCCCAGGATGAGGCCCAGGAGATTGATTATGTTTGAGAGGGGACTGCTTCGAGATATCTATCATCTTGAGCATGCTCGATGGATTGGCCGAGGATCTGTGATCATGTCCGAGAGGACGAAGAGCGAGGGACCAGCTCCAGAGAGAGGCGTCCAGCATCGTCGGATTTGGGATAGTCGAGTGTATTGAGGTTGCCATAATTCCAGTCACAAGATCATGAGCCTCAGAGGAGACAGAGACCAGGAGGTTTTCGATAGTTGAGGCGCCAGCAGCAGTGTTAGGATGACTGTGTCTTTTGCGGTGGGCTGCATTCATCGCCATAGAGTGACTTCAGGAAAGGGCGATGCTTTTCACATGGATAGTCAGGACATTTTCAGGTAGAGTGTTCCTGAGAGGTGCTCTGGGTTTTGCCGCTTGCGACGACACCCCACTACCCTTTTTGGATGTTGAGGTTCATCCGACTTACCGGTAGGCTGATTGAGCCGTGACGCCGAGACAGATAGAGCAATGGCCACCAGCATCTAGTGGATGAGATTGTGCAGCCGGTTAGAGGACGCCAGGATAGTGGATCGCGTCTTACTAGGTGTGGTTGCTTATGGTCATTAGAGTTAGGGCATGTTGATGCCGACACCGCTTGGGTGTGTTTTGGTAGAGCAGGGATAGCTTTGTGTGGGCCGGAGATGGGATTGTTGGCTTATGCACGTGAGGATCAGTTTCCAGATCACGTTTAGCACATGGATGAGTGTTGCCAGTCCCGCCCAGTGCTGTAGGAACTTGGATTTGATCCTTGAGTTGTTAGTCCTACATCAGCTCCGAGACGATGATATGAGGTTGGATAGGGATTGGATATCCCAATGTTATGCTATCATGGATTGTCGAGAGAGGACAATGACCCTCCGTGGACCTGGCCAGGAGGAGTGTGTTTAGAAAGGATGCTAGTGCACGACAGAGGTTGAGTCGTGGTTGTATCGCTTGTTGGGACTATTGAGGGAGTGCCTACGACGGCACCGAGACTAAGGAATATCTTTTATTGCCGAGTGATCTCGAGTTAAAGTTTACCAGATTTGATTTCTAAGCCGCCGTTTGGTGAGATTGAGACCGAGATGGTGGTCGACGTGGTTCTGGGAAACCGCGTCGACTTCGGCAGCACCCTTGGAGTGTTACCCGTGAGACATAGAGAGAGAGCTGATAGTGCAGTTGCAGGATTTGATGGTTTGGGTGGTCTGTGTGACCCAGTACCACGTCGTGGGGATACGACAGTGAGGATCCGAGAGATTGATACGTGAGTTTGTTGCCATGCCGTTGGTACACGGCAGTGATGCCACGTTGTGAGTGCACAACGGTGAGGGTTCTGTGACGGTTCGAGCTCAGACAGATTTGGATCGTGTTTTGGTTGATGCCCTTTTTGGGAGATTGGAAGCTTTATGGAACCTTACAGCTGAGGGCTGTGCCAGATGGAGTTCTGAACCCGATAGGGACATTATGAGCTTACAGCAAGGTCAAGTGGATTGACTAAGGCCCTGCGGCCTTCTGGATTTGAGGAATTGTGTGTTCCGGTAGTACTTGGACCGGGCTGTTGTATCGGCGCGAGTTTGAGCTCTACATCCAGTTGCCGTGCCCGTTGTTGAGTTTAATTTATACAAGGCCGGTTGATTTGATTATATTGAGATTGGTTTTTGAGGTGACATAGAGCACGAGATCGCGCTTGAGGATAGTGCTGCAACTTCTGAGATAGAGAAGTTGTTTGCCGAGTTGAGAGGGTTTGCGCTTGACTTTGGAAGGTTCTGTGATTCGGCTATGTGATCTCAGCTATAAAAGTGATAGAGGACCCAACGAAGAGTGATACCGTTTGTGTTGGGTCTAGACCTATGTTAGTGACAGGGGACAGAAGCTCTTGGACTATGCAAGGCCAGTGTAGCTTGGAAGAGGCAAAGCTGAGGAGGATACCAGCATCGATACAGATATTGCCTGTGATAGAGAGATCGTGGAGTTATCCAGAGATCCTTGAGCTTGAAGTACAGGGTTACTCAGGAGGACTTCGATTGAGGCTACGCCGGTAGACAGAGTTATTGGAGCGGTATGATTGATTTAGTATATCACTATCCCGGCATGGACATTATGGTCAGTATGCCTTGGTTAGACGAGGATTTGAGACATTGGAGTGGCCGATGCAATTCCTGCTTGTGAGGCAAAGGAATTTGTTTAATCGGGTCATATCCTGGATAAAGATTCAGTAGAGCCATCCTGATGAGTGAGAATGACCACCTGAGAGCCTGAGGATGAGTTGGGGATCTCCTATCCTCATCTGATTGAGATACCCTCCTGAGCTATGGATTTACTTTTGATTTCGAGGACGAAACCTTTTTAAGGAGGGGAGAGTGTAGAGTACCGGGACTTGGTGGAGTGTACCGACATCGCAAGATGGCGTGGTGCGGAGAAATCGCCTCGGACGTGTTCCATATTTGTTTGCAGATGATTTCAGGTTGGTTCGGATCGACGCGGAAGCCCCAGCTTGAATCGGAGTTTTTCCGGGCTTTGTGCGCCGTTAGAGGACTGGTTTGCTAGAGCCGCGACTCCACTGTGGTTTGCAGGAATTGGGAAAGGTTTGGAACAGGTGTAATTTCTGTTTACAGATGAGTTCGGGAGGTTTCGGACTGGTGCGAAGACTCCGAAGGCGAAAAGTGAGTTGGGATCGGCAGTTATGGGAGCCGGTTTTTGGATTGAGCACCTTGATTTTACGATTGAGCTTTTTGAGTGGGGAAAACTCTGGACACGCGCATTTTCAGATTACAGCGGAGTTCGGAAAGTTTCGGACTGATGCGGAGGCCCCGAGGACAAAAAGTGAGTTGAAGTTGGCTTAAAATGGATTAATTAATTAATTAATTAATTAAATTAGTTAATTAGCCTGAGAGAATGAATTAGAGATAAATGAGAAGATGTGAGAGAGGGAGTTGGTTTAGTTGATGTTGGTGTTGGAGAGAGTGCTTTGGGTTGCTTGTTCACCATGCACCATGCACCATGCACCAAGCACCTCAAATTAGCACTAATTAGCACCATGCCATGTCATCACCTTCTCCAAAATCAAAACAGAGGAATTTTCCTCAAACAGAGGAATGAGAAGATTGGGAAGGAGGAGAAGAAGAAGAAGAATTGAGGTATGGAAAAAGAGGATTTTGATCGTCTTGACGGCGCGGATCTATTGCTAGTAGCCGCGTGGTGCCGAGCGGAGCAAGCGTGCGTCGAACCTCTTGGAAGGTGCATTGTAGTTTTTAGTGAGAGAGAGAGAAAGCTTGGTTTGACCTTGGTGATGGTGTTGGAGGTGTGGGTGAGTGTGTGTGTGGGTTGGTCGCTGCCCATGAGTGGTGGAGAGGCGCGTGCAGTGGGCGCCGCGCAGCAGTTTGGGGTTTGTGTTCCGGAACATTAACTTAGTTCCGGAACCATTGTAACTTGGTACCGGTACCCCACTATGGGTACCGGTACCTAATGTTACTTGTAGCCCGGTTTGAGCTGGGGATGGTTTAGTGAAGGGCTCTTTGGTAAATTCACCTCCCAATGTGCTTTGCCCACTCCTCCTCCTCCTATATAGGAGCCCTCTCCCCTACTTCTTCTCCACGACAAGAAAAGAAAAGAAAGAAAAGAGAGTGAGCAAGGAAAGAAAAAAGAAGAGGAAAAGAGAGTGAGAGAAGTTGAGGAAGGTTTGTGCAGCTTGGCTATATGCTGTTTGGAGTCGAGTGGAGCCGCACGCATCGAGCAATATACACGGTGAGTTAACAGATTTTTGTAGTTTGGATCCTTGGATTATTTTACGGATTTAGAAGGAAATTTTGAATTGGATATTGGTTGTGATGCTTCTCTTTTGTGCTGGTTGAGCTGAGGTTGTGGATTTTACTGAGCGGAGCCGAGGTGCCGCGCACGTACTGTGAGCTGGCCGTGGAGAGGACCGGAGTGCGCGCAGATTTTTCTAGAGGACTCGAGGGTTTTGTTCGAGCTGCCGGGGATTTTTTCGAGGATCGCGATAGAGTGCGCGCGCGCGGCGCGTTTTTCGTGTTTCCGGCAATTTTTTTTGGCAGTGAATGGTGCGACTCTTCACCGACTTCAACGTTTGCCTACGGAAAGCGTTCCAGGTGGGTTGGAATTTCTTCAAGATGTATGGAATGCCTTCTAAAGCTATTGTATGCATGTTGATCATGTTTAGCTTAATATTTA
Source organism: Tillandsia leiboldiana (assembly GCA_029204045.2). Classification (NCBI taxonomy): domain Eukaryota; kingdom Viridiplantae; phylum Streptophyta; class Magnoliopsida; order Poales; family Bromeliaceae; genus Tillandsia; species Tillandsia leiboldiana. Next base: position 8,993,331 of record CM055077.1, on the reverse strand, counting down.
TATAGCCGGTAAATCTGATAATTGCCGAGAAAACTATAGGAAGATATTTATGAGCCCAGATATTTTTTAGCATGATTTAGGGATGATTTGACACTAGACTGCAGGATTAGTTGGCAGTAGATTAGCATCTGAACCGTTTTAAAAATCGGCGGACCGGTTTTAATGAAATTGATACCTTAAAAATAGTTTGGAATTTTTGTGAGCTTCCAGAGGGTTTGAGTAGGTTCAGGATGCACGTGTCCTCGTGCCAGGGGGCCGAGTGGATTTTTAGAGCTCTGTGTGACGAGCTTCTAGTGTCAAGAGAGTTGAGATCCCTGGTGGGATTATTCTAGATCATGGGTATGTATATTCTGATTTGATAGTGGAGATGGTTCTCCGAGTTGGTTTTGAGAGGTTGGGCTCTGGCAGATTGAGTCGTGGAGGTTTCCCGACTTAGCCATGGGATGTGCATTATCAGATTGGGTCGTTGAGGGTTCTCCGACATAGCTATGAGAGGGTTTGGCATTCCCTGATCCGGTCGTGGAGGGTTCCCGACTGTGATGTGCTATCTGGTATTGGGTATCCGATCTGTTTGATCGAGGATCATAGCTTGCATGTGCCATTTATGAGACAGTTGAGACTGACTAGATACTAGAGCTCGGTGGGGTCGCTCCTCTCGAGTACGCTCCAGATGCGTGACGATGATTGAGATGGACCGACTAGGATGCCCCACGCGGAGTGGGCAGGTGCGTTCGTAGTAGTCGGCAGGACGCCCCACGTGGAGTGGGCAGGTGCGTCCATAGTAGTCAGTAGTACGCCCCACGCGGAGTGGGCAGGTGCGTAGTACGCCCCACAGGGAGTGGGCAGGTGCGTAGTACGCCCCACACGCAGTGGGCAGGTGCGTAGGACGCCCCACGGGGAGTGGGCAGGTGCGTCCATAGTGGTCGGTAGGACGCCCCACGTGGAGTGGGCAGGTGCGTTCCTAGACGACAGGCGCGGGCTTGACTGTGCCAGTTTTGGACAGTCATTGAGATTTGGGTTTTGAGAGCACCTCTTGTGCGAGTGGTGCATAGCTTGCTCCTAGATGAGTATTCCTTTGATCATGTTACTTGAGGCATTTAGTGGTGAGGGTGTATGCATAGCAGGTTCATAGTACAGATTTTCATGAGCATGATGTTGATGCATATTAGTTGTAGCTCATTTCCTGCTTTCATTTATATATCTATCTGCATACCTATCTTTTGTGCCTCCAGTAGACTTAGTGGGCATACCGTGGATATTGGTGACGGTACCCACTGAGATCTACCTTCTGCAGTAGATCTCACACCCGCTGCGGTGACAGGTTCCTGAGGTAGCTGTTCCGGATGGGTTCGGGCGGAGACAGCTGATCGAGGTGAGGACGTGGCTGAGTAGTTCCTTACCCGTATTGAGAGTCAGAGGTAGATGTACCCTGTATTTTACGTTTCCACTTTTGTACTGGACAGTCTGAGAGATTGGTGAGGTTTTTGTTTTTATTTGACAGCTGAGAGGTGTTGTATTGAGGATCTTTATTTTGTATTTACATCAGATGTTCAGTGGTTTTTCTATAGCTTGTGGTTTTAGTTCTATTTCAGCTCTGATACATGTTTAGCTATAGCTCTGACTTGCAGGGTAGACGCTTCGTCTATGCAGCAGTTTCCGTACAAATGGCGGATCTGTTGGCGAGCCCGGGTCGCAGTTTCGACCCCAGGGCGTGACAGTTGCAGTCTCCACACTTAAATCAACCCTCATCTTCAGCTCCTCCACATCCAGAGGGCATGACTATCTCACATCTCGACCAATTCAAAATTATAGAGCCATTCGATTAGCCCACATTGTCCTTATATGATGTTATATATATATTGTTCTATTGTGATATGATGTTGTATTTATTTTGTATCGATATTCTATTCTTTCCTGACGTGATGTTGCATATATATTGTTATATTCATATTTGTAACGACCCGGCCCACTAGCAATAATAACTCGTTGGACCCAGCCCACAGCCCAAAATGCTTAAGCCCAGTTATTATTACTAGTGGGTCGGGTCGTTACATTTGGTATCAGAGTCAGGTTGCCAGCCGAAAGTGTGTGACGAGTCTCGACTGAGCCTGGGTCTAGATGACAGGACTAGCGAGACAAGTCTTACATCGCCGGATGATCTTGGATTGTGTGTGTGTTTGGGCTGACGAGGACGTCGTGGATGGAATTGTGATTAGGACATGGACACTAGTAATAATAACTGGGCTTACGCATTTTGGGCTGTGGTTTGGGCCCAACGAGTTATTATTGCTAGTGGGGCAGGTCGTTACAATATTGATGATATGTGATGTGATGTGATGTGATATTCATCAAGTATATATATTCTGTTGTGATGTGATGTGAAGTTATATTCATATTATTTATTGTTGTATTTAATTATTGTTTGAAAGTTTGACTGTATTGTTTATACTTGAATATTGTATAACATTAAAATTTAAAAGTTTAATTTTGGATGGGTGTGTAATAGGAAGAAGACAATAAATGGTTTACCGTGTCTAAACACGGTAAACCATATACCGTGTTCTGTATTAAACTTGCTCGTGTAGCTAAGTTGGGTAATACACAGAACACGATGAATAATTTATCGTGTTTGGATACGAGAATTTGTTCACTGTGTTTAAATACGATGAACTATTTACTAAATAAAAAATAAAATTTAAAATTTAAAATTTAAAATTTAAAATAAAAAATAAAAAATAAAAAATAAAAAATAAAAAATAAATTTTAAAAAATAAAATTTAAAATTTAAAATTTAAAATTTAAAATTTAAAATTTAAAATTAAATATTTAAAATTAAATATTTAAAAATGAAAAATCAAAAAGCAAAAATCAAAAATAAATTTTAAATTTTATATTTTATATTTTTAAAGAGATGCGAAATGCGAAAAAGAGCGAGGGATAAGACCTACGCGAAATAGGAACTTTTTTTTAGCCGGTCTAACCTTTTTTTTTTTTTCCCCAAAAACAATAATTTTATGTTGTAAGTTTTTTTTCGTTGTTTGGTCATCCAAATGGACTAACTAATAAAAAAACAACGCTTTTTAAAATTCTGAGTAAAATCGCTTAAAATTCTGTTTCGGTGGTTTCCCAAACATACCCTGAATGAATTCTCGTGTTTGAACACGATGAATAATTCATCATGTTCAGTGTAAAAATCTACTTATGCGCCACGTAAGCGGTGCTTAAGTTCAACACGGTAAATATGAATTTTCATGTTTAGACACGTTGAAGCATTTTTTGGAGATTGATAAAAAAAAATAGAAGGAAAAGAGGATGAGATAAAGCGAATAATTTTTGAAGATTTGATGGACATAAAAAGAAGGAGAAAATGAGGAGGCAAACTGGGAATGTAAAATTTGTATTTAAAGTAATTTTTAAAAATTTATGAAAGGAGAGAGAGGATAAAAGGAGGACATATATAAAGGAAAATGCTATGTGTACACCCGTAAGGGGTGTACATCTCACACCCCCACCCATCTAAGGATGGGGGTGTGATGATGTGTCACTTGATGTGACCCGTAAAAAATATCGTCATTATTAAAATGGTGGAGATGTATGATATACACCCCTTCGGGGTGTACATATAGTATTGCTCCATATATAAATCATTTAACAGTGTTCACCTTAAATATTTGCGTCTATGGCACTTGCGTGGCAGAGCAAAAATTAATTTTATAAATATAAATTTTAAAAAATTATTTATAAAAAGAAATTATTAGGATCTATTATAAAAAGAACCAAAAAAAAAGAAATATTAAGACGTGACGGAAAGTTGATTCTTTTATGAGAGAGAGAGAGAGAGGAAGGAGCCTCACATGAGAGCGACATAAAGCAAACATAAAGCAATATTAAGACGTAACGGAAGAATTGAATGAATATTTTTATAAATAATTTAATAAAATATTAATAATTTTTAAAAAAATAGTTTATTTTATAAAAATAATTTTAAGTAGTTCATTTTTTTTTAAATACAATAAATTATTAGGATTTAAACTTTTATAAAATTCTAAAAGTACGATGAATGATTTACCGTTTTTAAATATGGTCCACCATTCACAGTATTTAGAAAATTTAGATTTTTATAAAAATTATTCATCACTTTCATTTAAAATTTATAATATTTTATTTAGTTTTATTACAAAAATATTCTTAATTTAGTATTTTTTTTTAAAAAAAATCATAATTTAATCTTACTGATAAATTAAAAAAAATTATAGCTTAATAATATTTATATAAATTTAAATATTAATTAAGAGAAAAAAATTATTTTTTTCTATCACTCCTTCACGTAGCATCACATTTTTTTTATTTTTATAATTTTTACATCACTTTTAGTTTCAGATAAAAAATATTAATATATACAATACTATTATGAATAATTATTTTATATTACGGTGAAGTATCTATATAAAAAATGTATATATTATGAATAATATTTTATAATAATTTTAAGTAATACATAAAATAATATACGTAAACTTAATATTACTTAATTTGGATGGGAGCATTTTTAACTATTATTTTATTATTTTTATTTATAAATATTATATAATTATATTATTTTTATATTATATATATATTTTTTTAGTTATATTAAATGTTGTGTTCACTGTGTAATCATAATAAAAATAATTATTATTATAATAAAATTATTTTTATTATAATTATTAGTATTATTATTATTAAATAAATTTTTTTTATATCTTTCCTAATTAAGAATAAAATATTAATTTTACTATTTTTTTTTCTAATCATCCAAATAAGAGATTAGGAATATTTTTAAAATGAAAGCTAGATGATTTTTGTTTTTTAAAATAAGGTTATATTAGGCATTATTTTATAAAGCCAGTAAATTATGCACCGCTTTTAAAATAGGCCTAAAAAATTTTCCATCGCTTTTATGGGCCTAATTTTTTTTTAAAAAATACCAAGATAAGAGAGCAGTGAATAATTCACCGCATTTAGCCCCCTGACCCTGACCCCACAAATTTATTTTTATAAATAATTTTTTTACAGATTTACTTTTATAAAAGAAAATACAAGAATGATTAGTTTTGTAATAACCCGAATTGATTCCTTATAAAAATAATTTTTTTACAGATTTACTTTTATAAAAGAAAATACAAGAATGATTAGTTTTGTAAATAACCCGAATTGATTCCTTTCCTGGAACTTTTTTTACATGTAAGTTCCTAACATCTTTTAAAATAGGTTTATTAAAAAATATTTTGAAGTAATCTAATAAAAATTCATTGTTATATAATATTCTCTAAAATTATTATCAATTATATACAGTAGTCGTTTAAGATGAAGTTAATCATGTATATTTGTCTCTCACCTCAACAATAGAATTGACGAATATTTTAGTTTACTAAATATTTGAATATTTTAATGTGTGAAATGATGCAATTAATTAATGTTTTCTAAAAATATACTCAAGCAAACTAATCGCTTAGATTATTTTTAGTCCTTAACAATTTCTCAGAAGAAAAAAAAAAGTAATCTCTGCGTATAAAGCATTTAAAATTGAGATTGGAAAAAAAAAGAGAGAAATGAACATAGTATCCAAAATTTATTCTTGATGGATGACAATTTCTCGGAAGAAAAAAAAGTAACCATTGCGTATAATGCATTTAAAATTGAGATTGAAAAAAAAGGAGAGAAATGAAGATAGCTCCAAAACTTATTATTGATGGATGACAATTTTGTTTTTACTATAGTTTATGTATATAAATTTATTTTAGAGGGGCAAGTTAGGACAAAGGAGGAATAGCACAAGGAGGACATTTAGGTAGAGAGGGGGTTATGGTAGTGTTTGGTGTGAAAACCCATACGCTAATAATGATAGTAAAAAAGTATCATTTAACTTAATGGTAGCAATCCCCGGAAAATAAATAGATGACAACAAAATTATTTATTATATCTTTCATCTTTCTCTCTCTCTCTTTATATATATATATATATAGGAAAATGCTATGTGTACACCCCTTTTGGGGTGTACATCATACACCCCACCCATCTAAGGGTGGGGGTGTGATGATGGGTCACTTGATGTGACCCTTAAAAAGTATCGTCACCATTAAAATGGTGGAGGTGTATGATGTACACCCCTTCGGGGTGTACAGGTAGCATTGCTCATATATATATATATATATATATATATATATATTCTAATTAAGCTTCTATATTTTTAAAAGTATCAAGTTATTCGTGTTTATGAGTTTTTAACTTTCGGATGAAGATTTATAAAATTAAAATAATAGTGCTTCCTTAGAAATTAGTGGTGGTTGGTTGAATAGTACAATTTAAAAGATAAAATTTATCGAAAAAATAGATCTAACTATAAAAAAATTTTAAGTACCAAATGCTTTATATTTTTAAAAGCATTATAGCTGGACTGATATTGTTCATATTTTTTTTTTGGGATAATTACCTGTGTACCCCTGAAATCTGAAGAAATATCTGATTTATCCTTCTTATTTTTTTCTTTCTAATATACCCCTCATACGTTCCACCGTTATTAAAAATACCCTACCGTTTCCCTTTGTTAAGTTAACTAGGGTTAAACTAGAGTTAAATAATAATCAGAGTTGAAAACTATCAGATATACCTATTTTGCCCCTATCTACCAAAACATTTTAAGGGTACATAAGAAAAGTTTGTTATGGTAGAAGGGTATATTTGAAAGGGCAAAATGATAATTTCACACAGATAACGGCAGCTCCAAACGATAAACTAACAGAGTTTAACTTCAGGGGTATTTTGAAAAGAAGTTGGAACGTAAGAAGGATAGTTTTAATATTAGCCTTCTAAGAGGGGTAAATATGAAAACAGAGAAATTTTTAGGAATATATAGGAAATTGCCCCTTTTTTTTTTATTTAGTTTTAATATCTCTCAGTTCGCATTGTACATACGGTTGGCTATTTATTTATAGATTAAAAATAGATCAAATTTTTCGCCCTTTGACAATAAATTCAGGAGACTAATAAGTTGAGTTGGATGAGCCCAATAAATTGAGTGGAGATGCGGTCTACAATAGACTTGACGGCAAGATGTCCAACAATAGGCTTAACGTTTATGTGGGTTGAGTCTGATCGAGACTTATGGGTGCTGTGTCTGTATGATTTAAGTGAATTAGTTGTATATTTTTAACAGATCGATCGAGCTTTTGGGATGAATAGTTAACGCTAATGATCCAACACATACTAATAATAATATATAAATAATATTTACTTTCAAATTATTATTATTTTACGGACTTTTATTAAATTTTAACCTGATCAAAACGTTAATAATAAGTAGTATTCTAATTCGACTCATGTCTATATATTTAATCAATATTGTGGGGGTAACAAAGACATTTCCCTATTCTTTGTTGTATTCGCCGATTCCACCACTACAACCGCCAAAAGCCGAAAGAGAGAAATAGAAAACTAGAAAAGTTACTATGATATTCTCTTGTTCTCCTCGCCGAGATATCTAACTCAAGATTGAGAAATGGCTCCACTATTCTCCGCACAAGCCCATCGCTCCCTCGATCTCGGCTCCGTCTCCATTCAATCGCCTAATCGATCACCATTCGTCCGCTGTCCCGTGCGCCGGATTTCGTGCCGGAAGATAGCGGGCCCGCCCTCAACGCTCCGGACGGTCTCCATACCCTACTCCGACCTCAAGGTTAGTTTGAAATTTGATTTTGATGTATGATTCCATATCTAATATGTTGGTTATGATTTCGAGGAAGTTATCAAATTGTGTTTTGATGGAATTAGGATAGGGAAAAGGATTTGTCTATGAAGATTGAGGAAGGGTTTGGTCCCAGTGGATTGGGAATCATTTCAATCTCAGATGTATGTAGTGAGTTGTACTTCTACTACTGCTGCTGATTTGATATAATGTACTTTTATATTTATTTAAGTGACTGTTTGGCCGATTAGATTACCAGGTTGTTTACTATTGTTTATTATTTATTATTATTATTAAAAGGATGTGTAGCTTATGAAAGGATACGTCTCTTTTTATATTTATGTCTTTTACTTAAGAGATGTGTCCTTTGTTTAAGAATATGTTCTTTAGTGTAGAGATGTTTCTATTCATGAAGAGCTGTTTCATTTCGTGCTCTATGTAAAAGGAGCAAATGATTTGTTGTGTGCGAGTAATCAATCAATAAAAAGAGTATCCGATTGTATGGTTATTGTACCAAGTTTATTTATATAAAATTGGTTTTTCCTATTTGGAATATTTTATAATTATTTAAGTTAGTTCCGCCTTCCAACATTTGGTATCAGAGACAGGTTCCTAGAAAGAAACTCTGTTAAAAATGGCCAATCGACTTCTCCAAACCCAAATTCCAAAACTATTAAAAGACAACTACGAGAATTGGTGCATTCAAATAAAAGCACTTCTTGGTTCTCAAGACCTTTGGGTTTTAGTTAAAAATGGGTACCAAGAACAAACAGAGCAAGAAGAAGCCGCATTAACTACAGCTCGACGAAACGAGTTGAAGGCTATAAAAAAGAGAGACAAAAAGACCCTTTTTTATCTTTACCAAGCAGTAGAGGAATCGATGTTCAAAAAAATTGCCGAAACAACTTCGAGCAAAGCGGCATGGTATATTCTAGCCAACATCTTTAAAGGATATGATAAAGTGAAGAGGATTCGCCTACAAAAGCTTCGAGCGGAATTTGAAGCAATTCCCATGAAATAGTCCGAAAGTGTTGCGGACTATGTTTCTCGCATTTTGGTAATTGTAAACCAAATGAAGCGAAATGGAGAGGAACTCGAAGATGTATGAGTTGTAGAAAAGGTTTTTTCGTTCTCTCTCACCAAAATTTGAACATACAGTTGTCGCCATAGAAGAGTCAAAAGATGTTAGTACTCTCTCTATCGACCAATTAACCGGATCCCTCCAAGTACATGAGGAAAGACTATAAAAATTGTCTGAAGTCGAGTCGACTAATCAAGCCCTCAAGTCAAAGTTGAAACTGGACAATAGAAAGGGCAAAAATCATGGAGAAAGTAATTATAATAAATATAAGAATTAAAAGAGATATAATAATGACCAACAGAATAGCAACAATGGTGGTTGCGATTCACGACGTGGAAATGGCCCAAGAAGAGGTGGACTCAATAACAGCCGTCTAGGTTCTTTTGGTGGTACGAGGTCGAACATCCAATGTTACAATTGTAAAAAGTATGGCCACTATAGCAAAGATTGCTGGTATAAAAATACTGAAGGAATAAACAAGTACATCGATAGTACAATTGAAGAAGAAGTTGCATAAACATCATTACTACTTGCATGTCAAGATGAAGTTAAAGATCCACAAAACATATACTTTCTGGATTCCGGTGCATCCAATCATATGTGTGGAAGAAAGGAACTATTCGTAGAAATGGACAAGAATGTAGATGGTAATGTGAAATTTGGTGATTCGTCAAAAGTACCTGTTAAAGGAAGAGGAAAAATAATGTTTAGATTGAAGAGTGGAGAAAAAGAATTCATCTCGAATGTGTGTTATGTGCCAAAATTAAAGAGCAACATATTAAGTATTGGACAACTATTGGAGAAAGGATATATTGTTCATATTGAGGTCTCTACTTTAAATTTGAAGTATAATAATAGAAGAATAATTGCAAAAGTGCACATGTCAGAGAACCGAATGTTTCCTATCAATATAAAGTCAGAAATTGAAAAGTGCTATCACTTAGAATTTAAAGAAGAATCAAGCCTATGGCATTTGAGGTATGGTCATTTAAATTATAATAGTTTAAAGTTGTTATCCTCTAAAAGATTGGTGCATGGACTTCCAGTTTTCAACCACTCAAAAGAAGTATGTGAAGGTTGTATAATTCGAAAACAAACCATACTTCCTTTTTTTAGTAGAAAAATAAAATATGCAACGACACCTCTAAATTTAATTATTATAGATTTATGTGGCCCTTTTCCTGAGTCTCATGGAGAAAATAAGTATTTTATTACCATTATTGATGATTGTACTAGAAAAATATAGATTATTTTATTAAAGAAAAATCTGTCGCATTTTCTACTTTCAAAAAATATAAAGCTTTGGTAGAAAGGGCAAGTAGAAACAAAATAAAGATATTGAGATCCGATAGAGGAGGAGAATACACCTCAAATGAGTTTAAAGATTATTCTAGCAAAGAAGGTATACAACAACAATTCACAACTCTATATAGTCCACAACAGAATGATATAGCTAAGCGAAAAAATAGAACCATTCAAGATATGACTAGAAGTATGCTCAAAGAGAAAGCTTTACCAAAATCATTTTGGGCAGAAGCAGTTGCATGCGCAGTATATCTAATTAATAGAAGTCCTACAAAGAGTCTAAAAAATGTGACATCGGAAGAAGCGTGGAGCTGATATAAACCTATAGTTAAACATCTCAAAATATTCGGTTGCATTGCGCATGCACAAATTCCCAACGAGAGAAGAAAAAAGTTAGGTGATTTAGCTGAAAAAAATATTTTTATTGAATATAGTGAACAATCTAAAGCCTACAAACTCTATAGTCCAATCACCAATAGAGTAATTATAAGTAGAGATGTCATATTCGATGAAGATGCTACATGAAATTAGAGTACGAAAGAAAAAGGAAAAGGTATAATGGATGAAGTTGAAGAAATTGACAATGCACCAAATGTACATGACACTCTATCACCAATGACTCCAGTACAAGCATTATCAACTCCTTCCGGTTCTTCATCGACAAGTGCTATTAGTAAAAGTTCAAGTGAAAAACAAGTAAGAATTAGACGACTAGAAGATATATACAATGAGTCAGAAGTGATTGTGATGCGGCTAGTCTAGCGATTGCATTCTTGGAGAAGTGCGATTCTACTAAGTTGAGTCGAAAATCCCGTTTGACTTGGTTTACGGTTCTTGGCTCTTCCTAAGTCGCACTCGAGTCTCGATTGAGTCCGGTTCTCGGGTTTCGGCTCGTGGTGCCATTCGGCTGTTCAGGAATTCGTTTGGTATTTAGGATATTTTAGGAAAGTTTGCATTTATTCTATTTTTGATTCCGATTAATTAGTTATTTCAAATCTGTTTAGATTTAGAGATATATTAGAATTAGTTATATTTGTTTTAGGAAAATTTCTAAATTATAGGAATTTGATTTACAGTAGGATTCGAGGATCGCTTATATATATATATATATATATATATATATATATATATATATATATATATATATATATATATATATATATATATATATATATATATATATATATATATATATATAGGTGTGATGCCATGAGTTTTTAATACAGAGATATAGAATTTGAGAATTAAATACTACTTTCAGTATTTGTTGAAGAACTGGGTTCTTCGTTTATCCTCTCTTTTCTCCTTGTGCTTCTTCATATAGACATGCGGCTTTATCGGCCTGCATCAGTTGGTATCAGAATTAGTTGAACCTTGGAGCGGTGCTTTCGCGAGACATGGCTGGCGGTCGGAGAAGGAACCAGAATGCGAACCAGGACGCTGCGAATTAGGGACGCAACGCTAGTGGGTGCAATGCTGGTAACGTGAACGACGACGAGCATGCAAGCGTTGGATCCCGAGGTCAGCGAGATCTTCGTGATATCGAGATCGAAGAATTGAGAAAGCAGATCAAGGCCTTGACCACACGCCTGGCGTTGGTTGAAATTCAGGGCCAAGAAGACAATGACCGTGATTCAAAGTCTTTCGGCTTTGAGAATCCCTTCCATGGTCTCACTCCCAGGAGAGATGCGTCCATGTAGGGGCGAGGTTCGAGCCACTTCGGTCGTATAGATCGGTTGGTTGATTCAAGTATCAAGGTGGAACTTTCGGAGTATTCGGGAGGTCTATAAGCGGAGGGCTTCATCGACTGGTTAAACACAATCGAGTGCATCTTCGAATATAAGGATGTGCCCAAGGAAAAGAAGGTAAAGTTAGTCGCTTTAAAGCTCAAAGGGCGAGCCTTAACATGGTAGGAACAATTGAAGAAGACTCGGCAAAGGAAAAGTAAGCCGAAAATTACAAACTGGGAGCACATGAAGAAAAAGATGAAAGAGCAATTTCCGCCTTTCAATTATACTTAAGTCCTGTACCAACGACTTCATAACCTTCGGCAAGGCAACCGATCGGTGGTTGATTACACCGAGGAGTTCTATCAACTAATCGCTTGGAATGATTTAGCCTAATCGGAGGAGCAGCAGGTTGCGAGATACATTGGGGGGTTACGATAGTCGATTCAGGACGCGTTAAGCTTGCACGTGATTTGGACAACATCCGAAGCGTACCAACGTGCCTCAGTGGTAGAGGCACAACAAAGTAGAGTTGGGTCGCGAGCGAGCCAAATTGGTTCGGGAGCGAACCACTCGGAACCGAGGCAATAAAGAGCTCCGCCAGTGGACAAACGGAAAACTGGTCCCGCTTCAGCCGAATTAAGAGCAGGTAAAGTAGTACCGATCAATAAGACAGGAGTTCGTTGTTTTCAATGTAAAGACTTGGGTCATCTAGCCCGAGATTGTCGAAAGAATAACAGCCGACCTGGAAAACAACTCTACATCTAACAGAACCCTGAGGATGAATTGGATGGGTTCGATGAACCTCTCTACGACGAGCAAGCTGACGAGGAGGATCCTGATGGCTTAGATGGTGATCAAGGTACGACCCTAATTATAAAGAAGATGTTCTTGGCACCGCGACAAGAAGAGAATGATGATTGGCGACGAACCAACATCTTCCATACGCGTTGTACCGTAAGGGATAAAGTATGCAAGGTGAGTATCGACAGTGGTAGTACCGAGAATATCATCTCTCAATAGGCGGTACGGAAGCTCGGTTTGACGTGCGAGAAGCATCATCGTCCGTACAAGTTGAGTTGGTTTAAGAAAGGAAGCGAAGTAAGCGTGGACTCGCAATGCTTAGTTTCCTTGTCGATTGGAAATAAGTATTTTGATCGGATCTGGTGTGATATAGTACTGATGGATGCTTGCCATGTCCTATTGGGCAGGCCGTGGCAGTTTGATCGAAAGGCGATTCACGATAGGAAGAAGAATACCTACACCTCCTGGAAGGACAACATGCGGATCGCCCTGAAGCCTATAAAAGAGGAGGAACATCGATATCTAAACAGGAGAAAGGTGTTAGCATGCTATCTCTTAAGGGTTTTATTGAAGTGGCTAAGGAATCAGGGGTGGTTCTAGCCGTAATCGAGCAACCGATTGAAGATCAGCCGTTCACAATTTCCCGACGAAGCGAGGGTGATTATCCATGAGTTTAGTGATGTTTTTTCAAAAGATTTACCTTCGGAATTACCGCCGATGCGGGATATCCAACATCAAATTGATCTAAATTCCTGGAGCCAGTTTGCCGAACAAACCAGCTTATCGGATGAACCCTAAGGAATATGAAGAGCTACAGCGACAGGTTCAAGAGTTACTGGACGGGATTCATTCGACCGAGTCTAAGCCCTTGTGCGGTACTAGCGTTATTGACTCCGAAGAAAGATGGATCGTGGCGAATGTGTGTCGATAGCCGAGCCATCAACCGAATTACAATCAAATATCGTTTCCCAATACCTCGGCTAGACGATATGCTAGACCACGAGTGAGGCACATTGCCAGCATCTATGGGAAGTTCTTCAAGCACTTCGGCGAGAACAACTTTATGCTAACTTGAAGAAGTGTCACCTTATGACTGAAAGCTTGACATTCTTGGGATTCATCGTTTCGGCACAAGGAGTGGAAGTAGACCCATCAAAGTTTCGAGAGATTCAAGAGTGGCCAATTCCAAGGAGTATTCATGTAGTTCGAAGTTTTCATGGATTGGCATCATTTTACCGGAGATTCATTCGAAATTTCAGCAGTCTAATGGCACCGGTAACCGATTGTTTAAAGTTAAAGGTTTTTGAATGGATTCCAGAGGCGCAAAAGAGCTTCGACATTATTAAACAGAAACTTACTTCCGCGCCAATGTTAAGTCTACCTGATTTCACGAATGTCTTTGAAGTAGATTGTGATGCATCGGGTAGTGGAGTAGGTGCTGTGATGAATCAAGAATGTTGTCCTATAGCCTTCTTCAGTGAGAAGCTATCTGAGCCGAAAACTAAGTATTCAACTTACGACCTCGAATTATATGTAGTGGTTCGAGCGCTACGACATTGGAGACACTATTTGTTGCATCGAAAGTTTATATTACATACTGACCATGAAGCGTTGAAGTATATCAATGGTCAAGAGAAATTGAGTAGCCGACACGCAAAATGGGCGAGTTTTCTCCAAGGTACAATTTTGTGCTCCGACATAAATCAGGAACCATCAACCAAGTCGTTGATTAAGTCGTTGATTCCTTGAGTCGGTAGACTCGAATCCTTACCACAATGAGGGTTCAGGTTATTGTGTTCGATACCTTAAGAGAACTATATGTGGAAGATCCATACTTCGGCAAAGTAATTATTGAAGCCGAGTTAGGCAGATCAGCCGAATTTCAGGTGCAAGATGGGTTTCTATTTAAATATGTGCAACTGTGTATTCCTGAATGTTCGCTTCGTGAGGAAATTATCAAGGAATTACACAGTGAGGGACATTTCGGCAGAGATAAATCACTGGTGTTAATTTCAAGCGATTATTACTGGCCAAAGATGAAGTGAGATGTTGGTAGATTTGTCGACCAATGTCATATTTGCCAAGTATCGAAAGGAGTTGCGACGAATGCCGGACTATATACTCCCTTACCCGTACCGGATGCACCGTGGGAGGATGTTAGCATGGATTTTGTTCTAGGGCTTCCGAGGACGCAGCGGCGTATGGATTTGGTTATGGTGGTTGTCGATCGGTTCTCCATGATGGCACATTTTGTTTCATGTAGAAAAACCATGGATGCTAGTAATATACCCGATTTATACTTCAAAGAGATTGTGAGGTTGCATGGTGTACCAAAGAGCATAACATCGGATCAGGACACTAATTTCATAAGCCACTTTTGGAGAAAAAAATTAGGAGCTGAATTAAAGTTCAGCACGCCATATCATCCTCAGACTGATGGGCAAACTGAAGTGGTGAATCGAAGCCTCGGTAATTTATTGTGTGCGCTAGCTGGGAACAAGCCGAAGCAGTGGGATTTGGTTCTTCCACAAGCTGAGTTCGCTTTCAACAGATCCCGAAATCGTACAACCGGCAGAAGTCCTTTCGAGGTAGTTTATGGCTCTAACCCAAACATTGACCTCGATTTAGTTCCTATTCCATATGTAGGAAAGCAACATGTTCGGGGAGAAGCTACTGCCGAGCAACTTAAATTTGTTCATGAAGATATTTGGCAGCAGATCGAGAATGGCAATGCAAAGTATAAAGAAACGGTAGATCGGCGTAGACGGAAATTGACATTTGATGAAGGCAATTATGTGTGTGTTATTTTAACCAAGGATCGTTACCCAACAGGCGAATATAACAAGCTTAGCGAGCGAAAGGTCGGTCCTTGTGAGGTGTTAAAGAGGATTAACGACAATGCATATCAAATCAAGCTACCGAGTCACCTAATAACTCTGGATGTTTTCAATGTGAAGCATTTAATCCCTTACAATGGAGATTCATCGGAGGACGATGAGTTCAACTCGAGGACGAGTTCCTTTCAATCCGGGGAGGATGATGCGGCTAGTCTAGTGATTGCGTTCTTAGAGAAGTGCGATTCTGCTAAGTCGAGTCGAAAATCCCATTAGACTTGGTTTACAATTCTTGGCTCTTCCTAAGTCGCACTCGAGTCTCGGTTGAGTTCGGTTCTCCGGTTTCGGCTCGTGGTACCATTCGGCTGTTCAGGAATTCGTTTGGTATTTAGGATATTTTAGGAAAGTTTGCATTTATTCTATTTTTGATTCCGATTAATTAGTTATTTCAAATCTGTTTAGATTTAGAGATATATTAGAATTAGTTATATTTGTTTTAGAAATTTTTTTAAATTATAGGAATTTGATTTATAGTAGGATTCGAGTATCGCTTATATATATATAGGCGTGATGTAATGAGTTTTTAATACAGAGATATAGAATTTGAGAATTAAATAGTACTTTCAATATTTGTTGAAGAACTGGGTTCTTTGTTTATCCTCTCTTTTCTCCTTGTGCTTCTTCATCTAGACACGCGACTTTATCGGCCTGCGTCAGATTGATGGTGAGAATTTATTTTGTTTGCATCTTGACGAAGAACCAATAATTGTTGAAGAAGCCTTGCAAAAGAGTATTTGGCACGCTGCAATGAATGAAGAAATAAATGCAATTGAGAAAAATAAAACTTGGGAACTGACTTCACTTCCTAAAGGACATAAAGCAATTGGAATAAAATGAATATATAAGATTAAACATACTGCGTATGGACAAATAATAAAATATAAGGTGCTGCTAGTTGCAAGGGGATACAAACAAGAAAAAGCGATGGATTATGAAGAAGTATTTGCACCTGTAGCTCGACTTGATACGGTATGATTAATTATTGCAATAGCCGCTTTTAATGGATGGCAAGTACATCAAATGGATGTAAAATCGGTGTTTCTTAATGGTTTTCTTGAGAAAGAAGTTTATATTGAACAAACTCCAGGATATAAAATAAAAGGTGCGGAAAATAAAATTTATCGATTGAAAAAAGCCTTGTATGGTTTAAAACAGGCTCCATGAGTATGGAA
>CM055077.1:8881625-8971625 GCA_029204045.2 Tillandsia leiboldiana | reverse complement strand
TACACCCATTTTGCTTGGTTTTGTGCGGCTGCAATTGCTGCTGCAATTGTAATTCTTTGCCAACTGCTGTAGTTGGAATTTCAACCAATTTTGGTGCAGTTAAATTTTCAGCAGTTGGACAACCATCCTTATACAATTGTAAGTGTAGTAGTTGGACTCAATTACACCGATCCCAACACTGCGTTTATATTTGCATGTAGTTAAAACTACAAGGTAGTTGTAACTAGGTGCAAATAACCAACCCCTGAAAGCATTTGGCGTATAGAAAAATTCGAGTGAGATTTCTATATTCCAATTAGAAGCTCAAATTTAGTTTTTTGATTTTGTTGTAGAAAGAGGCTATTAGGGTTATTTCGATATATTGCTTCTAATCACACTGCTTAGATAATGCTTCATCAAACATCCCTACACCATATAGCTGGGCCAAACAGGTTCGAAATCAAAAGTTCTATTACTCTTTTGGGATGAGTAATGGTGAGACCAATGTATTGGAAGTTAAACTTAATGGAAGAGGACTATTATTGGTATGAAATCTTCTGCAGGGAGGTTAGAAAGTTGTGATGTTGAATGAGAAGTTCATGGATGGTAGTAGTTATAGTGGATGGTGATCAAACTAAAGTTACTAAACATAGGGAATGCTAGTTCTCATGCTTAGGAAATTGTTGAACTTTAAACAATTGCAAAATAGAAATTAGCTTGACATGTCTTCCATGGAATATACAAGCTTACTAAGTTTGCATGACAATGGAAATACTTATGCAAAGATTGAAACATGGATTGTTGAATTTCTAGGTCACTTAACTTCATCGCCATTATTGTTATTGGAGTACAATTTAATCAATGGGCATGACAACGAGGAGCGACAACCATGCAGTCATGCTCATGGATTCTCTCTCTTCTTTTTCTCTTACAGGTGGATGACTAGTTCCCACCACTTGGCCATGGCATTGGGCTCATTTAGTTTCTTGGAGGTTTGCTACTTCCCACATTTGGGACACAAGAGGTCCATGTTGAATAACAATTGAAAGCCATGGCTACCAGAGAGTGTTCTCTTCTTAATAATAATTTACCTTCATCTTCCAGCCTGAGAATTTTATTGGACCTCAGTAATAAATTGTGAAGTTAGCTAATTTAAGATGTGGAAGTATGATTGCAGACGAGCCTTGTATTGATTAATCCTAGAATTTCTTGTATTGATTTCATGTTATTAACAAACTTTTCAAGCAAAATTAAGTGATTTGGATACAATGAATATGCACTTCACAGGAGCAAAACGGGGTGGGTGGGTAGGGTAGCGGCGTTGGGAGCATCTAGACTTATGGGATTCCAAACTCTTGTTTGAATCTTTAAAGATTGTTGATCTCATATATGTTTTTTTTTTTTTTTTTTTTTTTTTCTTCTTCTTTGAGAGGAAGGTAGCATACTACCCGCTTCGTTTATTTTGAAATAAACTTAGCTGGGAATGTGAAGCAACTAGGCTTCGAACTCGGAACCTTGGGTATCAACCACCAAGCCCTTTGCCACTTGCGCTATATGTAATATGCAAAAGATAGGCATAATAAACATTGTTTGCCTAGTGACACACCCACATAGATTTTAAGTGCTGAGTCTTGGACCCTGCTTACTAGTTGTCGCATGGTAAGACATGACTTTTTCTGGTTTTGTACAAATCATCTCATGCTACATACAGATTAGCATGACATGACGAAGTCTAAAAATATTAAATTTTTTTACCATATGGAGATGCCAAGGTCAAATGCTACATTCGGAGAATTCTATTCTATTCCTAACATTTTTTTATGAATTTAGAAGGACATGGGAGCACAAATTAATTTTATTCTTCATAAAAGTCTTAAAAATTTAAATATTGCAAAATTAGTTTTTGCTATTATGATGATATCTATTATTTGTTTTGATCTTTCTGAAACTTTTATAGGTTTTCCTGTAGCTAATAATGAAAGTGAAACAAAAATTATTGAAGTTGCCAGAACTGAAATATTAGGTCTGCCATGCAGGGAAAAAAAAAAGAAAAGTGAAACCCATTCTTTGAACGTTGAATTAAATAATTAATGTGTCAATCTTTAAAATGGGCTTGAGAATTTTCCTATCAACTCCTACAAAATCACAGGTTTTGCTTTCTGCTTCACCCAAATGAGTTATTAGGTGCTTATTTGGTTTCTGGAGATTGAAAAGTGCTTTAGGACCACTCTGAGATAAAATAGATGAAAGAAACAGTGAGTTTTAATATGTAAGTTTTGGAGATCCACTTGGCACACACCAATTGCAATTTATAAAATATTGTAACAGTAAATATGTCGCGTCCAATTCACCTCGAGTCATGAAACTATTCGTAGTAAGCACTTCAGTTTATATCTTTCAGACTGTATGAAATGATCTTGTTTTCATTTTCTGGATATTGTGGCCTTTGATGCTGTCCAATTTATAGTTAGTCATCTTTGCTCAACTATAGGTACCTGGTTTTCCCTTGTTACGGAAAAATCTCTTACATCTGGCACCTAGGTATGCACTTTGTTTTCTCATTTTAATCTGTTGATTGTCTTGTCTACTAGAAAAGATTTTGGAATAAGATGATTGAGTACTTATGGATTTCCTTTTCTTCATCAGAGTTGCAAATCTCCCTCGTGATGTGAAAAAAGAATTTGAAGACCCAGAAAGCAGGTATTGAAATAAGTATGATCCTTTTCCATTTAATACAGGATTTTGTAGCAATTATACGTGAGAGTTGCTGTAGATAGATATTCTTACGAGTTTCCACTTTCATTTATTGTGCGTGTAATATATTATTAGTTGATAAGCATCAACCGGCATGATCGGTCGTACCCATTGGTTCAATTCACTAGGCCATACAAATTGAATTCACATTAAACCATATTAATATCTGGGAATTCACATTAAACCATATTAAACCATATTGAATTCACTAGGCCGGCACGTATAGGGGCACGGTACGGGGGGGGGGGGGGTATCTACCACCCCCCCCCCTCCCGTCTCGGCGATACCCATTGGGTATCGCTTGAGACAGAGCGATACCCAATGGGTATCGCCCGTGCCGTGCCGAGCGTGCCAAGTTTTTTTTTTTTTTTTTACACATGTTTTTACAGTAAACACATAGTTAAATACTTATTATACTTATGAATTTTATTATTATATTGTTATTTTTATTTTCTATGTGGTATAGTTGTACTTTATATATAAAAAAGTTATCAATATGTTAATTGGTGAGTATAAAAACCTATATATAGCCAATATTCATAATTTTTTGACTAAACATTTCAAAACAATATTATAAGAGCTTATTGGGAACAAAAAAAGCAAAAAAAAAATCATGCCAGAGCGTGCCACTGGGAGGTTATGCGTATCCATCAGCACGCAAGCGTGCCATGTGTCGGCACAGAAGCGTGCCATGTGTCGGCACAGAAGCGTGCCCGTACCGTACCGTGCTAGGCGAAGAGCGGCACGCCCCCGTGCCACGACACTTAATTTCTTGATTAATATCTATTGCATTATTCAAATTATTTTATTTCCATATAAGAGTATTTATATTTGGAGAATTGTGTTTTGATTTCCTTTTTTCTCTTAAGAATTTGGATCTGATTATAATTAGATTTGTAGTAGGATTGTATATTCCTTTCTATATTTGCTTTCCTATTAGTTATACATTAGAAACATTATAAATAAAACCCTAAGCCTCTCTCTCGCATATGATGGAACTTTGAAATTATTAAAATTTGTATAGAGCGTTTGGAGCAAGGTTCGAAGTGCCGTGGCACGGGGGCGTGCCGCTCGCCGCCTGGCACGGTACGGTACCGGCACGCCCCCGTGCCGACACGTGGCACGCTTGCGTGCCGATGGATACGCATGACCTCCCAGTGGCACGCTCTGGCACGGCTTTTTTTTTGTTTTTTTTGTTCCCAATAAGCTCTTATAATATTGTTTTGAACTGTTTAGTCAAAAAATTATGAATATTGACTATATATAGCTTACTACACTCACCAATTAACATACTTGTTAGTTGTGACTCAAAATCAGAATCGCTTCGATATTATGATTCAGGTTCGCCGACGGCTTCGCGGTGCGACTTCGAAATTTTCTACATAGTGACTAAAAAAAAAAAGAAAAAAAAAAGAAAAAAAAAAACACCTAACTATGCCTGTTTTAAAAAATACAGAAAAAAATCTAAAGAAAAAACAAAAAAAAAAAACAAAAAAAAAAAAAAAAAATGGAAAACGGGCCGTGCCGGCCGGCACGGGCCGGCACGGCACGCGATACCCACCAGGGTATCGCTCTGTCTCGAGCGATACCCTGGGGGTATCGTTCGAGACAGGGGGGGTCCGAGACCCCCCCTGTACCGTGCCCCTCTTTGAGGGGCACGGTACGTGCCGCCCGTGCCGGCCCGGCACGGGCGGCACTTTAATCCTTGGTTTGGAGCACCAATATCCCTTTCGTGCATGCGTTGCCCTGTAGTAAGTTTAGTTTCAAAATGAGTTCGGTTCATAATTGAGTTTTGATTATTTCTTTCTTATCCTTTTCTTTTCTCTCTCTCTTTATTTTTTGTAATTATTATTATTTTTCTTTAATTTTTGTTATTTTTATAATTTTTGGAATTATTTTTTTTGAGAAAATCCAAAAAATACAAAAAATTCAAAAAAAGAAATTAGAAAATTTTAATTTTTTTTAAAAAATTTCAAATCCTATTTTTGAGCCAACTAAAATGTAGGACCTCATATTCCATCTTACATCAAATTGGTATTAGAGCTTAGGCTATTTGATGGTTCTGTTCCATCAAAGGCATTGGACTTTGTGAAAAAAAAGAAGAGTGAAAAGTATCGAAGAAAGAAAAAAGATGGAAGTGCAAACAAAAAAAGAAAAAAAATTGTGTTAAAAGATAGTAAAAGTAAAATTATATACGGATGCAAAAGCGTGTCTTAAAAGGGTTTTTTAGAAGTATGCCAGCAGAAAAGGGATTTATATAGAGTCATTGAAATATCTATGTGATATTACAAAAACCAAGTTTGATGCATGGTTGTACGATAAGAGGTTATACTATGACAGAGAAAATAACGAATTTCCATTGGAAAGGCGAATTTCCTAGATTTTAATAGATTATTTTTGGAAGAAAAGAAAAGCTGGTTGAAAGATATTGAAGATGACGTCAAAACAGTTGAAGATGATTTTCCGCAGATATGGAAGATTAGATATGAGTATAGTTGGATCTAACTTAAATTCGTACTGGAGTCTCTAATTGCTCAACGAAGTACACCTCCTACAGCATAACTAATAGTCAATATCATCCATTCTAATCCAATAGCGAAGATGTTCCTAGTGGGATTACCTACTTCCCGCTTGGGGAGCCGAGAATGATCGGACTACTTACCCATCGTTTGCTTCGTACACCCATCTCATGGAGAGTCGAGAATGATCGGACTACACTCCACTCGGACGGCGCTCGCACGCCTCATCAGCCCACTCGGCTGGTTCTCTTGCTCATATTTACCCTAGAGTTGCTTATCTCTATCCTTTACCTTAGGTTTTATCTAAGTCAGATGCTATATATCCAATGCTCTACTCAATCGCTCACTCGGTTCCCAAACCCATCTCGTATCTACCTTAAGGTCCACAATACACACTCAACCAACTGCTCGGTTCTTAGACCCATCTCGGTTCTACCCTGAGGTCTACAATACACAATCAATTATTCAGTTTCTAGACCCATCTCGGTCCTAGCCTCAACGATTTAGAATTCTTATATGCTCCCTAGCATACAACTCATCACATACGATCAATAACAACTACAAAACATGTTGAATAATTGAGGAGCTATATACAAAGAAAGAGATCACCCCTTTTTGGTAATATTCCCTACCTTAGTCGAACTCGCTCCTAGCAGGGCAGATCCTATTTTACTGAATCAACAGAGGGACCCTAGAACATGGTCCTAAAAATACCAGAACCCTAAAAAATACTCCTTTTGGGAGTCCCAAAACTCAAAAGAGTCCCAAAAATCTCTACTAACCTCTTTTCCTTGTGAATTAACTCGTGGGAGAGAAGGCTTCCTTCTTCTTCCTCACACTCTTCCTCGAAGCTCCTTGTCGTCCTCAAGCTATGGGTTAGCTCTTACCCTTGCTCTGGATTTTTTTGATAGCCCAGTTCCTCCCCAAAAGATTTAGAGAAGTAGAAAGAGTGAGAGGAGGTTGATGGTGACTACACTGTGGAATAGATGCGTGCCTACACAGTTTAGAGTGAACAATACGTTCACACTACCTCATCCCGTTTTAATTATAGAGTTGCGACAATAGCAGCTAAACCCCTCCGCTTCAACGAATTTACGTGAAGGGCTGGTTCACTACACTCTACTTCATGTTTAACCTAGAGTTCATAGTCTCTATGTCTCACCTTAGGTTTAACCTAGAGTTCAGTCTCTTCTTTTAACAGATTGTTTTACAAGGCAAAAATGAATATGGCACCCCTGAAGTATATGATATTTGGAAATCAATCCCTAAACTTTACATTTTGTGGTTGAAACAAAATTTTAATTTATTTTGATTAGAATTATTTGGTCAATTATATTTTAAAATGTAGTAAACTAACTAATAATTTAGTAAAGTTTTATGGATTTAGTTATTTGTGTGGAAATAAGTATTATTTTTGTTTACAATTAATAATCAATGCAATTAACAGTGTCCCTAGTTTTAATAAAATCTTCAACACAATAGATAATCGAACAAAATATTTTTTCCTGTTAAACTTTTAAGTTTCACTTTTTTATTTTATCTTAGATATTTTTAAATTTTTTTTTTTATGAAAAAATTAGAAGAATAAATATTTTGGTTATTTTATAGAGCATGTTTTTCAATATCATATTTTATCCTTAGTTTGTTCTCTTTTTCCATTTGAAATTTTCAATTTTTTTTTTTATCAGAATAATGGGTATTTTGATAATTTTAGTATTTTTTATTTCAAGCATTTTAATATAATATTCGTCAAATAATTTTTTATGATTTACAACATTTTCATAGTAAAATCAACCAAATGCTCAACAACTTTTTTTTACAGCACAACACTATATTATACAATATTTTTAGAGCAGCACTACACCAAACAACTTGGTCAAACAGGCCCAATGTGTGTTTGAGGTGCAAGGGCGTTTCTAAAGTTAATCACCACTATTAGAGAGAGAACAACTTGATAGATCACATTAGTATATCCAACAGTTGACTTGAAAAAAGTATATCTAATAGTTTAAACTTGAAAACTAGAACCATGTGTTGAGTAATATGCTATATTTACAGCTCCTGGTTCACTTCCTATGCAATATGATTATTTATATACAAATGGGTTGCCTCTTTAAAATGAGCTGTCAAATGTATAACAATAGGAGAAGAGGGGGAAGAAGCAAGATTAAAGGGAGGGCAAAATACTGTCAGAGGCGAGGGAGGAGCAATCGAGGGGATGGAGGAGGGCATTGGACGAAGAAAGAGGAGGAGAATGATAGGGGAGCGAGACAAGAGAGGGAGGTAAGACAGTAGCGATAGAAAAGAGCAAAAAAAAAAAGTAGGCAGGTTAGTAGTGGGCAAAGAGAGATAAGGAGGTGGGAAAGGAAATGAGGAGATGGCAACATCCAAAGAGTTGTTGGTATTATAGAGGTTGACAGTGGAAAGAGAGAGGAGCTAAAGTATGAGGAAAGAAAAGAGGATGGAGGCCATGGACACCTATCCACGGCAAGAAAGACAATGGTCAATACAAGAAAATTTATTTAAGGACGCTTTTTTTAATATTTAACGATGCTTAAAAGCATCCCAATATAGTCTAGCGTTACATTTGAAAATGTCGGTTAAAGCATCTGCAAATAAAAGTCGCCACATATATACCGACGCTTATGCCAAGTGTCGGTAAAACATATTCTAACGCTTTAAAGCATCATGATTTTTTTAAATTATGACGCTTTAAAGTGTCAAAAAATTAAAAATAATAATAAAATTTATTATTTAATAAATTGATTTGATACAATAGAGGGTTCATATGACGACGCTTTTTGAAGTGTCGTTATTTGCTACATTATAGGGATGTTTGGGGACGCTTCTCCCAAGCGTCGTCTAAAAAGCGTCTTTGTATTAAGATTTTCTTGTAGTGGATGGAACAAAGGGGTAAAGAAAAGAGAAGGTTGTGAAAGTAGTGGTGGTGGGAAAATAGGAAAAAAGTAGCCTGCGTGGTGCCAAGGATCTTATCATGTGATATGGCTGCTTCGCAGAGGGTCTCAAGCATAGATGGTGAAGCCATCTCCTTGGCTTATGACAAATAGTGGCGCGATGGCTGACAACCAAGCAGTTGAAGCATTGGTTTCTGACGGAAATGATGAATTTGGGAGAGCGGTGACAAGATAGAGACGGGGAAGAGGTAGGCAGAATAGGGATCATGGGCATCAATAGTGGCAAAGTTTCTATTTAATTCTAATCCATACAATACAATGAAAGTCAAGATGGAAAATATGAACAAGGAAGAATGGAGCAATTAATTTGAAGCATTTACCATAATACTTGACGCAGTGTACGTTCGTTTCTTTACTTCTACATAAAACAAGTGATGTGAGACTTTTGGACGCCGATCTTTCTTCCTATAATGCTGCAATTAATATACTACTGATGAAGGTTGTTCGAGATGTAGGCATTGGATTGCACCACTTCATCTTTCCAATGATTCGATGTATTAGCATTCTATTATTGATCATCATGATCTCGAGGACGAGATCCTGCGTAGCGGAAGCGAATGATGCAGAATCTAATGAGGATAGGATTGATTCGTTTAGATTTTAATTTTTTTTATATAATTTTTGGAATTATTCAGTTTGCTAATTAGTTTTGGTTGTTTTTTTAAAGATTTTTAGGATTTGTAATATGGAATAAATTCCTAAAAGTTAAGGATATGATTTCGGTTTTTTTAGATATGTTCGGATTAGAAAAGATCCCTAAATCCATGAGATTTGTATTAGATTAGGGTTATAGATTGACGGCTATAAATATAGCTAATGCCTTGTAATTTAGGAGACGAGTTATGATGGAATAAATTTTGGGTTGTGTTTTGACTAAAACAAAAAAGGTTCTATTTTCTCTTTCTTTCCTCTTTCCTTATCTTATTTGTTCTATTTTCTTTATTCTCTCTCCATCCTAATCTTTTCTCCTTTCATCTATTTCTCTTTTGGATTTTTATTTTTATTTTTATTTTTTTTTTAATTTTGAAAATTTATTAAATTTTTTTAAAAATGTTTTTTTAAAAAATTGAAAATTACTCTAAACTTTCTAAAAAAATTCTAATTTTGGTTTTAAACATATTTTGGGCCCACTTAGGCCATGCCAGCTAGGCCAGCACGACTCGGACCCCTAGGCTCTGTTTGTTTTGAGAACGGGAACGGGAATAGCGGGCTTATCCCCCTTATTCTGCCAAACGCACCTGAAATCGTCTGGTATTGCTTAACCCAGAATAGGGAGAATAGCTGGTATAACAAATCCCATCCTATTATTTTACTATAAAATTTTTTACCATATTACCCTTCTTATCTACTTTATCTCATCCCAACATATTATTTTAATAAAAACTCTCTCCTCACTCTCTCTCCTCTTCCCTCCTTTCTCTCTTCCCAATATACTCTCATCATCACAAATCCCTCTCTCCTCTCTCTCTTTTCCTTCATCCCACCTCCTTTCTCTCTTCCCAATACACTCTCATCATCACAAATTAATATTATAAAATTTTAAATTTATTATTTAAAATAAATATTATAAAATTTATTATTTAAAATAAATATTATAAAATTTTAAATCTTATTTTAAATTTAAATTTTAATTTGAAAAAATAAAATATTAAATAAAATATTATTTTTAAATAATATAATTTAATTATGATTATAATTTTATTTCTATTTTTTTAAACCATTAATCCATTAATTAAAACGAAAAAAAAAACGATTTTAATAAAGCTTGAGGGCAAAAATTTACAAATATTTAGCAAATATACGATTTTTTCAAATTTTTAAAAAATTTTATGTTAAAAATTTATTATTTAAAATAAATATTATAAAATTTTAAATCTTAAAATTAAAATGTTGAAATTTTATATTTTAAATTTAAATTTTAATTTGAAAAAATTAAATATTAAATTAAATATTATTTTTAAATAATATAATTTAATTATGATTATAATTTTATTTCTATTTTTGTAAACCATTAATCCATTAATTAAAACGAAATAATTAGATTTTAACAACTTTTATCACATTTTTTTAAACCATTAATCCATTAATTTTAATTTGAAAAAAGTTAACATTAAATTAAATGTAAAAGTTTTAAATAATACATTTTAATTATGATTATAAATTTATTTTTATTTTCTTAAACCAATAATCCATTAATTAAAATGAGAAAAACGAGTTTAGAAAATTTTAATGACATAATAAAGCTCGTGGGCAAAAATTTATAAATATTTAGCAAATATACGAATTTTGCGAATTTTAAAAAAAATTTATGTTAAAAATTAATTATTTAAAATTAATATTATATAATTGTAAATCTTAAAATTAAAATGTTGAAATTTTATATTTTAAATTTAAATTTTAAGTGAAAAAATTAATTATTAAATTAAATGTATTATTTTTAAATAATATATTTTAATTACGATTATAATTTTACTTTTATTTTTTTAAACTATTAATCTATTAATTAAAACGAACTAATCAATTTTTAACAACTTTTATCACATATTAACTCTTGGGGGCAAAAAGGTAATTTACCCTTCTTATCCTCTTTATCCCTCCTATTCCCATTAATAAACCAAACACAAATTCTCTTATCCCTAGAACCATCCCCAAACGAGATTAAGCTCTAGTTCCCAACTTTATACCTATCCCCGGTTTAGCGGGAACTGGCTTAACCCCGAACCAAACGCAGCCCAAGGGTCTGAGCACCTGGCCCCCTAGGAGCTCTCCAAAGCCCTTCTCCCCAGGAGCTCTCCTCCCAAGGTCTGCCTCCTTGGGAGGAGTGATTTTGATCTAATAGACCAAACAATTTTGGTCCATTGGACCAAAAACCCCTCTCAATTCAAATTTTTTTTTAAGAAATAATAAAACTTTATATATTTTTCAATTTTTTTTTAAATATTTGTTATCTTATAATTATTTTTATAAATTTTAAATTTTTTTTATCAAAATATCAATTTAAGCAGAAATAATTTATTGTTCATATTTTTAAATTTTACATATTTTTTTTAAAAATTAAAAAAAAAAAACTTAAGGCCCGGCACGGCTCATGCTTTTTGGGCCGGAGGACCGTGCTGGGCAGAGGCTTGGCAGCTTTGCCCCGGCACAATCCGGCTTGGATTTGTAGCTGGGCTGGACCCTAGCCCGTCCCGGCCCAGCTAATGTAGGCACGACCCACATTACACTCCTAAACATGGGTATATTTAAATATTTCTTAAGTTTTAGAGGATGTATTGGATATTTTCTCTTTTATAAAAATGGCCATAGGCAAATCTATATGGATTTTTATACCAGCCTCTTTTGTACCTTTTCTGCAAAAAGCAGAACATCTATTGTTGTTAATAGTATTCAAATAGTCAGCTTTAAATTGGGATTATTACTCGACAAAAGCTATTGACCGTTACTTGGTTTTCACTGTACAGATATAACTTTGGTTGGAGTCATGGGAAAGAGAAGCTTGAGTCTGGTAAACTCGGTAAGCTCTTTTTTCTTTATCTTTATTTTTGTTGGCACTATCTTTGGGTCTATAGACTATACGCAGTACACGCTAGGCTAACTGGAAGGTATTAAATGCAAATATGTTACTTAAAATGAGAAATGTTACTCTTATTTTGCTTTGACTCTGTTTACATTATTGATGATATTCATTCTAAAATGATATGTAACATATAAGAAATGCACATATGCACATTATATTCTCTATAACCTACTGTACTTTTAATAGGTATTGTAGGTAAGTCCAATGGCATCAACTTATGTTTTATGAACTCCTGCCGTGTTTATGAAGTGATTATTAACTTGTTAAGATACATGTATGGTTTGTAAATACGCCATAGACACGAAAAATGGGCGTATATGGATATATTTGCGTAAATCTTGGTTTCAGATGACTGAAGGGAAACTGGGATATCCGTTCTTTGTTAGTTCATTGATCTGATCTTGTATGCTTGTATATGTTAAGAGTTTGAGTACCTGATCTATAGGATTGAATGTAGTCATCATGTATACAACCATGATAGTACTGTGTTGTATCTCCATCAATACAAAATTTTGCAAATTTTCTTCATCGTATTACTATCTGAAGGATTTAACTTCACTATCAAGGTTCCTGATTGAATTTTCTCTACTTTATTCTTTGCAGATACATTCAAAGGCTCTTTTTATGCTAATCCAACTTTGGACACACCTACAACTGATGTTGCACTTATGCATCGGTATATTTCTTTGAAAAGAAATAATCAGCTTAGTACTCTATATCGCATATCGTCTTGTATAGAACTGTATTATCATCTAGATTGCCTTTTATGCTTCATTAGCTGAAAGTACGGTTGACCACCTGATATAGGTACCCATCATATTGTCGACCAAATAAATGGCCTACAACTTCTTTGCCTGAGCTTGAAGTAGGTATGAGCAATCTTCCTCTGAATAAACTGTTAATGGTTACTGCATCTAATTCTTAAGATTAGTTATTGTCCTTTTGTTTGATTTGATTAATCAGAGAGTTGGATGCCCATTCTTCAATGGAAATTCATTATTTTTTCTGCACTTCAATCTCATAGTTTAGCATTTGTTTAGCCCATATACTGGAGGTCAGTTTTCAATGCGGTGGTGATCCTGCAAAATGGACTGTTATTCACTTTTCAAATGCAAACTAAAATACCACACTTGGGAGTTTTGTGGTAGATTCTACTGACAGATTATAAATCAGTAAACAGCCCATGAACTAAAGTGAAATAATCAAAGCTCGTGATGATGCAAAGGTTGATCAGCTAAACTCTTACACTAAGTAGGTCTTTAGTCTGCATTAAGTATAAAAAGAATTGGTAATCGAAGAAATTTCTCATACTGATCTCTGTTGTCTTAAGAAATTTCTCATACTTTTTGGGTTTGTTTGGATATCTGAACAATTTCTCTAGTGATAACTTGTGATGTGTGAAACTTTGCTTTTGTAATTGAAACTTCAGAGGTTCATTTTTAGTCCATTGGAAGGTCTTCATAGTCATGATTGCTAAAGATAATGAATTCCTTCAATGAGATATTTTATATTATGAGAGAAATAATTTAGTTCCAGTATATACTATGAGGTTGTAGATATCTTTCCATGTTCCTATGAAGCTGCTACCACATGCCCCTTGAGTGAATAAAAGAGATACTGAACAATATTTTTCTGCATCCAAACAGGCCCTTCATGAAGTGCAAATACATGATGTTATGTTTTATACAACACAGTTCATAGAAGGCAATGCCCAACGAAATTTTTTAAAAAGATAAAATGCTTTATTTCCCTTTTAAGGAATTTCTTAAGAATTTAAGTATGGAAATGCAGAACAATTAAAGAGCATAATTTACTTTTTCCATATGCATCAAATACTGGCATGATTTTCTACTGTTTAATTATAGGGGCATATCTTGCCAACTATCATATAGTGAACGCACCCTTTATTTTTGATGGTGTAATCTTTTTGTTGCTTCTAATGATATATCTTGTAACAATCTATTTGACTACATGCGTAGATATCTCTATCTAGCTTTCTCTTGAACTTTATCATGCAGAAGATAGAACAAGTCTTTGTCTCCAAGCAAAATATATTTATAGACAAAATGACAATACTGATTATGTCTTCTTTTTTTTTTTGTAATTATAGCATTCAAAGCCCTTGGGAAGCTGATGTTAGAAGTTGGCCTGATGTTGGCATATCATTGTGATCAATATGGTATGTATTGCGAAATAACTATTTGCAGACATAATTAGGTATACATAAATGTTTAGTCAAAGCAATATAGTCCATAGGATTTGCTTGCTTCTTCATCGGTGATTACTGATATTTATATTGACCTCAAGAAATACATTTAGATAACAACGGGATTGGTACCCTTATTTCATTACCTTAAGCCAAGGATTAAAGTGCCGTGGCACAGGGGTTTGCCGGCCGCTGTCTGGCTCGGTACGGCACAGGCACACTTGCGTGCCAACACATGGCACGCTTACGTGCCGATGGGCACGCATATTCTCCTAATGGCACACTTTGGCACGATCTTATTTTAGTTTTTTTTTGTCCAATAAGGCTTTATAATGTTGTTTTAGAAGTTTTTTGAGTTATAATTATAAATTTTTGCTATGTATTGATTTGTCTTTATCTAATGTCAATAATAGTTTACTAACTTACTAGTTAATAGCTTAATATAGTAGTAGCCTTCTTTATATGTGAAATATAATACAACTATAGCTCATAGAGATAATTTTTTTATAAAAATTTGTTAGATCCATTCATATTGATTCGTTGAAGGACCGTATGATGACTAGACTAAGGGCCGCAAGTGTGCAGATAATTCCTTTTTATTTTCAAAATTTTTAAAAATATTTATAAAAAAATTGAAAAAAATTACTTTTTCTAAATTTTTTTTTAAAAATTGTAAATGAAAATTTAATAATAAACCATATAATGAATAAACAAAGAAAGTTTATAATAAAAATTGATTAACTTTAATTTTTTTTTTATTTACCTTTTATTTGTTTTAGAATTTTAAAAATTATAAAATATAAATCGGAGAATTTTTTTTTAAAACAATTTTATGCAAAATTTGCAAGATTCATCCAAGAAAATTACTTTTTCTTAAATTTAAATAAGAAAACTTGTGAGATCTATTTATGAAAATTTAACAATAAACCATATGACATATACATTAAGCAAATTTAAATATCAATTGTTTCTATTTAGTTTTCGATTTTATTAGAATTTTCGTACTTCTAAATCCAATAATAAAATTTTCAAAGTTAAGAATATCTTAAATCTCGCACAAAATGTTAAATCCATCCAAGAAAATTTAAAATGGATCATATAATAACTAAATCATGTGGATATATTTTCAGATTTTTGTAAATTGTTAATAAAAATTTGTATAATTTCATATTTCTTCACAAAAAAAAACTTTACAAGTTAAATATATTCCAAATATATGCAAAAAAATTTAAGTTGTAAATTTCTTGACTTAACTAATAAGTAGATTTCCGATTTTGCTATTTCTTTACTTTTTCTTTTAAGATCGAAATGATCAAAGAATAATAAGAGATTGAAAGAAGAAATTAAAGAAAAAATTATCAAAAAAAAGTAGGAAAAAAATAGAGGAAAATATGTGAGAGGAAAGAAAAGAGAGCTCTGAAGAGAAGAAAAGGTAGAAGTGAAGAGAAGAGATGAGATGATAGAGGGATAAAAGCCTATGCGAGAGACCCTCAAAAAAAAAATGGTCGAAGTAAAAAAAAAAAAAAAAATTAAAACAGTGCCTATTTGGGCACTTAGCGGCACGTGCCGTGATACCTTTTGGGTATCGCTCTGTCTCATTCGATACTCAGAGGGTATTGCAGCACAGGGGGATCAAGAGAGATTTTCTCTGTACCGTGCCTCCTAATTGGTGACACGATACGTATCGCCCCGTGCCATAAGGCATGGGTGGATACTTAATTCCTTGCCTTAAGCCAACAGAATCTTGTTCGAGATGACCGCTAAATGTGTTTTACGCAAGGTGGCTGTTCTGGAGCTGAAAGTACTTTGTTGATCTAGTACTATTGGTCAAATATAGGAATAATTAAGTTCCAAAGGATTCTGTCATGTCATTTGATAGTACACTAAGTGCAAACATGTACTAGCTTGTTATTTATTTAAAATAATTGTTATTTGATGAACATTCACTTAAATTTATCACAAAGTGCCAACCATAAATTAAATAGAAGGATGTCTCATGGGGAGTGTGTATATAAGTTTTCTGGATATACTTTTTTTTTTTTTTTCCCTATAAATAACGAGGCAGGCGGATAGTAGACGAAACGCTTTCGTAATCGGTCATCTGTTATGTTAACTGATCAATTACATAGAATTGTCTTCACTTCTGTTTATTGAGGATTATACATCATAAATATTAATAAAAACGTTCTCGCTATGTAAAACTGACGGCACCCACCAAATAATGGTCAGAAACAGTTTATAAACAGTTCAAAGAAAAAAGGTTAAAATAATGCTACAGAGTCCGGTAGAAACCTAGAATGCTGAAAATGATGAAAGTGTTAATTGGCTAAGAAAATTCAAAGAACCCATGTGGAATCTGGACTGAAGGCATCAGGTAATTTCTATGCTAGGTACTAAAGAGTGGGCCCGGGAAACAACAATTCATAAATCCTCCTCCCCTCATCAACGTAGGACACTTTTTCTCTCCACATGAACAGCTAATATGGCTGTATCTTTGCTTTCTACACAGCATGTTGATTGCATGTGTTTATTCGACAGAGATATCGAAGAAAGAATGACATGTGGGAATTAACTAATATATCATTCACTTTCTCGTGTTCCTGTGAAGGTTGTTACTATTTTTCTTTTCTACTTTAGTATGGAAATGATTTACTTCATGTTATGTATTGAGCTTTGCTATAGTACAATCTTTATCATGGATTAAAAGAATGTTGAAATGTGCTAATTTTGACTTCTATTTGCACGCCAATATTGTTTTCCTCTTCCTGGTTAGTTTTGATTTTTAGATTCTAAGGATTTAAGTGTCCATTGGCATAAGCCGTACCCACTGTGTTGTACTGTGCTGACAAGATATTGGTATGATACGACCTCCATACCGGTGGCACAGCTCAAAATCCTTTTTCTTTGAAAATAGCAAGTAGTTTCCTCATTAAGGATCAAAAAAATTGATAAAGATATATAAAAAGCAATTATAATATATTGGTGCTGAAGTAAGTAAATATTTTATGCCATTATGTGTTGATAGATAGGTATTTTTTTGTGACCAGTGCACATTGGCACGGCACGGCATGCACCATGCTGTACCGTGCAAGCAAGTTTACGGCGCAATCCCGTGCCGCGGTACTTAAATCCCTTATTCTATCAACATAAAACATTTTTATTTGGCTCACACAGAAGTTAGTTATATTTGACCGTCCGTCAGTAATATTCTTTTTGTATTTACCTCGTTAAAAATTCTATATCATTTTTTTTTTTGGAATTTTCTCTGATTATTTGTGCCTAATCGATAGTGTTGAAACTTGAAAGGGATTGGAAGACACGAGGATATAAGCCTTGAACAGGTTCTTAGGCGTTCCAGGTGCCACAAAGGTCGTTTATTGTATTATTTTCCAATGCAACTTAGGTAATTAATTTTATTTGCACGGACATGTAACTTATTTTAAAGTGACGCTTGCTAAATTGTTTTCCTTTGCTTATCTCTTCCAATGGAAAATTTATAGATGGTTTGGGCAACAAGAATAATGAAGTATCCAAAAAACTAACTCAATTCTATGATATGTGAACTTCTAGCAAGCTGTACACTAACTAGTGGATACTGTGGAGAAGTGTTTTTGCTTATTCAGTAGCCAACACAATCTCTTGGAAAATACTGTTCATATCTCGATCTTATATTACTTACAGTGAACGCCGAGAGAGTGTGAGCTCTATGTCTTCATGGTGTGGCTGGCATACAGACCATGGTTCACTAACAGGTGATTGTTTACAATTTGTCTGCTTTTTATCTTAAATTAATTCTTAGTAATCAACCGTCACCTATTAAGCTGTCTTATTTTCTTTAAGATTCATGTAACTGAGTTGCAGTAGGATATTGAGTGGAGTATATTTTGAAAGAAGAATTATACTGCTGGGTATCACATGTTGGAATTCAGGAGGAACATATCTAGACTCTCAAACTTGAAAGTTGAAACCTTTAATTTATTTCAAGCTTCATGTTGTATCACTTGCTAAAATGTAAGTGTTTTGAAGCTTGAACTAATTCTTCTGGATAAACTTATTTCAACTTTGCTAATCAAGAGTTTTATAAGCTTACAATTAAGCCACAAAAGATACACACTTGCAACTGTGATTTGCTACTTCATGCCTGAACTGATTCTGGCAAATTCTCTGCTACAGAATTTAGCTGTTTGCTGCATTACTTGCTAAGGTTCTTCAACTTAAATTTGAATGAAAAGAGACGGAATACCTTGTCTATCATATTAGTCATCACTTTCACGGACCTAAGTGCTTCTTCTTTTCTCAGTATAGAGTATAGACAAGAAGTTTGTGTTACGAAATGGCATCAGTTTGGCACTGGAAAGTACAAAAAGAATGGTACAACCATTGGAAAACTTAATTAAGAATATACGAAATATATGCTTCGAGTTGGAGTGCACTATTATCGCAATTTAGGATGTTCACAAGGATTGGATTTGGAGAAACTGATGGTACTCTTGGGGCAGTAGTCAGATTTAACCAGTTAGGTTGTTCAGCTTCGAGAGTCAAAATTTTTAATTATATTTGGAAAGAATATGGAAGGAATAAGCTATTCCTATTACTTGATCGAAAAGGGTAGTAGCTCAGTCCATTTACTGATGACGATTGATTATACATCTTCAATCTAAACTTTTTTATGCAGATAAGAGAACTCACATGCCAGTAGACTACTATTATATAAAATCTATTACTACAGAAAATTTTGGACTTTTTTTTAAACTAACCCTCAAACTTTTTAAAATTTGCAAAATAACCTTTTGAAAGTTTTTTTGCAAAAATAACCCTACTTTTGCCAGCAGGGCGCCACGAGGGAATGACCATCTGAAGGCGCTGAACCATTCAGCGCCTTCTGTGTATTTGCTGAAGGCGCCGAATGATTCAGCGCCTTCACAAAAACCCTGTGAAGACGCTGAATCATTCAGCGTCTTCTGCATCTATGGTGAAGGCGCTAAATAATTTAGCGCATTTTGTATATATGGTGAAGGCGCTGAATCATTCAGCGTCTTTATCCTCAGGCCCTGTGGTGTAAGTGCTAAAGGCACTGAATCATTCAGCGCCTTTAACATAAATTTCCACCTATTTTCCTTATCATTTTTAGGGAATTTTGTGATTGGGTTTTTGTGATGTTTTAACTCTTTGGAAACTTCTCCTAGGGCATAAGAGGAAGTGTGGGCATCTTGGTTGGGATCCTTCATAAGGATTTGGCAACTATCCAGTGGGTTTGACCCAAGGTTTTAAGTATCCATCGGCACGGGCCGTATCTACCGTGCCGTACCGTGCCAACGAGATACCGGCACGATACAGCTCCCGTGCCGATGACACAGTTCAAAACCCTTTTTTCTTAAAATTACTAAGTAATTTTCTTAATAAAGTTCAAAATATTTGATAAAGATACATAATAAGTAATTAAAAAATTTTATTGCTAAAGAAATTAAATATTTTATGCCATTATGTGTCGGCACGCATGTATTTTTTGTGACCGACACTCATCGGGACGGCTCGGCACGCACCGTGCCGGCAAGTTTTCGGCACGACCCCGTGCCACGGCACTTAAATTCTTGGTTTGACCTCACCAAAATAGGTGAATCATTCAGCGCCTTCACGATATATACAGAAGACGCTGAATCATTCAGCGCCTTCACTATAGATGCAGAAGGCGCTGAATGATTCAGCGTCTTCACAGGGTTTTTATGAAGGCGCTGAATCATTCGGTGCCTTCAGCAAATGCACAGAAGGCGCTGAATGGTTCAGCGCCTTCAGATGGTCAACCCTCCATGGCGCCCTGTTGGCAAAAGCAGGGTTATTTTTGCAAAAACAAATTTCAGAAGGTTATTTTGCAGATTTTAGAAAGTTTGGGGGTTAGTTTAAAAAAAAGTCTGAAATTTTTTTACCTTGCTTTAGTGAGAGGGAAAAATACATTTAAGTAGCTGAGAAGCTAGACTTTTCCAGCATAGATTCGCATTACAATCATTCTACTGATTGTGGCATGTGGCATTTTATATATCTCTATGGATTTAAGTGGGAAATTAAGAAAACCAACTTTTTCTGATAATTTTAAATAGCATTAGTGTTTTGCCTTCTATTTGTGACTTATTTTTCAATTTATTCTTCTTTGAACATTTTCTAAGGTGATTCTACAAAAATATCTTAGTTACCAAGAGTATAGAAATCAATGATTTGTCAACCAAATATGATGTGACACCCTAATAGTCCCACATCAGATAGAAAAGCGATTGTGATTGGAAATATAAAGGACTGTATACCCTAGTCAAAGATTTAAGTATCCATCGGCACAGGTCATATCCATCGTGCCGTATCGTGTCAACAAAATATCGACACGATACAACCCCCATGCCGATGGTATAGCTCAAAATCCTTTTTTCTTTAAATTGCTTAGTAATTTTCTCAATAAAGTTCAAAATATTTGATAAAGATGCATAATAAGCAATTAGAAAATTTTGTTGCTAAAGAAAATAAATATTTCATGTCATTATGTGTCGGCACACATGTATTTTTTGTGATCAGCACTCATCGGCACAGCCCGGCACGCATCGTGCCGACAAGTTTTCGGCACGACCCGTGCCACGTAACTTAAATCTTTGACCCTAGTAATAATAACTGGGCTTAAGCATTTTGGGCCGGTGGTTTAGGCGCAACGAGTTATTATTGTAGTGGGTTGGGCCGTTATATTTGGTATCTCATGCTGCAAGCCCAAGGCGTAACAGACGCCGCATACCTACCAGTTCAATCAGTATGAAAGGCTACAAAACCTAACAAGAAACATGTAGAACGATGATTACAAAAATTCTACTAAATCCAAAGAATTAGAAACAAGAGGCTAAAAACTAAATTTTGATCAGAATCAAAATTGTCACAACTGAAAAACTAAGGTTTACAACGAAACACAAATGAAAATTTAGTTCAATAGATACCACAAATAACAATTATGCGAGGCACGGAGAAAAAGAGACAACGAAGCAGAAAAAAATAAAACCAGACGATGGTTTACATAAAAGAACATTTATTCACATCTAGCTACACTAGGTATAATAACAAAAGAAATAACTGTTGTCACGTTCCGGGGTCGAAACTGCGACCCGGGCTCGCCAACAGATCCGCCATCTGTACGGAAACCCCCGCACAGACGAAGCGTCTAATCTGCAAGTCAGATCTATAGCTAAACATGTATCAGAGCTGAAATAAAACTAGTAGCTACTGAATCAAAAACTGAACATCTGAATAAAATAAATCCTCAATACATAGTCTCTCCCGCTATGTAAATAAATACAAATACAGATCTCTCAGACTATCCAGTACAAAAGTGGAATCAGAAAAACACATGGTACATCTACCTTTGACTCTCAAGTAAAAAGGGTAAGGAGCTATGCGGCCACG
Source organism: Tillandsia leiboldiana (assembly GCA_029204045.2). Taxonomy (NCBI): domain Eukaryota; kingdom Viridiplantae; phylum Streptophyta; class Magnoliopsida; order Poales; family Bromeliaceae; genus Tillandsia; species Tillandsia leiboldiana. The sequence goes on along the minus strand of CM055077.1, from coordinate 8,950,187 downwards.
CCCTCACCTCGATCAGCTATCTCCGCACGAACACAAGCCGGAACAGCAACCTCTGGAAAACTTGTCACTGCAGCGGGTGTGAGAACTACTGTAGAAGGTAGTTAGTTCCCAGTAGGTACCGTCACCAATATCTACGGTATGCCCACTAAGTCTACTGGAGGCAAAAAAATAGGTATGCAGATAGATAATATGAAAGCTGGAATGAAACTACGGCTAATATGGCTCAAGTATCATGCTCAAAGAAAAAACTCAACTAAGAACATGCTATGCATCCACTCGCTCACGAGGTACTCACTTAACCCAATCTCAGTGACTGCCACATCGGGTCCAGTCAAGCCTGCGCCCCCTAGTGTATCAACCAGGGCGTCCTATCGGACTAACTCAGTATCACGCAAAGCGACCTCCAGTGTATCAACTAGGCGCATCATCATCGCATCCGGAGCGTAACTCGAGGGGAGCGACCCCACCGAGCTCAAGCGTGTCTCATCTGGCATAAAAAGCGGCATCTGCAGGCTACAATCCACGATCAAACATATCGGAAACTCGAATACCCACATAACCATAACTCAGTCGGAGAACCCTCCACGACTCAATCTAATAATGCCCAAATAGCATAACTAAGTCGGAGAACCCTCCACGACTCAATCTGATAAAGCCCAAATAAACATAGCTAAGTCGGAGAACCCTCCACGACTCAATCTGCTAATGCCCAACCCATGATCTAGAGTAAACCAATCGACTTCCATGAAGGGCCGAATATTCCGAAAGACTGACACCTACAACCTAAATCAAACAAGAACAGGCTGCAGGCACAGCCGCCCGTAGCTTCAGACCCAACAATGGAATCAGTCCTCAATCTCTCACATAAGAGGCCCGGAAATTCCGAAAGACTGATGCCTACAACCCAAATCAAACAAGAACAGGCTGCAGGCACAGCCGCCCGTAGCTTCCGTCCCTGAAGTGAAACAAATGCTCAATCTCTTATGACACTAGTAACTCATCCCACAGAGTTCTAAAAATCCGCTCGGCCCCCTGGCACGAGGATATATGCATCCCGAACTACCTGGACCATGCATAATGCTCTCGATATTTTAAAACACTTTAAAATCAGAGTTTAACTTAAAACCAGTTATAAAAATTTTATGAAGGTCCAGATGCATCCCGAATGTCAAGAAAATATGCAGTATAGTGTCAAATCATCTCTAGATCATGCTAAGAATATCTGGGGCTCAGGATTGTTTTTCTGTAATTTTTTAGGCAACTATCAGATTTACCAGCTATAAAAACAGATAAGCTAAACATGCTAAACATGCATACAATAGCTTTAGAAGGCATTCCATAAAGTTTGGAAGAATATCCAACCCACTTGGATCGCTATCCACAGGCAACGTTGAAATCGGCGAAGCGCGGACCCGCTCAATGTCAAAACCTGCCGAACAGCACCTCGGCACCCGGTCGCGCGCACCTCTGCCAAGTGTCCAGAAAATCCTCAAGGAGCTCTCAGCTCACTCCACAGCCTCTAACAAGGCTCCAATTGCGCTCCGACCAACCCACGGCCAACTCCGCTAAGTCACTGCTCACACAGCCCACGCTCCTCGCGGCTCCGCACAGTGCACAGGGCACTCATTCACGCACGCTCCTCGCGGCATGGGCAGCACCCCGCTGTTCCACTCTTCACATGGAAGAAGGAAAAAGATGGAAAAATTCCAATCCAAGCTCAGAATCCATCTCTCTGTCCAAAATCGGAAGTCCGAGAAAAATCCGAAAACTCGGAAAAAGCACAGTGCTCACCTCTACTGGCCGTGTCCGCGCGCGCAAGCTCCAACCGAGCTCTCCTCAAACCGGACCAGCTCTCCGACGCGCTCACGATCGAAACCCGAAACTCCGGCGCGAAGAGGATCCATAAAAAACTCACAGCCATCTCCCTCTCTCTCAATCTGCTCACTCTCTTCCTCTCTCTTTCTCTCCTTCTTTCTCTCGTTTTTTCTCTTTTTTTTTTTCTTTCCCTGGTTTCAGCTGAGAAGAGAGGAGGAGGAGGGGTCACTATATAAAAAGAAGAGGGAGTTAATGCTGTGCAGAGGGTGGTTGGGAGGGGAAGTTACCCATTTGCCCTCACTCAAAACAAGAATTTACCACCCTGCCCCCAAGTTCTGGAGGCTGAGTACCGGTACCCAAGCATAAAAATCTCAATCCGAAAGCCCACTCTGATAAATCTATCTCTGTGTTCCGGTACCCGCATCCGCGTTCCGGTACTCAAGCCAAAATGAATATGGGTTACCGGTACGCTCAGATCAGTACCGGTACCTAGGGACATAGAAAATTTTCCATATTTTCCTCAACCGAACTCTCTGTCGGTTATCCACTTAATTCGTTCTGGTACCCATCCTTAGGTACTGGTACGCAATGTCCCAAAATTGCCGAATCAAGCTGGGGCTTCCAATTTCGACGCCGTCAACTCACTTTTCAATCCAAAGGCTCTCGCGTCGATCCGAATCATCCCGAACTCAAGCGTAATCATAATCTGAACCTGTTGCGGGCGATTTCACCGCACCACGCTATCTTGCGAAGTCGGTGCGCTACACGAAGCGCCGGTACTCTACGACTGTCACGGCCCAAACCCGAAGCGTAACAGATGCCGCATACCCTATTAGATAAGCAAAATACACAAGGCTACATAACCAAACAGAGAATAGGCAGAACGATGATCATAAGGAAAACTATCAAATTCAAAGAATCAGAAACATGAGGTAACAATAAAATTAAGACTAGAATCGAACTAATTCTTACGATTGAAAAACTAAGGTCTACAACGAAAATACCAAAGAAAAATTTGGTTCAACAGACACCACAGTGAACAACAAAGAAAAACAACGAAACAAAAACAAATAAACTAGATGCTAGTTATGAAGTCCAATTAATCACATCAAACTACACCAAACAAAAAAAAAAAGAATAATTCAAACGACAACTACGTCCAGCGTTCACTCGGACCGCCCCCGTCTGGCAAAACAGCCTCGGTACCTGGGTAAGTAGCCATACACCACATTAGTCGGATTAAACATACAACGAAATAAATAACAAAAGCTCTGAAGTAAATTAATTTAAGCAATTGTTCTATTATTTGCAAAATTTCAGAAAACAGAGATTATAAAATAACAAAGTAATTTTCTTTTGGCAATAAAACGAGGCTAAAATAAATAAGTTTTCGGTAACTAACAATATAGAGTGACCTGTTGGCGAGATATAGAGGCACCCGTAGGCATAAATACAGAATAGAGGCGCTCAAAAGCGCAGGCACCCGGAGGTATAATACAGAGACAAAACTAGCTTCTATAACAGAGTACATATCAACATAGCCAATATTAGCATAGCAAAATACCAAGAGATATTATAATTTAAAATATTTATCCAGTCACTAATTTATAGAGTAGATTATCAAATTTTAAAAATCTTTTACAAAACGAACCTATCAATCAAAGTTAAAACTCATTTTCCAGAAGTATGTAAAAATATGCTTAATCCTTTGTTTAAAATCTAGAAAATATGAACTTTCTTATAATCAGAATAATTTTCTATGCTATATTGCGAAAAAACTAACGGGTGTCCGGCCGCTTACCTTTAATGTAGCTTGCAAGCTAAGAAGCTATCCGGTCGAAAATGCACAAAAAGAGTCAATCACCGAAATCTAAATTAAAAATTACAAATCTCTATAAGCGGGTTATTTACAAAACTAATCACCCTTAATTTTTTTTTTATAAAAATAGATCTGTACAAAATTTGTTTGTAAAAATAGGCCTGTGGGGTTCGGAGGGGCTAAATGCGGTGAATGATTCACCGCTTTCTTAAAAAGCGGTGAATGGTTCACCGCATTTTAAAAAAAATTTCTAGGTTCATAAAAGCGGTGAAATATTCACCGCTTTTAAAAGCGGTGAATGATTCACCGCCTTTATGAAAAACTATGTATTAATGAAAAAAAAAATTTCTTGTCTTTATTTTAAAAATATTTCTAATCTCTTATTTGAATGATTAGAAAAAATAATAATAAAATTAATATTTTATTATTAGGAGAAAAATAAAAGAGAGAAAATTATTTAATAATAATAATATTAATAATTATAATAAAAATAATTTTATTATAATAATAATTATTTTATTATGATTACGAATTGATATAACTAAAAAATATATAAAATGTAAAGACAATATAATTATACAATATTTATAAATAAAAGTGATAAAATAATAACCAAAAATGTCCATCAAACAAGTAATATTAAGTTTATCCATATTATTTTATTTATTACTTAAAAATATTATGAAATATTGTTCATAATATATATATTTTTTATACAGATATTTCACGATAATATAAAATAATTTTTCATAGTAATATTATACACAGTAATATTTTTTATCTGAAATAAAAAGTAATGCAAAAATTATATATAAAAAGAAATAATGCCCTGTGAAGGAGAGAGAAAAAAATAATTTTTTTCTCTTAATTAACATATAATTTTATATAAATATTATTAAACTATATTTTTTCTCTAATCTATCAAAATAAGATTAGATTAGAATTTTTTTTTTTTTTAGAAAGAATGTTAAATTGAGAATATTTTTTTTAATAAGGCTAAATAGGATATTATAAATTTTAAATTAAAGCGGTGAATAATTTTTATAAAAGCTTAAATTTTTTAAATGCGGTGAATGGTTCACCGCATTTAAAAGCGGTGAACGGTTTACCGCTTTTAAAAGCGGTGAACCATTCACCGCGTTTCTAGAATTTTATAAAATTTTAAATTCTCTAAATGCGGTGAATGGTTTACCGCATTTGCAAGACTATTTTTATAAAAAAAAATTTAAGAGGGCTATTTTTAAAATAATAATATTTTATAAGGTCATTTATAAAAAATATTCTCTATAAGCTATTAAAAGAATAAATACAAAATAGACATAATACACAAAATATTAATCTAGTTAACGGAACCTAAAATAGTAAACAACAAACGTCACAAGCACAAAGTATGGAATTAACAGTCACAAACTTATTAGTTTCCGATTGAGTTTCCAAAAAGAAATTTGACTAATCAAACACAAAACTGAACTATTCACACTAAGTATGATTATAGAGAAGTGATGCACAAACAACTCAATTTGGATAAGATTCAAAAAGGTTAATAATGTCGGTTACAAATACTAACAAATAGGTCGAGATAAAACATGAAGAAGATTTAGAATGATAATTAAACGGAGACTTGACTAGTAATCAAGAAAAGGTGGAACTCTAAAGACTAAGCTAATCAAAAGATCAAGATAACATGAATAGAATTTTAAATATTAAATGAAGGTTCTAGTGCCGAAAAGATGATTTTTAGATGTTTAAACATAAATTTACAAACAATAATTAGATGAGATCAAAATTAGGAACAAATCGAAATTTGCCTTCTCTTTGGCATTTTGTCGAACAGTTGGTGGGCAATCTGAAAAGCATGCAGAATGTAGTGAAGAAATACCACTAAATCTCATGGAAAAATACAAGATACAAAAACAACATAATCAACAGTAATTTTAGATCGATGTTTTAAAGATTTAAATTCTAATAATCAAGAGATGAACACCCAAAATATTCACATAACCAAGAACAAAAAAGTTGGATGCTTTCAAGATTTGGTAAAAGAGATGAAAATAAAAGGAAAAAGGAAGGCCTCATCAAGGACGAAAATGACGACGTCAACGATGAGATCTCATTAATGGCGAGCCAAAAATATTGTCGATGATGAGATCTCGTTGATGGCGAACCAAAAATATGGACCGTGCTCGAGAAGGGTGGTTGCGGCGGCGTCGGCCACGGATGATGGTGTAATATCCTGACGAATCTCAACCGCCGAGGATGAGAATTCTCTGAGGCCGGTACGGCGGGGAGGATGACGGGTCGTCGTGTGAGGTGAAGGAGAAGGAGAATTGGGAGGAGAAGAAGGGGAATGGGGTTGAGAGGAGGAGAGTTGAGGAAGTTGAGGAAGGAGAAGAAGAGGGATAGGGAGAAGAGGAAGCTTGGGAAAAAAGTACTATTTTATTTCATAATTCCTTTCTTACAATTCTAAGTTCTTATAGTTCTCTTTAATTATATGATTAAGACTCTTACTCTATTGCTTAGCAAAATGTGAAAGTACTGCTGTGAGTTAATCTAATGCTACTGGGCTTGGGCGGCTACATCTTTGCCAAGTGGCGCTCCCCATTGCAGCTTTACCCTGCAGCGGAAGGCCCGCGCTCCTCTCTTCGGGTTGTTGAAATGGTGGGCCGGCCCACGGCTACCTAAGCCTACTGTCTGGGCTCGCTCCCCTTCCTCCAATCCCTTGAGTATGCGGATTTGGTGCCTGGGTCGCTTCCTCTACACCCGCACCCGCAATTCGACCGCCCACTCCACCTCGCCCGCGCTTATTTGGACTCTACGCGGTTATTGCAGATCTCCACCTACTCCTCTTTCGCTGTTATCTAGACACTACTCTGCTACTGTAGTCTTCCACCCTAACCTCCTTTTCTCTCTTCCCTCGCCTCTGCCGGAGTTCCTCGCACCACCATCACCGTTTTTCCCTCTCCAGTGCTGGTCGTTACACCCCCCCCCATCCTTGGGAGGACCCTTGTCCTCAAGGGTCAAACTCGGGGTACTGGATCTTGATCACCCAGTAGTCCTCCCATGTGGCTTCCTCCTCGGTAAGGTTGCTCCATTTGACCAATACTTGGGTCACGGCTCTGTTCCCTCTCTTCACGAAGCGCCGATCCAGTATTTGCTCCGGTCGCGCGAGTGGTCGCCCTTCTTCATCGTCCAGGGGTGCTGAGGGCACTGCTACCTGATTTCCGGTTAGCCCCCGCTTCAGGAGGGATACATGGAAGACCGGGTGTATCCTTGCTTCTTCCGGTAGTTGCAATCTATACGCCACTGGCCCCACCCGCTCCAAGATCTGGAATGGTCCGAAGTATTTTGAGGTTAGCTTGAGATGTCCGCGTGCGGCTATGCTACTCTGTCTATAGGGCTGCAGTTTCAGGTATACTCTTTCCCCCACCTGATACTCCTTGTCCACCCTCCTCTTGTCCGCGTTTTGTTTCATGCAGTTCTGAGCTTCCTTGAGTCTCTTTCTTAAAATTCTGATTGTTAGCTCTCTCTCCATACCACCTGAAATCGGGGCACTTTAACTTGCTTAGAACTTTGTGGCAATTGGCCACGGTGGCCACAAGTGGTGACGCCGATGCTATGATTGCTTTTACTTTCTTCGCCACTTGGAAATCAATGAAACTGTGCGTGCTTCCTGTGTCTATCAAGATCACTAGAGTCTTGGCTCCTATCTCGCCTTGTATTTTAATCATCTCCGGTTTACTCTCGCCACTCAAGGCGTGCATGGACATCCCCCTCTCTTCGGTTTTTTCCTCCTTCACAGGCTGTGGGTCCTTTGTCACATCTTCTTCTTCTACTTGCAAGAGATATTCGTCGAAGACCTCGTCAGCTTCCCAGGCTGCAATCATGCTGTTTAGAGCCTTGGGTTGACACCTATGACTCGGTTGGAACTTATCCCCACATTTGTAGCATAATCCTGCCGTTTTCCGTTGCTCGAAGACCTGTCTGCTAGGGATATGGGACCAAGGGTGGTCTTTCTGGTGGTGAGTTCCAGCCTCCTGGTTTAGGTGCTTATTGGGAAAGTTTCCTTGTGAGGTGAGCCCTATCGTTCTGCCCGCAGGTTTGTTCCTTCTCCACATAACTGCTATAGCTTGCTCATGTAGTTTGGCCTGCTCATATACTTCTTCCAATGTTGTGGGATTCGAGAGATCTTTGAAAGGTATTAATTCCTCCTTAAACCCGCTGATGTAGCTCTCTGTATAAAATGGTCTTCGCTCAATGTCTGTGATACGGCATTCTAGCTCTCAAATCTTCGAATTTCTTTTGGTATTTTTCCAGAGTGTTGGTTTGCACTAGCTTGTTGAACTCTCTTACTAACTTCTTCATTCCCGTACTGTCGTATCTTTTGTAGACAGCTTCGCTGAGCTCTGCCCATGTGATGCCAGGTTTGTCCACAAGGTAGCCTTGTTTCCATCGGTGAGCCTTGCCCGTAAAATGCATCGTAGCGATGTCGACCCATTGGTGCTCTAGAATTTGATGGATGCCGAAGTATTGCTCGCACTTGTCGACCCATTCTCGGACTTCTTCCCCGTTGAAAACTGGGAATTCCAGCTTCGGAAAGTGTATATGATATTGATTTCGGTTCACTATCGGAATTGGTTCCCCAATTGATAAGTTTTGGTTCCTCAGGGGTGTGGGTAGTATCCCCTTTCCCTTGTTTGCTTCCACCTATGGAGAGCTGCTGCTGCTTGCCCTGTTGCAGGCCGTCGGCTGCTCTTCTCTGATTCTTAAGGTAGGGTTGTGATCTGTAGGTAGAGATGGAGTTTGGGCTGTTAATAGTTCTATTAGCTGTTGATGTCGCTTGGCTCCTTCTTGTTGCATGATTTCGTGTCTCTTTGTCGCCTCGATCTGTAGTGATTCGTATCGTTGTCGCCCTTCATGCTGGATTTCGTCGATTTGTTGTGCTAGTATTCCAATCTATTTGTTGCTGTCTATAGTATATTTTTGTATGCTCTCCTCGATCTTCTTACTGCAATTGCTGGTGAGGTGTTGTAGCTTCTCCTCCAAGGCTGTGATGTGCTCACTCATCTCTCTTAGCCGTTAACCTTCTGCCATGGGAAGATCTTCCAGGTACTCCCTACCCTGGTATTTGAATCGGTTTCCCTTCCTCTTTCCTATTGTCTTGGAATTGGATCTAGCACCACACTAACTGTTGGTAGTGGCCGATGATGCTCTTGAGGCCTGTGGCCTGCGTCTCCTTGTGGCGTCGTGGTGCCCAGTGACACTACTTACACTGCAAACTCTGGATGCCTTGTCGCAATCAGTAAAAAAAATTTGTAAGGTAGGTGGGAAAGGCTTTACCTGTGTGGCTCGCTGCCTTCCTCGCGCCCTGGACCCACTCGAAGGACCGACTGCTCTGATACCAATTGTAATATCTTGACGAACCGCAACCGTCGAGGATGAGAATTCTCTGAAACCGGTGAGGCGGGGAGGATGACGGGTTGTCGTGTGAGGTGAAGGAGGAGGAGAATTGGGAGGAGAAGAAGGGGAATGGGGTTGAGAGGAGTAGAGTTGAGGAAGGAGAAGTAGAGGGATAGGGAGAAGAGGAAGCTTGGAAATGAAATAGTTCTATGACACCCCAATAGTCCCACATCAGATGAGAGTGTGGATGTGTTTGGGTATATATAAGACATGGACACTAGTAATAATAACTGGGCTTAAGTATTTTGGGTTGCGGTTTGGGCCCAACGAGTTATTATTGCTAGTCGGTTGGGTCGTTACATTTGGTATCAGAGCCAATAACCAGTCGGAAATGTGTGGCGAGTCTCGGCTGAGCCTGGGTCTAGATGACAGGGCTAGCGAGACAAGTCTCACATCGCCTGGTGATCTTGGCTTTCCAAGCTTCCTCTTCTCCCTATCCCTCTTCTTCTCCTTCCTCAACTTCCTCAACTCTACTCCTCTCAACCCCATTCCCCTTCTTCTCATTCCAATTCTCCTTCTCCTTCACCTCACACGACGACCCGTCATCCTTCCCGTCATACCGGTCTCAGAGAATTCTCATCCTCGGGGGTAGCGGTTCGTCATGATATTACAGAAGGCGACGTCAACGATGACGGTGGACGAGCAGGCGTCGTGCACATGTGTGCGCGTGCGGGTGAGGGAATGAGGGGCGACACGAGCGAGCAAGCGAGAGAGAGAGAGAGAAAGAGAGAGAGAGAGAGAGAGAGAGAGAGAGTGTGAGAGAGAGAGAGAGAGAGAGAGAGAGAGAGAGAATGACTGGGATAGAGAATTAGGGGTTTAATTAGCATAAAATGCCGCCATGCCCCTCAACTAGGAAAAATTATAAAACGGTCCAATTTAAAAGAAAAGGGCTCAAACAAAAGAAATAAAAGTATGGGGTGTTACTATAACAATCTCAAATAACGACTACATCTAGCATTCACTTGGTCCCGTCCCTGCCCAGTAAAACCGTTGGGAAAAATTTTGCAACTGTTGTTAATCTCCGTCACTAAAGATCTTTGTTGATAGTTTACACAACCATTGGAGAAGGTGATAATTTCAGTGACGCTTCTCCGACCGCTACTAAATATAGTAAAAACCGCTAGTATAGCAAATTTGTACCAACGATTTCATAATTGTTGTGAATCCAATCCAAAATATAAAACATACAATTAAAAACAAACTAGACAGGATTTTAGGAATCTTTAAATTGAGATATAAGAATAAATTAATCATTCAAACAAATTTAAATTTGATTACATACAACAATTGTCAAATAAGAGAAGACAAAGCATTTAACCAAATAGGAATTTGCACAGTAAAAACACAATTGTCAATAAAAAATTTTATTCAAAGTTGTTTTCAATCTAAAAGAAATAAAATCTATATGAAATCAAAGTTTTCTACGAGGTCTTCAACTTGAATTCACTCCGAATTAAAAGGTTTCACCAATCCTTCCTCCTTTTTAAAAATTTCTGCAAAAGAAGAAAAATCAAATTAGTGAAACAATAAAATCAAAGGCTCCAACAAGAGAATAACACTAATAACCAAGTCAAAACTTTAACAGTAAAATTTGCATAACTAGAAGAATCTAAGGTCATAAACTATATAACTGAATATTCTTTGAAGTTTTTGAGGATTAACTGATTAAAATTACTTTTTGAGGATTAACATATAACACTAATAACCAAGTCAAAACCACATAAAGATCAAATTTCCTTTTGAGGATTAACTGATAAAAATTGAGTAAAATGAATATATATTTGTTACATTCTCAACATTTTGTACAACAACTGCTAGTGCTTTATACCTGAGCTTTGTAGACAAATATTCAATAGTGTATCCAACAATTTGTTATAGAGCTAATTTTCCACAAAAAAAGAAAATTTTTAAAAATGTGATAAAGCTACGTATGACCTGGATCAGCTCTCATGTTGGCCTCCACCTTTTTAAATCTGGAATCTAAACAACTTTTCTACATTGAGAAGCACTTCACAAGTCTCGGATCTGATAGCAAAGTAATCTAATACCAGCTCAAATATCAAATACAAGAACAACATCAACTAAGACTTCAGGCCCAATTAATATATTCTAATTCAAATTGTGTTGGAATACTTCTAAAATATCACTGTATAGTTTATATTAGGCTCAATTAACTATATGTCATTCGGTGGAATTTCTTCACCTGAGTTCAATCTGATAGGCTCCTAAGGTTAAAGCTATCAAAGGTCAAATAAACAATTGATGTAAACTGCGTATATGCACAACAGGGCCATGGTAGCCCAACTTAATATTCTTCATTCTAAATACTATATTTTTGGTTGCAGAAGTCCGATTATTTTGGCTAGATAAAAGGATCAAAATATGTCTAGAGTTTAATCTTCTCAGCATTGGAAGAACAAATGGAGACAGAAAAAGAGAAAAAAACAAAATGGATCCATGTATACACACTTCTAGAATAGTCCATCATGTAGAATCTGCAATTTCAGTTTAATTAAACCAAAAGCTTTGTACAATCAAAAGTCTTTAGAATATCAAAGCAACGATGTTAAAAGTATACTGCAAAATTTTATTAGTGCCCGCAGATAAAATTTAGTGAAACATAATGATGGAAATGCATGCCAAACTTCAGTTAAAGGTTCTACCATAAAACAAATTATGGCAATTAAAATATTCTATCACATGTTAAAACAGCATGTAACTCAAAACTTGCCCTACAAGAAGAATTCATGATGTTGGAGTTCTATCTTACAAGATGTTGCTGCCAACAGAGTTTGACAACGAGGTTGCCAAACGCTCTATCAAGACAAAATTCACTTTTGGACCCAAAATCACTTTTCAAAAGCTAGGCCAAACACGCGCTAAAATAATTTTATGTACTAACCAATAATATAACTAGTATCTTCTTGTGTATTAAACAAAACCAACTTGTATTAAACTAATCTTTAATTATCATTTAACTAAGATATAGGATTATTAGAAGGATTAATGAAAACTTTCATGTGCTTTAGAGAGATAGAGAAGAAAAGATGCAAGGTAGTTACATTGTAATAGACCTATATATATATATATATATAACGACCCGGCTCACTAGCAATAATAACTCGTTGGGTCCAAACCACAGCCCAAAATGCTTAAGCCAAGTTATTATTACTAGTGATCATCGTCTCTTATATATCCAATCACAATCTCATTCTCATTCGATGTGGGACTATTGGGGTGTCACAGACTCCCCCCGTTTAAGCCCGACGTCCTTGTCAGCCCAAACACATACACAACCCAAGATCACCAGGCGATGTGAGACTTCTCTCGCTAGCCCTGCCATCTAGACCCAAACTCAGCTGAGACTCGTCGCACACTTTCGGCTGGTGATTGGCTCTGATACCAAATGTAACGACCCGGCTCACTAACAATAATCGTTGGGTCCAAACTACAGCCCAAAATGCTTAAGTCCAGTTATTATTACTAGCGACCATTTTTTCTTATATATCCAACCACAATCTCATTCTCATCCGATGTGGGATTATTGGGGTGTCACAATATATATATATATATATATATATATATATATATATATATATATATATATATATATATATATATGAGTCCGGCTACTATGCTTGTACAAGCACCAAGCAATTGGTATTTGTAAGTTTTCTACCATTAGATCTACCCCTTTGACTAATTTCATCCCTTAGATCATTCTATTCCACCAACCACTCACTTAACCCAAGGAGCCCACTATCATCCTAACCACACATCTTTTCATCTAAGGGCTAAAAACCTACAAGCACCAATGACTTGGTACTTTTAAAAGCATTGCAGCTCAATTATATATATATATATATATATTATGAATTTAAACTATGGCATAGGTTTCTTTGAAGATTAATATTACAACTTTTATATGGTTAATGCAACTTTGAAGATTAATATTACAACATAAAGGTCGTGCAAGCAATCAAGCGTCACATCCTGTTGTATAAGTAGCACGTGGAACCTACATGTTGCTGAACAAAAATAACAATTGAATGCTATAGTACCTGAAAACAAGCTATGCCTCCGATCAGTGGATTACAAAAAAAATTGGGTGCCTGCACTCCCTCAGCAACACCAAGCCCTACATAACAGGATTGGGTTAGAGTACAACAATTCTTTGTAAAGAGAAAGGAAAAAAAGAGCCATACAATTTGAGACACAAGATTTCTCTATGCTTGGAGTGTTAAAATCTGAGCATTCTTTTTGAGTCATAGTAGGGCATGTAATGGAGGTGTCTCCAGACACTATAATTAGACATTTTGCATATTCGTTTCTTTAGACATGGAACTCGAAGATTCTACCTGAGCAACCATCGAAGCAATAAAACCAAAAAACGCGCCCACTTCGTCACGGCACTGCAACCGAGTCTCTGTCGAGGATCTTCATACACAGCCTTATTCACCTACCGCTTTGTTCTTTAGTAACTGGACCAGTTACTCAGGAGCAAAGTAGCTATTACCCATGCAGCCATTCATGAGATAGGATTTCTTCTCCCTAGATAATTGTAGCTGCAAGTGTCCAAATATTCACAATTGTCATACAAGTATTCAAAATGGTTATTTTTATGTATTTACTGAAGATCCAACACTAAAGAAGTTAACATGACTCATCATTTTGCCTGATTTGTGACAAAACCTTGCTTTCCTGGTTTGTCCCGGCTTTTTTCAACAAGTATAGCATATGCTAGTAAATGAGGTAGGTCTTGTGGGTTATGCTAATATGGATCTGAATAGGAGAAAAACCACCTAGAGGGGGGGGGGTGAATAGGTGTAAACAATAAACACACCAAATCGATGCGTAAAAAATAACCCAATGCGGAAAATAAATAAGTACGTAAGATTTTACGTGGAAAACTCCATCACAGGAGTAAAAAACCACGGGACCGATAACACGGCGAAATCCACTTAGATTAAACACGTACAAGGTGATTTACCGTAACCCTACGACTCAACCTTTTCCATACGCTCCTAGTTGATCTTCTCCGCTCGCTCCACAATGCTCCTCGAATCCACGATTTGCGTCCAACTTCGAATCCACGAAGTCCAACGTTGAATCCACGACGTCCAACCGAATCCATGGTCTTCACCAATGTAGTACGTATCGATCACACCAACGTACCTCGCTCCGAATCCACGAGAGCGGTAGCACCTTGAATCCACAAGGCCACGCGAATCTACGCGGCGATTTTTGGAAAAATCGTTGTTTTGTTGGTGATGATAATCCGCTGAATACTTAGATCAAAGATAGATCAGAAAACACTATCTAAGTATTCTTCAATTTGATTCTACAAGAAATAGGAGTTTGGAAACCCTAGAATCAAATTAATCAATATAGATGAAGAAACATATGATTGATCATGTTTTCCTTTCTTCTCTATATGTGGACTTTGATTATCTCCCTTTTTTTTTCTTTTTCTCGGTTTTTCGGTCACCCTAGATGTGAAATTAGGGTTTATTTATAGGCTAGAAACCTTTGGAAAGAGATAAGCATCAAAAATTACTTTATCTGGAATTTTCCCGCTCGGCGGTTCGGACTGGATTAAATCTGATCTGGACTGTCGTCTTTAGATAGAACTTTTCCAGAAAAACAAGTTCGGGGTCCGGACTAAAATTTCCTGATCCGGACTGTGCATGCGATTTCTGCAAACACATAGTTCGGGGTCCAGACTGAGCAAAGGCTGTTCCGGACTGGAATTCCGCATGAACTAAACTATGTTCGGGGTCCGGACTGGAATGGTCTGATCCGGATCGTGAACATCCAACTTGTCTAGTTTTTGATTTTTATGCAATGAAAAATCTTCCAAGTGTTTCTAAACTACAAGAATGTATTCGGATCACCAAAATTATTTAGTTAAACGTACCTGATTCTTTTGAAGTCATTCTTCTTGAGATTGATGTATGTCACGCCCCGGGGTCGAACTGCGACCCGGGCTCGCCAACAGATCCGCCACCTATAGAAAACCCCGCATAGGCGAAGCGTCCAACCTGCAAAGAAAGATCTACTACCGCTAAACAGATATCAGAGCTGTAAAATAAAACTGTTATAAAACTCAATCCAACACTGTACAACTGGAAATAAAGATACAATATCCATCTCCCAAAAAATGTTCAAATACAAAATCCTCAGATACAATAATCCAGAACTCAACAGAGAGGGTAACCTGAAATAATACATCAGTGTACAGGCTCTCAGTACAAGTCATATCCTCACTACAATAATCTCTCAAAAGCAGAAATAAAACTAATCTACTGACTGTACTACAAATCTCCAATGTGGGGGTACAGCTACTCTCCAAAGACAGGTAGGGATCTAGCTCACGACTCCCTCGCCTCGAACAGCAACAGCAGAATCAGCATCTCCCACAGATGACTCTGCAAAACAAAGGAGAGGAAAGAAAGAGGAGGGGGAGAACCCCCAACGGGTGTGAGAACTACATCAACCCGTAGTTCTCAGTGGGTACCGCCACCAAGCCCGACGATCTGCCCACTAAGTCTACTAGAGGCATAAGATAACAATGCAGTAAAAACTGAACAAGAAAAGCTGGAGATACCCTACAGCTACCATGCCTCTATCTAAATGCTCAATGGGTGATACAGATGAAAAGATATGCAACTAATTGCACCCAAGGTGCTCAATCGACCCAATCGAGCTGACTGCCTCATAGGGTCCAGTCAAGCCTGCGCCCACCTACTGCCACACATCCACAAGAGGGCGGGACTTACGTAGGTGTCCGTAACTGCCAAAACTGGCCCAGCCAGAGGGACCGCGTCGACAAGTCGCGATACAAAAGTAATAGGCCCACTCCGGACGGGGCACTCGAGGGGCGCGACCCCACTGAGGAAAAAGGTATCCGCGCATCTCTGTCGAGCTCAAAGTGGCTCCTGCAGGCTATAATCAAAATCCACGCTCACTCTCAGAACGGAAGGACTCAAGATCCTCAAACATCTCGCACGACGGTCGAAGTACTCACGACAACTCAGCTAACCAGCTCACGAATCTCGAGACACTAACGAACTCAACCAACTCGTGGCACAAAACACACTGGTTGGAGATACTCCACAGCCGGGACCACCGTCGACCCAAACGGCTCCCAAAACGAAACACCCAACTCGCCACGCTAAACACACAGGCTGGAGGTACTCCACAGCCGGGATCGACCCACAACTCAGGGCTAACAAGACTGGTCGGACGACACTCAATGACCCGGGACCACCGTCAACCCAAACGGTTTCCAACAACACTAGCACAGGTCTAAACTCAGCTACCAGACTCCACTCAGCCCCCAGGCACGAGTGCAACAATGTGCCACAATAACCTGACTACTCGGCCCACTACACGGGCGAGGAAAATCTATGTCCAAGAAAAGATGCAAAGTGTGGGATATCTAAAGCATAAAAGAACCTAGCCAAGTGAAGGTTCTCTACTAGTCTGGTTAAACATGCAACATATGACGGGGTGCTAGGTCAAGTTCCAATAATAACATTTAAATAAACTGAACATAAATAAGGAACACGAACGGATATGATCGCCAAAAATCAAATCAAATAAGCCTCATCTCCCTAAACATGCTCTCAACTAGCATAGGTGAATAAACCATTAAATATATATAATATCTCGAAGGTACCCAACATGTATAATAAATCATGTAAGCCTCAATCCACATGAACTATATCATTCTTATGCTTACATCTCAATCTTATAGGTTGTACATTAAATTATGCATGCTATCAATCCCATAGGGGAACACTGCTCCTATGTAAGCTCTCAATTACCATAACATGGATGACAATATCATGCAAGCTCTCATTAATATAACATGAATATCATAACTTGCAATTTCTCAAACAAAATACCATTACCAAGCTCACATCTCAACAAAATATCAGTACACTAACATCCATGCATTCTATCAGATAGAATTAGAGAACCGTCCACCGGTTCTGGAGACGAAGCAACCCACCTGAATCGCTTTCCGCAGGCAAAGCCGAAGTCGGTGAAGTGCGCAGTCACTCACTTACAAAATCCGCCGAAACTGCACCCTCGGCACTCAGTCGCACAAGCCTCTGCTCAAACCAACATCGCAGCCAACAACACACTAATCAATACCCCACACATACAAAACAGCGCTTGCTGTTTTTACAGTCCAGCAAAGAGAAAGGGGATTTTCACCTGCGTGCAGTCCTCTGAAAAATCCAGAAAAATCACGGTTGCAATCCTCGCGACGAGTAGATGCGAATCGTGTACTTATACACCTTATTCCGACACCTGTAGGCCAAGATACACATAGAACATCGCGGTAAGCCAAACTATCCACAATCGCAAATCTGCGGAAAATCAGTCCCAAAGAAGCTTAAATATCACCTTCGAAGAGTCCTCCAAAAATTCCAATAAAAATACGGGTGCGTTCCTCTCGAAGCGTAGATGTCGATCGAGTTCTCATACGTCTCGTTCCGATGCCCGTAGGCTGAGAAATTCCAACAATACTCCACCACTGTCCAAAACCTCGCAGCTGTACAAGGGGTCAAAAGATACCTCGGGAACCATGCCAAAAACTCAAAATGAGACGAAGTGATCAATACAAAAATCGAAGGCGTACCTCTCGTGAACGCGCTGCCGCAAAAATCGGCTCAAAATTCCATCGGAGTAATCCAGGGGGTCTCGCGGGCTGAGAAGCGACGGTGGAAGCCAAAATCCAAGATGCGTCGAAGTGCGCCGCGTCGCAGAAAACGCCGATATCGCGGCCTCCAAAAAATCTATAAATCCCTCACAAGATGGAGCACAAGAAGAGGAACAATAATGCTTAAGGGCTCTGTCGCAGGGGAGCTCGGAAAAGGGTCCGAAAATGCAGCCAAAGGGGGCTATTTATAGCCAAAATAGAACAATTCTCAAAATTCCATCCATGTCCCCACTTTCGGGCGCCCGAAACTATTTCGGGCGCAAACAGTGCCGCACAGTAGCCCGATCGCCAGCCGTCCATCCAGCGCCCGGATTCACCTCGTTGCTCCACGTGGCCCCGCACAGCAAACAGCGGGTTTGGCCAAGCCGCTCGTGACACGTGGCCGCGCCCAGGCGCCCGCCTCCCCGCGTCAACGCTTCGGTCGGCGCGCCCACGTGCGTGCACGTCGCGCTGCCGGCGCCTATGCCGCGCACGCGTCCCGAGGCACCTGCCGCTCGCTCCGAGGACCGCGCCCAATGCACCAACCAATCCAAAGATGCCACGTGTCACTGCGCGCCAATGGGAAGATGCCACGTGGCACACCATCCACGCTGCACCGCGCCTGCTCCGCTCCTCGCGTGGACCGAGCGTACGAGAGCCGGCCAACCGGGAGTCGCCACGCGTCTTTCCCCCGGTGCTCGCCTCGCCCCGTGGACCGAGCGGTCCGCGCCTCTGCCCGCGCCGCCGCCCGCCGCCCGCCGCCCGCCGCCGCGCCGCTGCACTCCGCCGCCTGCCCGTCGCCGCCGGCGCTGCCCCGGCCGCCGGAACAGTAACCTTTGCCTCGAAATCCGTGCTTGGGCATCCGGGCTCCGAAAATTACAAGTAAATAGTCCATTTTCATCGTTTTCGCGCGCTGAATCCAAATCCGATTTCCGTTTTGCCCAATTCCATTTCTAAAATTTGTCGAAGGCATCCGGTTAGGCAAACTTGCTCCCGTTTTCCGCACTGAATCCAATTCTTGGGTCCGATTCGCGCACAAACACCTCTAACACAAAGCAAAGGCCTCAAGAAGTTGCCAGACACACTGCAAAAGCTCTGTGGAGATCCGGGTCATCACAATGTATATGATCCACAATTCTTCATCTTCAATCTTCAAGACATAAAACATATCACGAAATACGCCAATACAAATTCCTTAACAATCTCCCCCTTTGGCGGTTTATTGACAAAACAAAAATCCACTTAAAAAATTCAAAAAGATATTTTTGTTGCTATCACCATACAACAAAAATTTACAAGAATGATCCAAATAAAAATGAATACAATAGATAAACTCCTAAAACAAACTCTAGACTTAGACGTTTGTAATAGAGATAGAGTTTATACTTACCATGACATTAAGCATTAGATATGTATGAAAATTTAGCAGACAAAGATTCACATATCTCTAATCATTAAAATTCAAATGTCATGTCAAAACTGTTACGATATATTTAGTATTATCTTTATTGTTTCTATACTATATATTACTTACCATCTATAGCGTAGGATTATATAGCATGTAATCCTAGTTATATTATTACTATGGTTGTTATACTATATATTACTTACCATCTATAGCGTAGGATTATATAGCATGTAATCCTAGTTATATTATTACTATGGTTGTCATTATTACCATAGAAATACCTTCTCATGTACTATATAATTGATGTTAATACAAACCATAGAACATGCTCTTTTGCCCATCTATCATGGTATCAGAGCGGGAACCCTAATATTGGGAATATCGATCCTTAGCCACCATCTACCACGAGTCTCACCTTCTTCCATAGTTTTTTTTTTTCTTTGGATTTCTCTCTCCGTCACAACTGCTGCTACATGCTGCTGCTACAGTACCGCTGCTACAGTACCGGCGCTACAGTACCGGCGCTATAGTAATTTCGGCCTCTCTTCATTATTCTGGTGTCGTTCAGATGCGTACTTGCTCCCTGGAGTAGTTTGGTTCTTCTCTGGTGCAATCAAGGTCAACTTTGATTCATTCAGCTTTTCCCATCGGGTTCTAATCTGACTTACTTGTCTTTATTCTGGATTTGTGACTACTTGGTATTATTTTCTACTCGTCGGATTTGCCTAGGTTACTCTCTCGTGGTGATATTTTCTTTTTGTGGTAACATGTCTTCTTTCTCAAATTTACCAGTGGTTAATATCAAAACTCTCATACCACTTGAACTAACAGATTCCACATATCTTGTGTGGAAACAAATATTTCTTAATGTTTTGGAGAGTTTTGGTGTTACTCCACATGTGGACGGAACTGGTATTATACCGCCTCAGACTATTGACACTTCTGAAAAGAAAATAATTATGAACCCGGAATATCTAAATTTGAAAAAAGAAGACACCACTATACTCGTGGATTAATGCCACCCTTTCGCTTAGCATATTACAGATGGTTGTTTCTAGCTCTCCTAAAACTGCGTATGATGCTTGGAAAATTATCGAAACATATTTTCTTGATAAAACTGCTTCCACCGCTTTCTTTCTAAAGTCTGAATTACGAAGCATCGAGAAAGGTTCAATGAATATGACCGATTATATGCAAAAGATTAAATCTATTGGCGATGCCCTGCAAGCGATTGGTGAAACTGAGTCAGACCATAATTTGGTCATGGCTGTTCTTCTCGGGTTACCAGAAGAATATAGAGGTTTCGTCAGTGCCCTTAATACACACCGAAACAAGCCTACTTTTGATCAACTTCGTCCACTTCTGATGCAAGAAGAAACAGAAGTACAACGTCGTACTAGTTCAACAACATCACCTGCCATTCCCACTATCGACAGCGAAGCTCTCTATGCAAATCGTGAACGCGGAAATCGTGGAGGTCGTGGAGGCAGATATCGCGGTGGTCGAGGACATCGCGGTAGACACAACTCATATCATGGTCGTGGATCTCCTGGAATCTATCCACATTCTTCACCCAATAATCTTCCTCAACCTTATACTCCAAATCAACAATCTTATTTTTCGAAGTCTGGCACACAGTGTCAGATCTGTGGAAAGTACAACCATTCTGCTCTTCAATGCAGACAACGCTTCAATCACTCATTCGTGGCCAATGATGTCCCTCAAACTTTTGCTGCTATGAATCTCTATGAACCTGCTGAGGAAGTATGGTATCCAGACACTGGAGCTTCCAATCACATGACCGCGAATTCTGGTATTCTTTCCTCTTCCAAACCTTATACTGGGCATGAGAAAATTCTAGTTGGTAATGGAAATTTACTTGATATTACTCAGACAGATGAAACTCAATTGAATACATCTTCTAAATCCTTTGCTCTTAAAAATGTTCTTGTTGTTCCTTCCATCAAGAGAAATTTACTTTCGGTGCGTCAATTCTGTCGTGACAATAATTCCGTTCTTGAATTTGACTCTTCTGGTTTTTCTGTGAAGGACAAGGTAACAAGGACGGAGCTTCTGCACTGCCCTAGCTCGGGAACATCACTCTATCCAATTCCTTCTAAAGTTGCAATTGTAGGGAATAAGCAACAGATTGGTCTTGTTGCATCTAGATTTAGTAGCGATGTTTGGCATAGACGATTAGGTTATCCCAGTCTTCCTGTTCTTTCGGCATTTATTAAAAATAATAACATTGTTTCTGATGGTAATTCTGCTTTGACATTATCTGTTTGCAATGCTTGTAACATGGGAAAACATGTTAAACTCTCATTTTCTGATTCGGAATCTAAATCTGCTTTTCCCTTTCATATTGTGCATTCTGATGTGTGACAATCACTTGTTCCATCTGTTTCTGGTTATAAATATTATGTTATATTTATTGATGATTATTCTCGGTTTTCTTGGCTTTATATTTTGAAATTTAAACACGAAGTTTTTGACAAATTTCTCGAATTTAAAGCAATGGTGGAAAACAGATTTCATAGCTCAATCAAGATTTTCCAATCTGATAATGGTATGGAGTTTGTAAATGATAAGTTTTCCAACCTTTGTTCACAAAATAGAATTTGTCACCGTTTTTCTTGTCCTTATACTCCTCAACAAAACGGCCTCGCCGAAAGGAAGCATAGACATTTAACTAACGTTGTTAGAAGTTTACTATTTCAAGCTTGTATGCCTCCTCGTTTTTGGGCTGATGCCATTCAAACTGTTGTATTTCTTGTGAATCGAATTCCCTCTCTTACTGTTTTAAAAGGACAATCGCCATATGAAATTCTGTATGGTTGCTCTTCCCCTGACTTGCAACTTGTCAAAGTTTTTTGGATGTTTGTGTTACCCTGATGTACAGGATATTGCAGCTCACAAGCTCTCTCCTCGGTCACTTCCTTGCGTCTTCTTAGGACTCTCTGACAAGGAATCAAGTGCCGCCCGTGCCGGGCCGGCACGGGCGGCACGTACCGTGCCCCTCAAAGAGGGGCACGGTACAGGGGGGGTCTCGCACCCCCCCTGTCTCGAGCGATACCCCAGGGTATCGCTCGAGACGGAGCGATACCCTGAGGGGTATCGCGAGCCGTGCCGGCCGGCACGGCCCGTTTTCCTTTTTTTTTTTTGTTTTTGTTTTTTTTTTTGTTTTTTCTTTAGATTTTTTTCTGTATTTTTTAAAACAGGCATAGTTAGGTGTTTTTCTTTTTTTTTTTTTTTTTAGTCACATGTGTACAGTAATGCAAAGTAATTTTTTTGTTTTTTTTTTAAAAAGGTATCACATGTGCACAGTTTCTAGGGCAAATAAAAGAGAAATTAGGATTTTTCCCTAGCGGCCCGAGCCCTTCGCTTCCACCACAGACATCCACAAAATTTCGAAGTCGCACCGCGAAGCCGTCGGCGAACCTAAATCATAATATCGAAGCGATTCTGATTTTGAGTCACAACTAACAAGTATGTTAATTGGTGAGTGTAGTAAGCTATATATAGTCAATATTCATAATTTTATTCTCTATGAGATATAGTTATTTCTATTCTCTATGAGATATAGTTATTTCTATTTAGAATTTATTTATTATATTGTTATTTCTATTCTCTATGAGATATAGTTGTACTTTATATATTAAAAATAATTATCAGTATGTCAATTGGTAAGTGTAGTAAGCTATATATAGTCAATATTCATAATTTTCTGACTAAACAGTTCAAAACAATATTATAAGAGCTTATTGGGAACAAAAAAAACAAAAAAAAGGCGTGTCAGAGCGTGCCACTGGGAGGTCATGCGTATCCATCGGCACGCAAGCGTGCCACGTGTCGGCATGGGAGCGTGCCGGTACCGTACCGTGCCAGGCGGCGAGCGGCACGCCCCCGTGCGACGGCACTTCGAACCTTGCTCTCTGATAAACATAAAGGTTTTCAATGTCTCCATCCCAGCACTGGCAATGTTTTTATTTCTCGACATGTTACCTTTGTGGAAACTGTTTTTCCGTTTTCTTGTCTTTCTAAATTCTTTTCTTCTCCTTCCTCTACTTTTTCCAACCTTGATATGTTTCAAAAATTTATTTCAAATCCTCCTTTGCTGGGTGAGAATCCTTCTACCATTGATGCAATCTCTGGCTTCTCCTTCACACGCCCCTCTGCTGAGAGTGGTTCCAGTACACGTCCACATGTTTCACCGTCTGAGAATTTATCAACGTTTCCTTCTACCTTGAATTCTGATGATTCACAGGTTAGGAATGGGAACGATGCCACTGCCGTTGGTCCATCAGAACTCCGTGTCTATACCAGACGACACATTACACGATCTGCTGCTACTACACCTACTATTATTGAACCACCACCGTCCACCTCTGATCGTCCGCCCTCCCCTCAGCCTACTATAGTGCCGTCTGAGCCTTCTTCACATCCCCGCATACATCCTATGCGCACTCGATCTATGACTAAGGGTTTAACTGAGTCTACCTTCTTACTGGCCTCTACGGATTCTGCTCTACCTACTGAGCCTAACTCATTTCAAGAGGCCTTTCAGGATGCAGGTTGGCGCGCTGCCATGGCTGAGGAGTTTGATGCCCTCCTGACAAATGCTACTTGGATCTTGTACCTCCTTCTCCTGTTAATCTTATTGGTTGTAAATGGGTATACAAAGTAAAGCAGAAGGCGGATGGGTCTCTTGAGCGTCTCAAAGCTCGGCTTGTGGCTCAAGGTTATAAACAGCAACAAGGCATTGATTTTGATGAGACCTTTTCTCCCGTTGTCAAGTCGACCACTATTCGCACTGTTCTTTCGGTGGCCCTCTCCTCAGGGTGGTCTCTTCGACAACTTGATGTGAAGAATGCTTTTCTTCATGGCACACTTTCTGAAGAAGTTTATATGAGACAACCGCCTGGTTTTGTGCATCCCTCTTTTCCGCATCATATTTGTCGTCTACGCAAAGCCATCTATGGTCTTAAGCAAGCACCTCGGGCTTGGTTTCAACGGTTTACGTCCTTTCTATCTGAAATTGGTTTTGTTGGGAGCACTGCTGATCCTTCAATGTTCATCTGTCACTCCTCTTCTGGCACTCTTATTCTTCTATTATATGTTGATGATATTATTGTCACTGGCAGTTTCTCCTCTCTTCTAAGGGCTCTTATTATCACCTTACAGCAGGAATTTGCAATGAAGGATCTCGGGCCGCTACATTATTTCTTGGGCATTGAGGTAAATAGGCCATCTTCTGGTTTTCATCTGACTCAGCACAAATATGCGCATCAGCTGCTTCAGCGCCATGGTTTTCTTGATAGTAAGCCCGTCTCTAGTCCTCTCTCTCCTACCTCTCGTCTATCTTCTTATGAAGGGCAACTTCTTGAGGATCCCTATAACTATCGTCAGCTTGTTGGTGCTCTCCAGTATCTTACTTTCACCCGACCAGATATATCATATGCTGTGAACTCTGTTGCCCAGTATCTACATGCTCCTCGTGAACCACACATGCAAGCGGTTAAGCGCATTCTATGATATATTCGGGGCACGCTGACTTATGGACTGCCTATATCTCGCTGTGTCAATCCCTCTCTTGTCGCATTTGCAGATGCTGATTGGGCCGGTTGTCCAGATACACGCCGGTCTACTTCTGGATATTGTATATTTTTAGGGCCCAATCTTATCTCCTGGTCCGCCAAAAAGCAGCCCACCATTTCTCGCTCTAGTTCTGAAGCAGAATACCGTGCTGTCGCCTACGCGCTTGCGGAGACGATATGGATCCGTCGTCTACTTCGTGATCTTCGTGTTTTCCTCTGGCGACCTATTAGCATCTACTGTGATAATCTAAGCACTACTTATCTAGCGGCAAATCCTGTTCTTCATGCTCGAACAAAGCATATTGAACTTGATCATCAATTCTTGCGCGAAAAAGTTCAGACTGGTGATTTAGAGTTGGTTCATATCTCTTCTGATAAACAACTTGCTGATATTTTCACCAAGCCCTTGCCACCCTCTCGGTTTTCGATATTACGGCTCAATCTTCGCATCCGTCCACCTGATGCTTAGCTTGCGGGGGGATGTTACGATATATTTAGTATTATCTTTATTGTTTCTATACTATATATTACTTACCATCTATAGCGTAGGATTATATAGCATGTAATCCTAGTTATATTATTACTATGGTTGTTATACTATATATTACTTACCATCTATAGCGTAGGATTATATGGCATGTAATCCTAGTTATATTATTACTATGGTTGTCATTGTTACCATAGAAATACCTTCTCATGTACTATATAATTGATGTTAACACAAACCATAGAACATGCTCTTTTGCCCATCTATCAAAAACAATTAACAAGTTTAAAAATATGTCAGTTATCAAGCAACTTGTTAGTAATATTACATGCCCAAATAATTAGTCAAATAGTTAGTAGTGTCATGATCAAGTTCAACTTACCTTCAGGTTTTTCAAATTCGTTTTCAAGCATCAATGTTTCCAAACATTCAAGTTCAAGTTCTTCAAGTTCAGGTGTCTCTCCCCCTTTTTGTCACAGAAATTAAGCCAAAATTAAAAAGAAGGGAGTGCAAAGTTTGTAAAAACTAAGAACTTAAAATAAAAACCTGCAAAATAAACAAAATTCACAGAAGAAGGAAAACTTGTTCATCGTAGATCTGAACTTTCCGAACTGCTGCAATCAAATTTGTTTAAAATTCCCTTAAGCAGTCTTGAGATTTTCGAACATTTCCTTTTAATCTGTTGTTGTCCAGTAGAGATATGCTTTAAATCAAGTGACATTCTTTTTTGTTCTGTAGACAATCGCTTTTGCTCTTGACAGATGAAGGACATAGATGTATCATCCTTTGTCATGTTCTTCCTAGAGGCCGAAGTAGGTAACGTAGATGCAGATGGTTCATATCTACCTTCAGTCCATGGAGATTCTCTAGGTAGAGATTGTACACTGGCAAGAGGCTCATTAATATGAAGTCCACTACCCCTTATGTTCTTCAGTCTAGCGTACTTTTTAAATGTTGAACAGGATTTCATAGGTTCTTTGTTCTTTAGTGCGAACCTATCTTCGTCATCAACAACCTGTTGTATTTTCCTGCATATTTCTTCCCAATCTTCTTTGTCAGATTCTGAATTATCTTGAAGAGCCTTCTTTGTTTCTTCCTGACTTGCTCTATCTTGCTCCTTTTTGACTGTTGCTCGCGTGCCAACCATTGCGACAACAAGCACAATTACCCAACCAAATACCATCTTGGTTGAGGGTTTTAAAGAAGTCACCTGTGAGCAAGAACTCAACAACATGGAAAAAATTGTTTAATTTCAAAAATTTGAAAAATCATACCCAAACAATCTTTATCATGTATAGAGACAAGGAATCAAGTTTGATTTGTAAAAAGAATTTTAAAAATAGATCAATCCATGATTTTCGAGAATTCCCAAAATTTGCCCTAAAGTCGAATTTTTAGAAATCGAAGCCCAAAAATCCGCTAATCAAATGAATACAAGGCATAGAAACAAAACTAGTGTGTCCAGAGTTTTTATTTCAAAAGAAATTTGATAAAAAACCGTGCAAAATCGAAATTATAGCATGAAATTCCCTCACGTTTTGATGAATATGCATAAAACAGGGAAAAACAAAGATTTTGACCATAAGAACTTACTTGGATCGAGTGAAAACAAGTTGCAACAGATCCAAACCTTCTTGATTCTAGAGAGAGACTCTAGGAAGCTAGAAACAAAAGTTTAGAAAGAATGAAAATAAAAAAACCTTTCGTTTCCTATAAAACCTAGCCGCGGTCCGGATCGGGTCGGGAGTTCAGTCCGGATCGGCTACTCGCAAAAAATCCCTGCGTTCGGGATCCGGACTGAGTCCATCCAGTCCGGACTGCCTGCAACTTTTTCTCCAGAAAAATTTGTAAAAATTTCAGAAAATCCAGAAAAAGTATGTAAGCATTCTTGCATATCAACTTTAAACAAAAAATATCGTTTCACATCAAAAGAAATAGATTATGCTAAATCTATCATTAATACTCAAATAATGAAACGAAAATTTATAGAAGTTAAATCCTCTAAAGTTGAGCAAGATCTAAACATCAATCACGATCTAAAGAGTAATGCGTTTATCAAATCATCAATTGAATAAAGAAAATGAAAGCACAAAGATCGATAGATGTTAGAAATCCCAAATAAATTAGATAATGCTATCTAGTCAGTATGTTTTAGGGAGTGGCTCTTTGAGCATCTTTCAATTTGAAATTCCACCTTATACCAACCTTGGAATTCGACAAAGTCAAGTATTCTAAAATGCATTTTATCTAATAAACAAGAAATCACCATGCTTTGGTAAACATGTGGTAGCTGCACACAGTACTCGGACGATCGAGGTGGTAGCTCTTTCCTCCATGTGGTGGTAGTTTTCACACTCCACTAAGGGACGTAACTCTTTCCACATCTTTTGAGCATCAAACATTAAATAATACTCCCCCTCAATTGGCTATCAATTATATAAAATATAAAGTATTCAACCAAAAATTGATCTCGTGTTCATACTTAACTCAATTATCAAATAAGATAAAAACTATACCAAGAGATCATTGAAACAGGAATTGACTTTGATCAATTAAAGATGAAATAATTGATATAAATGATCATTGCATCAAATGAATTATAATGATATCCAAATCATAATAAATTTCTCAAAACATGAAAAGATGCAATTAAAGTCAATTTAACTAATGCTCAGTTAATGTTCTATATACACAAAACACAAAACAAAACCTAACGTAAGCAATGGTTCAAAAAAAATGTTATTTCAAAGAAAGCATACCAATTGCTTTACGCAAATGAATAAAACGTTTTTGATCCAAAGGTTTTGTCAAAATGTCGGCTAATTGATCTTCAGTTGAAACATAAAAAATTTGTAAAGTACTTGATTCAACTAGCTCTCTAAGAAAATGATATCTAAGTTCAATGTGTTTTGTTCTTGAGTGCAACACAGAGTTTTTAGAAATATTTATGGCACTAGTGTTGTCACAAAGTATTGTTACCGAAGTCGCAGGAATGCGAAAGTCGCTCAACACACTTCTCATCCAAATCAATTGAGTTGAACAACTTCCCGCTGAAATGTATTCCACCTCGGCAGTAGAGAGAGCAATGCAGTTTTGCTTTTTACTATGCCATGCAACAAGACAATGGCCAAGGTAAAAATATGCACCACTCGTGCTCTTTCGATCATCCACTGATCCAGCCCAATCGGCATTCGAATATCCTATTATGTCAAGAGATGTGCCCATAGAATACCAAACTTCGAAATTGATAGTACCTTTGACGTACCGGATGATCCTTTTCATCGCTTTCAGGTGAATTTCCTTCGGTGCTGATTGATATCTCGCGCAAATTCCAACACTGAAAGAAATATCCGGGCGACTAGCCGTAAGGTAGAGTAGACTTCCAATCATGCTTCGATAAAGCTTCTCGTCTACACTCTCTCCGTGAGATTCACTTCCTAATCCCTTATTGCTAGTTCCCATATGAGTCGGAAAGTCTTTAGAATTCTCCAATCCGAATTTCTTGACCAACTCCTTCACATACTTGGATTGACATAAATGTATGCCATCTTCACTTTGCTTAACTTGCAATCCAAGAAAATATGTAAGCTCGCCCATCATGGACATCTCAAATTCGCTTTCCATTGTTTCGGCGAATTTTGAAGCATCGTTATTCCTTGTAGCACCAAACACAATGTCACCTACATATATTTGTGCTACAATGAAATTGTCCTGAAAGTGCTTCACAAAGAGTGTCCAATCCTCTCCCCTTCGAGTATAGCCCTTTTCCAAAAGGTGTTTTGTCAATCTTTCGTACCATGCTCACGGTGCTTGTTTTAGACCGTAAAGAGCATTTTTCAATCGAAAAACATGGTTAGGTAGTTTATGATCAATGAAACCTTTCGGTTGAGCAACATAAACTTTCTCATTTAGAAAACTATTTAAAAATGCGCTCTTAACGTCCATTTGAAAAAGTTTTATTTTGAAATGACAAGCAATCGCAAAAAGAATACGAATGGACTTGAGACGAGCAACCGGGGCGAAAGTCTCATCAAAGTCTATACCTTCAACTTGTGAATAGCCCTGAGCAACTAGACGTGCTTTGTTCCGAATAACGGTACCTTCTTCATTTTTCTTGTTTCTTGAAAATCTATTTTGTACCGATTATGTTTTGTTGCTTCGGGGGCTTCGTTAATTCCCAGACTTTGTTCCTATCAAATTAATTGAGCTCTTCTTGCATCGCTTCAATTCAATAGTCATCTTGAAGAGCTTCATCAATGTTCTTTGGTTCGATCATGGAGACATAGCATGCAACTCCACAAACCAATTGTCTCCGAGTTCTAACTCCTTCTTGAGGATCTCCAATGATGCTCGATTTCGGGTGGTCCTTGGAGATTCGAAGCATTTGAGGTAACGGAGTACTCGAAGGTAATTGCGATGATTCCTGCACATTGGATGAACTAGAAGAATTATAAGATGCATCAACATTTTCAGAAGAGTTATCATGTAAAGATGCAATATCATTAGCAGGAAATTCATTATCAATAGAGATATCAGGAGTAGATTTATCAGAAGAAAAATGAAAAAGCTTCATCTACTTTAACATTGAAAGATTCTATCATCGTTTTAGATTCAAGGTTAAATACCCGATATGCTCTACTGTTTGTACAATAACCCATAAAAATTCCTTCATCACTTCGAGAGTCGAATTTTCCAAGATTTTTTCGATCGCGTAAAATGTAACAGCGACTCCCAAAGATACGAAAATATTTTATATTCGGTTTTCTACTGAACCAAAGTTCATAGGGGGTATTCAAAGTACCCGGGCGCAAATAGATGCGATTGATCACATAGACCGCGGTGTTAACTGCTTCAGCCCAAAAATGTAATGGGAGTTCCCGGCTATGAAGCATAACACGCGCCATCTCTTGAACAACTCTATTTTTGCGCTCGACTATACCGTTCTGTTGCGGTGTATAAGGTGCAGAGAATTCATGTTTTATGTCATTTGAAGTGCAAAAATAAATGAATTTGGAATTGATGAATTCTCCACCTCTATCACTCCGAACACGAACGATCTTTTCATTCTTAATCATAATACGATGACAAATCTCATGAAAAGAATTGAAAGTATCCGCTTTCTCTTTTAAAAATGCTACCCATGAATATCTAGAGAAATCATCAACCAACAGAAAAATGTACCATTTACCTCCCAAACTTGGTTGACTAGTCGGCCCCATTAAGTCCATATGCAATAATTCTAATGGCCGTTTTGTTCCTACATGGTTCAAATTCTTGTGAATGGATCTAGTTTGTTTTCCCTTTTGGCAACCACCACATAAGGTTTTCTTTGAAGTTCAATTTAGGAACACCCCTAACTATGTCTTTGTTAGATATTCTAGATAGTTCCTTAAAATTTATGTGACCTAGTCTTTCATGCCAAAGTGTTTCATTATCAAGTGACACTAGGTTACAATGTTCAGAAAATTTATTAGGAACTATATAGCAGTTATTTTGTGACCTAACCCCTTTCAAAAAGAATGAATGATTTTTGTCAGTTACAATACATTCAACAGAAGATAAATTAACTGAGAAATCATTATCACACAATTGATTAATGCTTATGAGGTTAGTCTTAAGGCCTTCAACAAATAAAACATTGTTCAAAATCGGGCAATCTGGAATAGCAATTGTTTCTTTGCCAACTATTTTTGAAGATCGTCCATCTCCGAAAACTACAAGTCCTCCGGAGGTTTTCTCTAAAGATTGAAAATAGTTTTTATCACCAGTCATGTGACGGGAACATCCACTATCCAGAGACCAAGACGAATTGTCATATGCATGTAGTGATGTGTGTATGACAAGACAAGGGAAGAGTTCACCTTTGCGCACCAAAACCTTACGAGTTTTGGAATACGTCGGCAATGATTGTGACGTTGATCTCTTTGGTGAACGCGTCTTGTACGTTTGATCACTTTTCTTTGGAATCCATGATGACGTCGTCTTGTGGGGTGTACTACCATTGTTCTTCACCTTTGGATGGTTCTTGCGAAATTATGGTGGACGAACTTGTTGGTAGTTGTTGCAAGTCTTGCTTGATTTGTCCGCTTGACTCCAAACTTGCAATTCCGTCTTATGTGCCCTGCAAAACCACAACGAAAACATACCTTGGAAGGATTTGATCTTGACCGAATTGAGGTAGACTTGTTAACGTTGGATGCGATGATTTTCGTAGGAGGAGGCGCAACCGATTGGGGCACAAAAACCGTTTTGCTCGAAATTGGACCCTCACCAGTTCGATCGTATCCAAGACCCAAACGATTCGATTGACCAAGACCAAGTAATTTATCCAACTTGCTTCTTCCAGAAAAGAATCGCTTCAAATCTTCCTTAAGTTGGAATATGGTCTTCGTCATCTCCAATTTTTCTTGTTGAGCCTCGGAGTGGAGCTTCAAGAAGTAATTAGCTTTATCCACCAATTTGATATGTTCCTTCTCGAAATGCTCGTTCTTCTCTTGAAGGGAGGTGTTTATCTTGATCAAATTGTCCCTTTCCTCTTCAAGAGCGTTCGAGAGAGAAGTTGCCTTTTTAGCTTGTTCTTCAAGATCCCACAACCTTCTTCTCAAACTTTTGTTTTGCTTTGCCAATTTCTTAGAATCCTTCAATAATTTATGGTAGGCAAAAGCAAAGTTTTCACCTTCGGAATCGCTCGGTTCATCTTCCGTTGTATTTTTTTCATTCAAGGAGGAGATGGATAATGAACCAGAGGAGGTCGCTGAAAAACACACGAAAGGTGAAGTTGTGGACGCCATGAATGCTGTGGCGTTGTTATCCTCATTACTGGAAGATGACTCATCAGAAGAGGAAGTGTCATCCCATGTGACGGCTTGCATAGCCTTCTTCTTTGACGGATTCTTGTTGGGACACTCCGTTGAGATATGGCCATAACCTCGGCATTTGAAGCACTGGATTTGTCCCTCGATGTTCTTCTTGTCCTTTAAAGAACCTTCTTGCTTTCTTGATTTAAAGCTTGAATTTCCTTTGCCTTTCTTCGACTTAACGAAGGATGATGGTTTGCTTGAATTTCCCTTTCGAAAGCTTCGGCGAAATTTTCTTGTCAAGAATGCAATCTGTTTCTCGAAATCCTCCATTGATAAATTATCATCAACGTCCGAGGAGGATGAATTCGCGTCTTCTTCCTTTGTTGATTCAATGCAAAACCTGAAGACTTAGAAGAAGAGGAAGGCTTTCCAGAAGAATAGTTAGTAGGAAAAGTCATTTCATACGTTTGAAGTGCACCAACTAATTCTTCTACCTTGATTTCGTTCGGGTGTTTTACTGTTTCAATGGCTGCGACCTTAGGGCGAAATCTTTCAGGAAGAGTTCTCAAAATCTTTCTTACAACTTTAGATTCTGGAATTTTCTATCCCAAGTTAGCACATGTATTAACGATATCTTGCAATCGTGTATAATAATCTGTGAACGATTCATTTTCTGCCATATGAATTGAATCAAATTTGCTCGTAAGCATTTGCAGTTTTTGAATCTTCACTAAACTTGTACTCTCATGTGTAACTTGTAGAGTATCCCAGATTTCTTTCGTAGTCTCACATGCCGAGACGCGAGAGAACTCGGTTTGTGACAAGGCATTAAATAAAGCGTTAATTCCCTTGCCGTTGTAAGAAGAAGCATCAATTTATTCCTTAGTCCACTTCGACCTAGGTTTGATGGTGACAACATCGACAATAATCTCAGTAGGATTTGTCCATCCAAACTCAATTGATTGCCAAACCCGTTTATCGATGGAAATTAAAAACGCTCTCATGCGTACTTTCCAATATGCATAATTTGTTCCATCGAAGAACGGTGGTCTGTTGATGTTTCCACCTTCAACCATTGTTTACAATCCTATTCCCTCTCTGATACCACTTGTGGGTTATGCTAATATGGATCTGAATAGGGGAAAAACCACCTAGAGGGGGGGGTGGGGTGGGGTGAATAGGTGTAAACAATAAACACACCAAATCGTTGCGTAAAAAATAACCCAATGCGGAAAATAAATAAGTACGCAAGATTTTACGTGGAAAACTCAATCACAGGAGTAAAAAACTACGGGACCAATAACACGGCGAAATCCACTAAGATTAAACACGTACAAGGTGATTTACCGTAACCCTACGACTCAACCTTTTCCATACGCTCATAGTTGATCTTCTCTGCTCGCTCCACAACGCTCCTCGAATCCACGATTTGCGTCCAACTTCGAATCCACGAAGTCCAACGTCGAATCCACGACGTCCAACCGAATCCACGGTCTTCACCAATGTAGTACGTATCGATCTCACGAACGTACCTCGCTCCGAATCCACGAGAGCGGTAGCACCTTGAATCCACAAGGCCACGCGAATCCACGCGCCGATTTTTGGAAAAATCGTTGTTTTGTTGGTGATGATAATCCGCCGATTACTTAGATCAAAGATAGATCAGAAAACACCATCTAAGTATTCGTCAATTTGATTCTACAAGAAATAGGAGTTTGGAAACCCTAGAATCAAATTAATCAATATAGATGAAGAAACTTATGATTGATCATGTTTTCCTTTCTTCTCTATATGTGAACTTTGATTATCTGCATTTTTTTTTTCTCGGTTTTTCGATTACCCTAGATGTGAAATTAGGGTTTATTTATAGGCTAGAAACCAAGGATTTAAGTGCCGTGGCACGGGGTCGTGCCGAAAACTTGCCGGCACGGTACGACACGGTGCGTGCCGAGCCGTGCCGATGAGTGCCGGTCACAAAAAATACATGCGTGCCGACACATAATGGCATGAAATATTTAATTTCTTTAGCAACAAAATTTTTTAATTGCTTATTATGTATCTTTATCAAATATTCTGAACTTTATTAAGAAAATTACTTAGTAATTTTAAGAAAAAAGGGTTTTGAACTGTGTCATCGGCACGGGAGTTGTATCGTGCCGGTATCTTGTTGGCACGGTACGGCACGGTAGATACGGCCCGTGCCGATGGATACTTAAAACCTTGCTAGAAACCTTTGGAAAGAGATAAGCATAAAAAACTACTTTATCTTGAATTTTCCCGCTCGGCGGTCCGGACTGGATTAAATATGATCCGGACTGTCGTCTTTAGACAGAACTTTTCCAGAAAAACAAGTTCGGGGTCCGGACTGAAATTTCCTGATCCGGACTGTTCATACGATTTTTGCAAACACATAGTTCGGGGTCCGGACTGAGCAAAGGTTGTTCCGGACTGGAATTCCGCATGAACTAAACTATGTTCGGGGTCCGGACTGGAATGGTCTGATCCGGATCCTGAACATCCAACTTGTCCAGTTTTTTATTTTTATGCAATGAAAAATTTTCCACGTGTTTCTAAACTACAAGAATGTATTCGGATCACCAAATTTATTTAGTTAAACGTACCTGATTCTTTTGAATTCATTCTTCTTGAAATTAATGTATATGATCCACAATTCTTCATCTTCAATCTTCAAGACATAAAACATTTCACGAAATACGCCAATACAAATTCCTTAACAGGTCTCCCATTAACTGAAATAGGAACTAATAGAATATGGACCGACATCAACTAAAACAAATTCTAGAAGTAGCTTTTGTCATTTCTTTTTTTTCCTTTTTAAAAAAGAGATGAGTTTGCTAATTAACTAACATAACAACACTAAAGAAGTCCATAAGCTAGTGCTCTCAATCACAAACAATTTGAGGGAAAAAGGAAAACGTATAGCCAAACGAGGCCTAAGCGAGCTGATTTCTTATCTTGTTAAATTAATTCAAAGTTCATCCAGAGGACTTTTTAGCATTACATATGATGGTATGTACTGTGCCAGCAATGAACCGGCATGCAATGTTGTTTGCGCCACATAAGATACCAATACATAAGGCCACTTGCGTGTCACAGGTACAGGCTATATAAAATGGTGCATATCATACCAATAGAAACCAACATGCACATGGCCCATGCACCTAAAATCTTAGTTCTAACACAGCACTTACACATGCTTTGATTCACTATACGATGATATCCACCCAAAAGTCATCATTAGCACATCCATATACTAATAAACATAGAAAATGGTCTATAAATCAACAAACACTACAATTCACTACAAATGATCACTTAACAAAGTAAGAAGACTCACTTGAGAACATTCTCCTTAAACTTAATCATCTCTTTGAACATTCTCCAGAAGTAAGGATTGAATGCATTGCCTTTCCGAGCAAACAAGCCGGAGAAGCTGCTTCGGCTTCCCCATTCACAACCTTTGCCACCATCCTATCATGCTCTTAATCCTATCATGCAATTAAATAAACATTTCACCAATGCAATTAAAGAGCAATTAAATAACCATGCCACCATCCTATTTTGTAATTAAAGAGCAAACAAGCCAGGAGTAATTCTTTCACCAATGAATTCAAAGAGCTCTAAATCCTATCATGCAAAATTACAAAATCATGCTTTTAATTACCCTGTTCACGAAAATCACAAATCACCAACCAATATGATTTTAGATCAAACATTAAAATCATGTCACCATTGAGCAATTAAATAACCATTTCAGCTGGGGAATAAAGCAAATTTGTGTTCAAATCGCCAAGCAACCCTCGTTTGATACTCTATCTGCGCCTCCCGCTTGTTCCGCAGCTTTATCCTCGCCATTGCCATTTTCGCCTCCATCTTGCTACCCGCGTCCATGGCGACCGAATCCAACATGAAGAAAAAGAAGATGAAGACTTAGAAGATCCCATTATCATCATCACCATCATCAACAAGAACAAGACCGCAAGAGAAAGAAGAAGAAGAGATGGATCGAGGGGTAGGTGTGTTGAGGGAGATCGGTGTCGTGATAGGGTTGGCGCTTGAGGGCGGAGGGGGTGAGGTTGATAGTGAAAAGCGGGGAACGGTAGGGAGGGGCGCGCGTGAGTGGGAAGGGGGTTTTGATCGTGAAGTTTGGGGGGGAGGGATTCGGGTAGTGTTGGGATGGGTTTTACTTGGAGATTTTAGAGGAGAAATTTTTTTTTTTTTTTTTTTTTTTTTGGGGCCGGGTTTTGGATTTTACTTGCGAGATTTTAGAGGAGAGGTTTTTTTTTTTCTTGGGCTGGGATTTTAGGATTTGCTCAAGCTTTAAATGTGACATAAGATTTTAATAAAAGAACTATTGAATTCATTGATCAATTGTTGTTTAAGGTTAGAATAAATTTGACATTAACAAATTTAAACCGGACAAAATTTATTTTTATATATTTTTTCTTTCTTTATATTTAGATTCAACAATACAACTCACTAGTTTTGGTGAGATCATTTTCCTCTCTATTTCCAAATTTTTATTTTTCGAGTTAAAATAATATCTTTTTATCTAAAATATACGAAGAACACAGAATCGTACTTCAATTTTTGAAGGATGGGTAGAATTTTTTTTAATTTATTTTAAACTAAACTATATACCGATGGTTTAGAACTATTATAATAATTAGTTAAAACCGCTACTAAAATATATTTTTACCAGTACTTGTATTAAATGTTTACTAAAATAAATGTCACCACAAATTAACTTCTTTGTAGTGGAGAGAGGGAATTTGGGATTAATTAGTACAATATGCTGCCAAGCCCCTCAAAAGGTCCAACTTTCAAAATAAAGGGGTCCCAATTAAAAAGAAATAATAGTATAGGGTATTACAAATATAAAAGACCATAGACTCTAGAACAAGGAATAAAGTGCCGTGGCACGGGGGCGTGCCGTTGTCCGCCTGGCAACGGTACGGCACGGGCATGCTTCTGTGCATGGATACGCATGACCTCTCAGTGGCACGCTCTGGCACGTTTTTTTTATAGTTTTTTTGTTCCTAATAAACTTTTATAATGTTATTTTGAAAGATTTAGTCAAATAATTATGAATATTGACTATATATAGCTTACTATACTAATCAATTAATAGTGGTAAGTTTTTTTAAATGTAAAAAAAAAAATTATACCTCATAAAAAATAGAAATTAAAATATAATAATAAAATTTACTAGTAAAATTTATTTAAGAAAGTTAGAAAAAGAACAACATGCTGAAAAAGAACAACATGAGCAATAAATTATATGACAAATAAATTAAACAAATTTAAGTATCAATTGATTTAATTTAACTTTTAATTTTATTAGTATTTTTAATTTTTTAAATTAAAAAACAAAATCTTTAAAGTAAAAATTATTTTTATTGCAAATCTTATATAAAATACTAGATCTATCCAAAATAATTAAAAATTTAATTATATAATAATTAAATCAAGTATATCTATTTCAACTTTTTATAAACAACAGATAAAAAATTATCTAATTTTTTTTTCTAAAAAAAAAGCTTTACAAATTAAAAATATTCAAATAAAAAAAAACTACGTGGGGATACAAAGGCCAATCCCCAAAAAAAAATGTACAAAAAAAAAAATTCGAATAAAGAACATAAGGACCTATCAAAAAAAAAAATCTACCAAAAAAAAAAAAAGAAAGATGAGAGACACAAAACCCACCAAATAAATAAATAAATAAATCTTCAAAAAAAAAAAAAAACTAAAAAAAGAAAACAATCAAAACTACTTTGAGTGAGAGAGAGAGAGAGAGAGAGAGAGAGAGAGGGGAGGGGAGGGGGCGGCATAAAAAAAAAACCAAAAAAAGAAAAAAAAAAAAAACGGCATGGGCGGAACGTGCCGCCCGTGCCGCGCGATACTCGCGAGGGTATTGCACTGTCTCGCGCGATACCCTCGCGGGTATCGCGGCACGGGGGGGTGCTGTGGCACCCGCCCAGTACTGTGCCCCCATATTGGGGGCACGGTACGTGCCGCCCCGTGCCTTACGGCACGGGGCGGCACTTCATACTATGCTCTAGAAATAATAACTAGGTTTAAGCATTTCAGGCCGGTGGTTTGTGCCCAACAAATTGTTATTATTATTGGGTTGGGTCGGGTTGTTACATTTGATATCAGAGCCGGTTCACCAGGAAGAAGTGTGAGGTGGGCCTCACATCGCCGGATGATCTTGGAATATCTGTGTGATGGGATGACGAGACATCAGGGTCTAAACGGGGGGAGTCTGTGACACCCCAATTTTCACATCGGATGGAATGGGGATTGTAATTGAGAATATAAGGGACCATAAACCCTAGTAATAATAACTGGGCTAAAATATTTTCGGCTGATAGTTTGAAGAACCCAATAAATTATTATTGCTAGTAGGATGGATCGTTACATATGAGCTGCCTCTGTTTGCAACATATATTCAGTTTAGGTTTCTTTTTAGAACTTGCAAGATGGAGAGCCTTTCTAGTAAGTTTCCTGTTCTCCTTTGTTTTACAGTTTTACTTTAGATGATGGTGAATTTTCTTTATACTTAGTCGAAATACAAATTTAGAAACTGCACTATGGTAACTAAATTTTTATTTTCTGTCTAATGACAAACTGCTGACTCTGTATTGATGATAACGCAGTATAAACCAGGTAAGTTAAAGATGAGGTCTAACATGTGGGAGACAATTGTGTATGCTGAAATCCATGTCAGAAGAGCACTGTGACTTAATTTAGATCATTCTGTAAGCTCAAAATTCATACGTTAAGAGACATACACAAGTGCACTCATGTCGTATATCTCTCGATATCTTTCATGAATTTCTTATTTCACATATAGCATCTTGGGTTTTTCAGCTGTTTTCTAGATCCTAAAGTAAAGCTCATTAATGGCTAACAATGCTGTTCCATAGCTTGTAAATAATAAGTGTTGTGCCATCACTACTTGTAATTATGATTGCTTGTTACTCTGTTCTTTTGCAGCTCATAATCATGACTAAATCATGTTTTGTAGGTCTTACGTGTGGCTTGTTTATGAGAAATTCTGTAGAAATCCCTTGCCCTGATAGTGCTGCTGGGCTGTATGTCCAAACGCGTAATGGTCAGATTGTTAAGGTGACTTTTGGTTTTGTTATGTTAGGGATTAATACAATCTTATCTCATTTAGTTTATTTCTATTTGTTACCTATGTAATTCTGATATATCTACTGTTAAGTTCATTGATCCTTGTACTTTTTGTGCTGACGCTTTAAGTCTGCTGATGAGACTAGGAAGAGAGTTGTTTAAAGGGTTGAAGATCTATTACATTAGTCACAACAAATCTGTTCTTTGAAATTTGAACTGCTGTCATGATACAATTTCTTCTTTTTTTTTTTTTTTTTTTTTTGGAGAATCAAACAATGCTTTGATGCTTCTTTAAATGGTTATTGAAGTAATAGCTAGCAAGATGCTATTTGTTCGTATGACTGATTTCAAAGCATTGGAACCTATTGATGTGCTGTTCTTCTTCTTGGGTTTTTTTTTCCATTTAGGGGCATCTAGAACTTCATAATCTGAGTGCCCATGTTTTTTTTTTTTCAATTGCTGAACATTTTCCATTCTCAAAGTGCACAAACTTTAATACTTTTAGCTACCACCAAGATCATAACATGTGACTGAAAAACAATATTTCATGTTGCCCTTCATGTCCTCTTATAAAATGCATGTGATTCAGAAATTGGCGAATAAGTTGAAATTGTCAATTAGAAATTGCCTTCGAAAATTCATTTTTTCTGTTCCATTACATTAATAGTCAGGGTTAGGAATTTTTCTTCTCTTTCCTTATCTGGCAACTTTTATGCCTTGAAGCAAAACAATTATTTTGTAGTTTGTTCTTAAAAGAACCATGCTAGAAATTTCTAGTTCAGAAACAGGGTATGTGTTCTCTTTTGTTTAATGTGCTATCAGATCTAATTTGTTGTTATTGTGAATAAAGGACACTGAAATTCAAGCATTTTCAGATCCGTTTTAGTCCAAGTTTTCACTATGTTTAACAAATTGGCCAGTTCATACTTTTGTTCCTCATTTTGATGCATTAGGTTGTTTACGAAGAAGAAGAACTAGCCTACCAAATTGGTGAAACAACTGAAATACTATCAAGGGGTCGTCTTTGTGCGACTCCGCATTGTGTACAGGTATGCTTGGTAGAGTGAGGACAAAAGGTCCATTAAGTGTTACCACACTTTATCAAACAAATGATGATTGTGCCATTTTCCAACTACCACAATGTTTTTCTCAAAATTTATATGATAATTTATAATTAGCTATTTCTTTGTCCATTGTGTTAATGTGTCCTTTGCAGCTTTCAGTGAAAGCCCTTGGCTCGCTTGGTTTTTAAGCAAGGATTTAAGTGCCGTGGTACAGGATCGTGTCGAAAAATTGCTGGCACGGTACGGCACGGTGCGTGCCGAGCGGTGCCGATAAGTGCCGGTTATAAAAAATACATGTGTGCCGACACATAATGCCATGAAATATTTATTTTCTTTAGCAATAAAATTTTTTAATTACTTATTAGGTATTTTTATCAAATCTTTTGAACTTTATTAAGAAATTTAATATGAAATTTAAAGAAAAGAGGGTTTTCAGCTGTGCCATCGGCATTGGGGTTGTTTCGTGCCGGTATCTTGTTGGCACGATACGGCACGGTGAATACGGACCGTGCCGATGGATACTTAAATCCTTGTTTTTGAGTGATAGTGCTATTAAGTCAAAAATTCTTATGTAAATAAAGGGAAGAATAATCCCTTTTATGTGAATTCACTTAATTAGTATCACCATCTCCTGAAAGAGGAAAAATGAAAGTTCCTTTGATGCTTTCTATTTGTTTATATCTTTTGCCTTCGTATCCTTTAATTTCTGTTTTCCGTTGCTGATAGGCACCCAATGGTGAAAATGCTTATGGTGTGGACCGCTCAACTTTTGCAATGTTTATGCAACCTGACTGGTATGGCAGGAGAATCTTTCTAGTAGAGCATATATTGACATGAATTAAAACAATTCTCTAAGTTCAAATCATTGATTTTTCTACAATTTAGTTTTATTTGGACTACCACTTGGTTCTTTCGTCAAAATTACAATCTAGCTTAAGATCTGGGAACACCGTCTTTTTCTCAGGTCATTTAAGGTCTCAGATACTTCTTAGTGAATGAAATTCTGTCTCCACTTGTAAACAAACCCTAATCCTAAACGCCAATATGACATCTATGTGGTTGAACAAGGAGAAAATAAAAGTCTTTGATAATTAAGTAAACCAACCAGACCACCACATCTTCCACTTTCTTGCTTATAATGTCTGAAATAACCTTGGTAATTTTATTTGAGGAGTTGAATGCTGATTAGGAGAAAAATAAGGTTGTACCTGAAAAGGTTGCCCTTAGCATTCCTTGGCTTGTTATGTTCTTATCTTCGCATCAGTGTCTCTTCAATTTATTTAAAGGCTAAAGAGCAAATATAAATACTCATTTATCTTTTTCTAAGTTCTATTTATCTCATTTTTCTACTTAAGCAATCTAAAAAATTAACCACCACCTCAATTTTGTTAATCTTTTTTAGTTTATTACAAGTCTAGGTACGCATTAAATTTAAGATCAATCAGAATCTTACATATTCTCTTCTCTGAACAGGGATGAAAAATTAAGGTTTTCTGGAGAAATTCATCATCATCAAGAGGTATATATGTCGCAAATTCTTTTATATTACCATGTGCCAATCCATAAATCCATTATTTTTTAACACGAAAAATGATAGCACTTTCATGGCATTGATGGCAATGAACTTTATTTTAAACACGAAATAGATAGCACTTTTATAGCATTTAAAAGCAAGTTTTCATTGCCTCTGATTTTTTCTCCAATTTCTTTGTTTATTGTCATTTTCTACTTGCAGTTGATCCCACCAAATGGAACTCTTACGTTCGGAGAGTATTCAGAGACACTACTTAACAAATACTACTACCGAAGGACATGAAGCAAATTTACCCGACTTTATAAACCTGTATTAACTACATGTCATGTAAAGTTTTGAAAAGAAAACTATGCTGTGCACATTGAAGAAATTTTTATATATATATTTTCGGTTTTCATTGAAAGTAAACCAGCAATAAGACAT
Source organism: Tillandsia leiboldiana (assembly GCA_029204045.2). Lineage (NCBI taxonomy): Eukaryota > Viridiplantae > Streptophyta > Magnoliopsida > Poales > Bromeliaceae > Tillandsia > Tillandsia leiboldiana. The sequence goes on along the minus strand of CM055077.1, from coordinate 8,907,906 downwards.
GAGAAAGTGGAATTGTAAAAACTTTACCTGGCTTTAGCATTATAATATAGTAAAACTGAATAAAGCCCCAATTTTTTCTCATTGTGTGTATTTCAAGAGTGCAATAGCATGAAAAATTTACTGATGTACCAGCTGTTGCAGTATATGAAGATGATCATTTATTTAGTTGAAGAAAAATTTTATCTGTTCAAGTTTGATATTACTGGTGACAATTTGGATCTTGACAATTCTTTAGCCGCTATTAAATCTCATATTGAAATCAATACATCTGGTGAGTTGCGGCCCTTTTCTTTATTTGAAAGTGGTATTATTTGATTAGAATTAGGGATTTTTTTTGCATCTCTAACAATTTACTTTTACAAATAGCTTTTTAAAATTTGTAATTGCAAAAATTACCATAAAAGGGAGGCAAAAGTGCTTATCCTCTAGGATTGTATTAATAACAAAATATAGTACAAGAGATAAACCTATTATAGTAATAATATAACCAAAATGTCATATAGATCTATATCATATATGGCAAATTATATATGGCAGTAGTACACAATATATTCTATATACTAATCATACTAAATATATTGTAACATACTAATCATACTAAATATATTATAATATTACCCCGCAAGCTAACCATTTGGTCGGATACGAAGATTGAACCGTAATGTGGAGAATCGAATAGGGGATAAATGTTTGGTGAAGACATCAGTAAGTTGCTTATCAGAAGAGATATGAACCAATTCCAAATCATCAGATTAGACATTTTCCCGCAAAAAATGATGATTCAATTCGATGTGCTTCGTACGAGCATGGAGAATAGGATTGGCTACAAGATAGGTGGTGCTAAGATTATCACAATAGATGCAATTAGAGCATCATAAGAATATACCAAGATTACGAAGGAGACGACGGATCCACAGAGTCTCGGCAAGTGTGTAGGCCACAGCAATACTTTGCTTCAGAACTAGAGCGCGAAATAGTAGGTTGTATCTTAGCCGACCATGAGATGAGATTAGGCCCAAGAAATATGTAATATCCTGAAGTAAACATGCGCGTGTCTGGACAACCGGTCCCATCAGCATTTGCAAAAGCCACAAGTGAAGGATTGATGCAGCGGGAGATAGGAATACCCAAGGTTAGTGTCCCTCGAATATAACGGAGAATACGTGTCACGCCCCGGGGTCGAAACTGCGACCCGGGCTCGCCAACAGATCCGCCGCCTACGCAAAACCCCGCATAGGCGAAGCGTCCCACCTGCAAGAAGCGGTACTACAGCTAAACAGATATCAGATCTATAAAAAAATAAAAACTGCTATAAAACTAAAAACCAATCATCTGTACATCTGGAAATAATAATACAATAACCACCTCCCAAAAATGATCAAATACAAAATCCTCAGATACAAAAACCCAAAACTCAACAGGGAGGATAACCTGAAATAATACATCAGTGTACAGGCTCTCAGTACAAGTCATATCCTCACTACAATAATCTCTCAAAAGTGGAAACAAAAATAATCTACTGACTGTACTACAAATCTCCAATGTGGGGGTACAACTACTCTCCAAAGATAGGTAGGGATCTAGCCCGCGACTCCCTCGCCTCGAACAGCAACCGCAGAATCAGCAACACCCGCTAAGACTCTGCAAAACAAAGGAGGAAAGAAAATGAGGGGGAGAACCCCCAACGGGTGTGAGAACTACACCAAAAGGGAGTTCTCAGTGGGTACCGCCACCAAGCCCGACGGTCTGCCCACTAAGTCTACTAGAGGCATAAGATAACGAGCAGTAAAAACTGAATAAGAAAGCTGGAGATACTCTACAGCTACCATTCTTCTATCTAAATGCTCAAAAGGGGAAAAACCAATGAAAGGTATGCGACCACTCGCACACGAGGTGCGCAATCAACCCAATCGAGCTGACTGCCATATCTGGTCCAGTCAAGCCTGCGCCTCCCTAGTGTATCAATGTAGGGTGTCCAATCGGACTAATTCGCTATCGAATAGTGGCACATGCAGGCTATAGTCGAAATCCACGCTCTCTCAGAACGGAAAGACTCAAGATCCTCAACATCTCGCAAAACGGTCGAAGTACTCATAACGACCCTGGGACCACCGTCTTCCCCAAACGGTTCCCAACAACACTAACACTGGTCTCAACACCGCTACTAGACTCCACTCAGCCCCCAGGCACGAGTGCAACGATAAAAGTACCTGCCTGAATAACCCAATCAATGGACCGGTATAGAATCCGGCACTGCCTGCTCTGCTGTCGAACTCAAGAACTCAGTAGCGGAATATGCACACATGGCTCGAATCCGCGGGATCGGCACACATGGCTCGCATCCCAAAATAAGTATCAGACCGGCACACATGGCTCGGTCATAGGCCTACCTCCGGAGTGGCACTCGAGTGGAGCGACCCACATGAGTAAAGTAATCAAGTCTCACAAGTACAGTAACCATGTCTCAATATCTCACTATAGCAGGACTGGATCACGACTCTTATCAAAGTGGGAAAACCCATCCACTAAAGGGAAACCCGATCCCCAATCTGATACAACAGTAAACAATAAGTGGGAAACTCCATCCACTAAAGAAAATCTGATACCCAATCTGATGCACAAGTACATATCCGGTCAACCGCCCAATATCCGCGGTCGCCGCAACACCCACAACCCACAATCAAGTCCAACCTGCCCCAGACTCGAAGTCTCGACTACACTAACCCAAACCCCTGCTCAACTCGAACAACAAGAATCGACTGACTAACAAATAAGGAGAAAAGAAGCAAACATGGTTTCTCCTAAGTCAAGTTCCAACATGATAGTGTAGCGATAAAAGATGGCCTATCTAGATGTCCATACAAGCATGCATTTGTCCTCAAGGAAGATACAAGATAATAACAAATAGTAGCTCCACATAAATATAAGCACATGCCAGAATCACTAATGAACTACACCTGTCCATAATCCATGATCCATAATAACTCCTCAGAGTAATACCTGCATATAGCTACATCATCCTGTCCCCTTGAATGATCAGTCCTCACGAAAAGCTATGTGCTAACATGGCATGCTAATAAATCGCTACTATAATATATCAATTCCGAATGATCTAGGCCACTTTCCACGCTTACATAATAATTCTATTAGTTGTACCTTTATCATGCATGCTATAAGTCACAGAGGGTAACAATCCCTTAGGTAAGCTTTCCTTAATCACCAACATGGATATCCGAATCAAACAAGTCCTTATAATATATAACATGAATATTAATCTTGCAATTCTCTTAGACAATCAACATTACTAAGCTTACCTCTCAATCACAAACAATGTACCCTAAACATGCATGCATTCTATCAGATAGAATTAGAGAACCGTTCACCGGTTCTGGGGACAAGGCAACCCACCTGAAACGCTTTCCGCAGGCAAAGCCGAAGTCGGTGAAGTGCGTAGTCACACGCTATCAAAATCCGCCGAAACTGCACCCTCGGTACTCAGTCGCCCAAGTTCCAACCAATATCACAACCACAACACACTAATCAATACCCCAAATCGCACCCGCTGTTTTGTAAAACAGCACAAAGAAGAGGGTTTTTCACCTGCGTGCAGACCTCCAAAAATCCTAAAAAAATCACGGTTGCGATCCTTGCAACGAGTAGATCCAAATCGAGTATTTATACACCTCGTTCCGACACCTGTAGGCCAAGTTACAGTCAAAACATTGCGGTACACAAAACTATCCACCACGCGCAATTCTGCGGAAAACAGCCACTAAGAAGCTTAATTATCACCTTCGAAGAGTCCTCCAAAAATTCCAATAAAAATACGGGCACGTTCCTCTCGAAGCGTAGATGTCGATCGAGTCCTCGTACGTCGAAATCCGATACCCGAGTGCAGAGATAAAAATCCGACAAGCCTCCGCTGTCCAGAAAAACCACCAGCAGAAAAGGGGTTCAAAGATGCCTCGTAAACCATGCCAAGAACTCAAAATGAGGCGAAGTGATCGACACGAAAATCGAAGGCCTACCTCTCGTGAAACCAACGCCGTGAAAATCGTCCAAAAATTTCGTTGGAGAAGCTCTGTGGACCTCGTGGACCGAAACGCGACGGAAATGGCCACCAAAGAAGAAACGTCGCACTGCGCCGAATAGCCGAAGTCGTCGATGTCACGCCCTCCAAAAATTCCGAAACTCCCTCGAAAGATGCAGCACAAGATGAGGAACAAAGTTGCTTGAGGGCTCAGTCGCAGAGGAGCTCGGGAAAAGCTCGAAAAATCCAAGGTGAAAGGCTATTTATAGCCTAAGCCCACCAAAAGGAAATTCCGAATTCGGGCGCAAGAATCGAGCGCCCGAATCCGGCCCGGCCCATTACTGTGCGCGCCCGAAACAACCACGAAGCGCCACGTCACCCGCTCCGTGCCCCGCGCTCCCGGTGCACGCGCGCCCGCCAATCGCGGCGCGCCGCGTGGCGATGCGGTCCACGGCAGAGTACATGCGCCGCGGTCCGCGCCGGGCCACCCGGGTCGCTACACCCACCAATGGGCGAGCGACACATGGCCTGGCGGGTCCACCGTGCGCCGCGCCTGGCGCGCTGTCCCGCGTGCGTTGACCAACCAATCAACGCGCGCCACGCGTCCCGCCGAACGCCCGCTGGTCCCGGTGCACACCAGGTCCCGTGGACCGGTCGCCCGCGCTGCTGCCCGCGCCGCCGTGCTCCGCCGCTGCCCGTCGCCGCTGGCGCTGCCCCGGCTGTCGGAACAGCAACATCTCGCCTCGAAATTCGTGTTTTGTCATCCGGGCTCCGAAAAACACAAGTAAATAGTCCATTTTCATCATTTTCGCGCGCTGAGTCCAAATCCGATGTCCGTTGTGAAGACCCGAAATTCCCACTTATGGAGCACTGTTGCATCTTCAGCTTCTGGAGGCCTATGTGGCGCGTCGGCGGGGTTTGTGCACAATTTGGACACAAGTGGGGGACTTCGGGCTTAAATGGATCACGTGGGTGATCGGTTGACTCCGTTGGATGTTTAGAAGTGGTTTCGCGCGCAATGGATATTAAAATTGGACTCAGTGCGAAGTTTGGACCAAGGAACACCTTTCCGGATGCCTTCGGCAATTTTTAGAGTTGGAATTTGGCAAAATGGACAGCAAATTTGGATTCAGCGCGCGAAAACGATGAAAATGGACTACCTACTTTTATTTTTCGGAGCCCGGATGATCCGGCACGAATTTCGAGGCAGAGTTACTGTTCCGGCTGCCGGGGGCAGCGTCGGCGGCGGCGGAGCGGGCCCGGGCAGGCGGCGGAGCAACCGCGGGCAGGCGCGCGGTCTACGGGCCGGCGTGCACCGGAGGCAGGACACGTGGCAGTTTGTGATTTGTTGGTGTTGTGGGTGCGGTCCACCGGGGGGGGGGGGGGGGGGGGGGGGGGGGGGGCACGTGGCGGCCACTGGTTGGCCGGTCCACGTGCGCTCGGTCCACGGAGCCGGTGCGGCTGCCTCAGGGCGCGTGCCTGGCAGGGGGCGCAGGCGGCGCTGGCAGCGCGCACATGGGCGCGGCAGGCGATGCTTTGACCAAGTGCGGTCCACGTGTCGGCATCTCCGCGCGCCACGTGTCGAGCAGTGGACGGCCCTGCACGGCTGTCCGCTGTTCGGGTGAGACGTGGCGGGCCCTGGGCCTTCCGGGCGTGAGCAGTGTTGGGCCGGGCCCAACACTGTAGCCGCCCGATTCCTGCGGGCGCCCGGAAATTCGGCCCAAAAGCCCAATTTCGGGATTTTTGGATCTTTTCGGGTTGAGCCTATGAATAGGCCCTTTTGCTCACCGTGTAGAGCCTTTTCCCGAGCTCTTTGGCCAGTGCACCCTTCACAAAAATTGTTGCTCACCTTGTTGCGCATCTTGTGGAGGAAGCTCGGAATTTTTGGAGGGCGCGGCGTCGACGACTTCGGCATCGTAGCGCAGAGCGACGTTCTTTCATCGGAGGCTTGTTATCGTCGCACTTCGGTCGGAGAGGTCTACAGAGCTACCCCGATAGTGTTTTTGAACGATTTTCACGGCGTTGGATTCAAGAGAGGTATATCTACGATTCTTGTATTGTCCACTTTTCTCAGATTTGAGCTTTGTTTGGGGTTCTGGGTACGTTTTTAACCCCCTTTGCCGCTGATGGAATTCTGGACAGCGACACCTTGCCGGATTTTTATCTCCGCGCTCAGGCATCGGTTGGAGACGGGCCTATACACTTTTTGCATCTACGCGTCACAAGGATTACCGTCATATTTTTCTTGGATTTTTTCGAGGCTTGCCCGGAGGTATAATTTTCTCCCTTAACTGTGTATGGGATTACAGATATGTTGTTGTGTGGTTGTGAGCACCCTGTGTTGTGGAATTTGTAACTCGGCCTACGGGGCTCGGAATTGGACGTGCAGGTACCCGTTTCGAAGGTCTCGACGCGAGGAACGCGACAGTATTTATCTTGGATTTTTTTGAGTTCTCCCTACAGGTGAAATAATTGCATCTTTGGGACTGATTTTCAGATTAGCATATACTTGGATATTTTGGGGAATAAAGTGTAACCTTGGACCTTTTGTTGTCCTCAGGAGGGTTCGCGAGTCTTTCTGAACCAGTTGGAACGGGAGAAAATTGGAGATAGTGGATTCCGGGTGTTTTCAGCTGTATGGAGCCGAGGCTTGCGCGACCTGTACCGAGGGTGCAGTTTTGGCTGATTTTGGATTGTGAGCGTCTACACACTTCACCGACTTCGGCTTTGCCTGCGGAAAGCGCTTCAGGTGGGTGCTTTGTTTCCAGAACCGGTGGACGGTTCTCTAATTCTGTATGTTAGGATGCATGCATGTCTAGGGTACTTGGTTTGTGATTGAAGGTAGGTAAGCTTGATAATGATAATTGTATAAATGATCGCAAGAATGATATTTATGATGATTAGTGTAAGCTTACCTAGGATAATGTTGCCCTATGGGATTATGTAACATGCCATGTAAGCACATCGCCTTTTATGTGGTTGGTTTACGCGTTGGGACAGGATTTTGTAGCTTTGTGCGGATTTTTACTCTGAGGAGTCATTATGATCGAGGATTATGGTCAGGTGTAGGCATGTGGTTTACTTTCTTATATCTTTCTTGAGGACATATGCATGCTTGTATGGACATATAGTTAGGCCCCCTTTTATTGCTACACTACTTATTGGAACTTGACTTAGGAGAAACCATGCTTTTCCTTTCTCCTTCTTGTTAGTCAGGTGGTCAGTGTTGCTCGGGTTCGAGCAGGGGTCTGGGTAGTGTAGTCGGGACCTTGTGTCTGGGACAGGTTGGATTAGTTGTGGGGCTTTGCGGCAACCGTGGATATTGGGCGGTTGACCGGATGCTTATCTGTGCACCAGATTGGGTATCGGTTTTCTCTAGTGGATGGAGTTTCCCACTTATCGTTTAGTTGCATCCGATTGAGGTCGGGTCTTTCTTTAGTGGTTGAGTTTTCCCACTTTGATCAGATTTGTGATCAAAGTCCTGCTATACAGAGATACTTGTAGTGAGGATATGTTATGTATTGAGAGACTGTACACTGATATATTTATTGGAGATACCTCCCGGTTGGGTTCAGAGCTTGTATTTGAGGATATTGTATTATTATTATTTTTGGGAAGCGGACATTGTTGTATTATTTCCAGTTGAACAGTGATTGTTTTTAGTTATACAGCAGATTTTTATTTATAGCTCTGATATCTGTTTAGCTGTAGTACTTTTCTTGCAGGTAGGACGCTTCGCTTATGCAGGTTGGCATAGGTGGCGGATCTGTTGACGAGCCCGGGTCGCAGTTTCGACCCCTGGGCGTGACAGATTAGGTTGGTATCAGATCCTAGGTAGTAAGTCATGGTGGACTTAGAAACCCTAGGCTTATGGTTTGACCCTTGGTTGACTTCGTGAGAGTCGCGATTTATAGCGAGAGTCCTGATTGAGTTTATACCTCTCCCAAGGGACGGGAGGAGTGATTGGCATGTTTATTCTCCTAGGTGATTATGTTGGCTGCAGACAACATAATGCTGTGGAATGGGTGACATGCTTTAGACTTTCGCTGGATTGGGTCGAGCGCTGTTGTGTGCTGTTTTGTGGTTTCGTCGTGGCGAGCGGTGTCTCCCCGACGCTGGGTGTTGACCCGTGTGCATCCTGTCATAGCAGTTGAGCTCGAGCGGTTGGTTTTGGGCCGGATACCCGGATTGAGGTCAGAGAACTCCGGACCCAGATGACAGGATTGTCAGAGGCTTATCAGCGGCAGAGTGAGCAGCTGGTCTTGGTGACACAGTTGTCGGAGCACTGAGTAACCCCCTCCGTGCCAAAGTTTAGTGCCGAGGCACCGAGGCAGGGTGGATAGTTGACAGCAGAGGAGATGTGGGGCATGATCGATCTACTGAGCCAGATTTGGCAGATGAACCACCCCGACTCGCAAGATTGAGTTTGGAGCCTTTGGAGGCAGAGTCGTGGTTGGTGGTGATGGAGTGATCAATTGAGAGCCTCCCTGTGCCAGAGAGTTTATGCAGTTGTTGAGCTGCGCGCTCCAGGTTTCGAGGGACGAGGCGCATAGGATATGTGAGACTGGGAGCGGATTGCGCCAGGACACCTTTCAGTTTATTCAGTCCCTCCGTTATAGGTTTTGACGCCTCGTTGGAGTAGGCGTTGTGTTTGGAGCGTGGCGTTGCAGTTCCTTTGGATAGGGATCTGCCGCCAGAGGCGACTTCTGGATTTTGGCGCTTGGCGCCGGGTGATGGAGGACAGATCGGCCGGCAGAGGCATTTCTTATTTCTTTTTTCCAGGATAACGAGTTCCCGAGATGCCGGAGATCGGGTGGACCCCGATGGCAGCATCAGTATCTATATCAGAGTGGCGCAGCGGTAGCGTGGATTTGTTATCTGCGGAGGACTTTATTCGTCGCCTCAATGTGATCAGAGACAGAGGTCGTGCTCCCTTGTGGATAGTCCTGATTTTCAGGAAGATTGAGCGACAACCACTTGCTTTGAGCGGATGAATCTGTGCCGCCCGGTTGGAGGGCGCCACGGTAGTGGATCGAGTGTCGCAGGTGGGATTTCACCACAGCAGTCGGAGTTAGAACATGTTTCATTCCTGCATGGACTAGAGGCAGATTTGTTACCACGTGCACTCGAGGTACAGGTTCCTGTTAGTGCTGTGCATGTGGAGGAGGCTTGTGGATCATGTCCAATGCAGTTTAGGCCGCGATTTGTACCGGCAGGCTTATTGGTAATTGTGGCAGTTCGGTGTTTTGACCATGTGCTTGAGATTGATTGGCACAATGCCACAGGATGTTTGACTGCGGAAAGAGAAGACTTTGACCTTCTGCGAGTCAGACGAGAGAAGGCTTGATGGTTGAGATAGTTAGAGCACACTGGTTATAGCAACAGTGTGAGAGGTGCTTACGGCGGCACCGGGACCCAAGGATATCTCTATTGCCACGAGATCCCGGGTGTGATTTCACCTGAGCTGTTTGTGATGCCACCGGTTAGGGAGATAGAGATTGAGTTTGACGTAGTTCGGGGAACCGCGCCATCCTCGACAGCACCTCATTGGATATCGCCTGTAGAGCTGAGAGAGCTGATGGCGCAGTTGCAGGATCTGATGGATCGAGGGGTCTGTTTGACCTAGTGCCACACCGTTGGTATACGACGGTGATGCCACGCCGTTGGTATACGGTGGTGATGCCACGTCGTTGATACACGACTGTGAGGGTCCTTTTATGGTTCGAGTGTAGACAGGTCCGGGTGGTATCTAGGGCCTTTTGATGGAGCTATACTCCGGCAGTTAGTGTATGATGCGAGTACCTACTTGGAATCAGACCGCCGAGGACTTTGCCTAGATGGCATTCAGGATTCAGTAAGGGCATTATGAGAGCATAGTGAGGCCAAATGGAATAATTAATGCCCTGTTGTCTTTGAGATTCGAGGAATTGTGTCCCAGTTGTACCTGGACGGATTTGGGAGTGGTGTTTCCCCAAGGATATTTTGATTTACTCCCAGAGCGACTTGGAGCACGAGGAGCGCTTGTGGATGTGCTACCATGCATGTGTGGATGAAGCTGTATGCCAAGTTATTGAGGTACGAGTTCTAGCTCCAAGTGCATGCCTTCTTGGGTCACCTTATTCTAGCCGTTGGGGCGGCGGTGGAACCCGACCAAATGGATGTTATTCAAGATTGGCTGAGGCCAACATTTATTCTTGAGGTGAGGAGCTTCTTAAACTTGGCAGTGCCGTGTAGAAATCTAGAATTTAAAAGTCTCTGTTTGCCTTTAAATATTTAAAATTTGTCAATTTTCGCAAAAGTGGAGAGATAGTGGGTCAATAGTGGGCCCAGAGATATCGACTTTTGATCGGGGTCTGATCTGGAAAATCCGAGATCACCATTGCGATTGTCTCATCGAAACATAGAAGTTTCATATTCATATGTTTTCGATCCGACGGTCGGATCTTCCAGAAATCAGAAATCAAAAAGCGGGCCCCGCGACTAAAGCGAATGGGGATTTTTTCAAAATGACCCTCCCAAACTTGATATTTTGCCAAATGACCCTATATAAAAAAATTTTGTAAAACTAACCCTCCTTTTGCCACCTCGGCGCCACGTTGGGCAGACAGCGTGAAGGCGCTGAAGCGGTCAGCGCCTTCACAATATTCCTATGAAGGCACTGAACCCCTCAGCGCCTTCATGTGTTCTGTTGAAGGCGCTGAAGGGATCAGCGCCTTCATAGGAATATTGTGAAGGCGCTGACCGCTTCAGCGCCTTCATGATATATGCTGAAGGCGCTGGTTCATTCAGCGCCTTCAGCATATACTATAACCGCGTCGAGGACTTAGTCATTTTTCGTGGAAAAATGGCTAAGTCCTCAGTGTAAGCCAAAATTGGCTTCTCTGTAAAGGCGCTGAGTGGCTCAGCGCCTTTAGTGATTTACACTGAAGGCGCTGAGTCGCTCATCGCCTTTAGTGTACACTAAAGGCGCTGAGCCACTCAGCGCCTCTAGTGCAGACCACTAAACGCGCTGAATGGCTCAGCGCCTTTAGCTGGACACACAGCCAGCACTTAAGATCACATTAAAAAAATTCCAAATTTGTACAAGAAGTTCAAGCATTGACAAAATACATTCACAAACACCAACAAATAACATTGATCAATCAACCAGCAATCATTTCATTCACAGAATCGAGTTTAGTAACATGAAAGAATAAAATTTACAAAAATTGAACTCAAAAGCTCAATTTTGAGCACGTCCTCGACCTCGACGTCCTCGCCCACGCCCACGTCCACGCCCTCGCCCTCGCCCTCGCCCACGGGGAACAGCAAGCTCGATGATAGGTATATCATCGATAAGCTCGACTGCTGCCGACTGATCGAGCTCCTCGATGATACCACCCTGATCCTGTGACGCAATATGCTCGCGCTCCTGTGGCGATGATGATCTTGGACGACGACGTGAATATGTCTGTGAGACTGGCGGCGGGAGCGATGCTGACGTCGAAGGTAATGTCATCGGTGCCTGAATGGTAGGAGATGAAGATCGTGGCACCTGAAAGAGTGTAAATAGTTTGTTAATATGAATTTGAAAACTTAATTTGAATTCTATGCTAAATGGTACCTGATGACTCGAAGTCGCTCCCTCATCGGAAGGTCGGGCTCCCTCATATGAAGGTAATGTCATCGGTGCCTGAATGGTAGGAGATGAAGATCGTGGCACCTGAAAGAGTGTAAATAGTTTGTTAATATGAATTTGAAAACTTAATTTGAATTCTATACTAAATGGTACCTGATGACTCAAAGTCGCTCCCTCATCGGAAGGTCGGGTTGCCTCTCTGGCCGCAGGGTCAGATGGTACATGCTGTAGTACCATCCGAATATTGCCGCTCATTTGTCTCAAAGTTTGAATAATAGTATCAGTCGGCGGTCTGTCATCCACTATCTGGTCGACAATGGTTTGAACATATCGTAGTGTGTCGGCCTGCATTATAAATTAGAAATTAAAATTAAATTTATATGAGGAAAGTTGAATACAGTAAATTTATATATATAAATTTTAATACCAGAGATCTCTCGACATGCCCACGAGGGTGGAAAGTCAGCGGAGGACGCTGTACTGGATGAGAAATCCATCGTCGAGTAATGCTCCAGTACCACTGCATGTATATGGATGCCACTTGCAGTGGGTCCTCACCAGCAGCCGGGGCTTGATCAAAAATGTGATCAAGCCTCTCGGACCACCCCTCAATGTGGGCAGCATGAAATGCTATCCAGTCCTCATCCGCACGCCCACGTACTGTGATGCGTGGGATTGACTCCACATTGACAGGTATATGCTGCAGAAGACCGAACTGCCGCATGACTCGGTCTGGCACGTGCATCTCCACGATATGAAAGCATATCAGGACTGTCCGTGCACGCCAGACCGCTGAGCCATGCACACAGAAATCAGGTAATGTCTCTATAACCTGATCTGTGTAGGGCATCCATATAACCTGTTAATCGACAAAATGATTAGTGTTGAATAAAACATCTACATACTTAAAGTATTTAATAAAAGATCTACATATCTGCGCCTCTCGCTGCTGATCCAGCTCGTCTCTGTAGAACTCAATGTCACACGTCTTGACATTGGTTCCGAAACGCAGCCCTCCAGTGTTGCCCCATCTAGATTATAAAAAACATATATTAGTTGCATTTATAATTGAAATACAAAAATCTACTTTATGAAAAAAATATCTTACCGGCAACCCAGGGGTCGATCGACTATCTCGGGCTGATCTAGGATGCGCGTAGGTCGGCCGATGTGAAGATGGTCCCAAGCCCAGATCTGTAAATTCACGCCAACAGGTTAAATTAATTAAACAAATATATATTACCAATATAAAGATAAATCTGAAATCCAGAAATCAGATTTTATACCTGCAATAGGGTAGCAAAACAACAGCATTCGGCCTTCCCGTTCACCGCGGCATCTGCTAGTGCCCGATATAGATATGCGAGAGTCGCGGCACCCCACGCATAAGCGCCGCAGATATCAAAGTCCGCTAAAAGTGGTAGCCACTTTAGATGAACTCTATATCCGCTGGGGTTTGGAAAGAGACTACCCCCGATCTGATAAAGAATATAAGCACGGGCGGTGGCTTGCGTGTGTCCGCGTGAGGTCGTGGCTTGCGTGTGTGTGGTCGTAGGTGCCACACATGTGGTCGTTGGTGGCACACTACTAAACGAGCAAGGTACAACACTCTCAATCGGGTCATACTCACTTTCTCTGCAATGTATATAATATTTAAGTCCATTTAAATAATATGCTAAATGACAAAATGACAAAATTATTAGGTTGTTGTTCTAACCTTGTCATTCTGACACCACCTTCGTGTGGAATATGTTGATCACTCATTACATTGGCGGAAGGACCCAAATCAATATAATTGTGGAGCATACTCGTGTAATAACCTTGCGGTTCAAAATTTTCTGACGGTTGTAACTCTTTCTCAATGTATACCGTCACAACACCATGATGTTCACATAATCCGATCATTCCCTCCAATGATTCATCATCTAGTACTTCGTGAGCTAAATATCCACCACCGACCGTGGGACAACCAATAGTAAATTTTAAACGAAATTGTTCTCTTGTACAATTTACTAAACGATACATTCTCCTCTCAAACCTACTATATGTACAATCAGAAGGTATCGCGATTAACTTTTTTTGACCGCCGATATATCGTGGACCAATCCCATCGATAACTAATTGTCCATCCCAACGAACACTTATGGGCATGCGATTAGTAGCCATTTCAACTACAAAACAAAATTTAACCACTTCAAAATACTACTTTTAACTTCTCACTGTGAGGGGATCTCTCACAGTGAGCGATCTCTCACTACTGTGAGGGGAAGCTCTCTCACTGTGAGAGAGTGATGTTTACTCTCTCACAGTGAGCTCATAGTGAGTTCACAGTGCTTCTAGCCCTAAATTACAGTATTGTTTAAATAGACTTTGCAGCAAAATTATAAGTTATGTTCTTATCGTTTAAATTTTTATTTTTTTGGGGGGGTTAATCAGTGAGAGAGCTAAGCTCTCTCACAGTGAGAGATCAAGCTCTCTCACTGTGAGAGATCACTCTCACAGTGAGAGAGTGAAGCTCTCACAGTGAGAGATCAAGCTCTCTCACTGTGAGAGATAACTCTAATCTCTCACTGTGAGAGATCTTGATCTCTCACAGTGAGAGATCAATCTCTCTCACAGTGAGAGATCAAGCTCTCTCACTGTGAGAGAGTGAAGCTCTCACAGTGAGAGATCAAGATCTCTCACAGTGAGAGATAACTCTAATCTCTCACTGTGAGAGATCTTGATCTCTCACAGTGAGAGATCAATCTCTCTCACAGTGAGAGATCAAGCTCTCTCACTGTGAGAGATCACTCTCACAGTGAGAGAGTGAAGCTCTCACAGTGAGAGATCAAGATCTCTCACAGTGAGAGAAAGAAAGAGAGAGAGAGAGAGAGAGAGAGAGAGAGAGAGAGAGAGAGAGAGAACTCACAGTTCACAATGAGAGAGGAGCAATGCGACGGCGACGGCGACGGCGAAGGCGGCGACGGCGAAGGCGACGGCGACGGCGAGGGGCAATGCGACGGCGAGATCGGCACGAGCTCTCTGCGGGTCTGCGGGATGAAGAAGATGAAGAAGATGAAGTGCCGCACACTGCTGCCCACGCGGGGTTATTGCGGTGAAGAAGACGCTGAAGCGGTCAGCGCCTTTAACATTAAGTTAAAGGCGCTGATCCGATCAGCGTCTTTAACATTAAGTTAAAAGCCGCTGAACCGCTCAGCGCCTTTAATGTTTTACACTAAAGGCGCTGAGCCACTCAGCGCCTTTACTCTTTTACACTAAAGGCGTTGAGGCACTCAGCGTCTTTACAGAGAAGCCATATTTGGCTTACACTGAGGACTTAGCCATTTTTCCACGAAAAATGACTAAATCCTCGACGCGGTTATAGTATATGCTGAAGGCGCTGAATGAACCAGCGCCTTCAGCATATATCATGAAGGCGCTGAAGCGATCAACGCCTTCACAATATTCCTATGAAGGCGCTGATCCATTCAGCGCCTTCACATTGGCATGAAGGCGCTGAGGGGTTCAGCGCCTTCATAGGAATATTGTGAAGGCGCTGACCGCTTCAGCGCCTTCACGTTGTCTGCCCAGCGTGGCGCCGAGGTGGCAAAAGTAGGGTTAGTTTTGCAAAATTATTTTTCATAGGGTTAGTTTGCAAATTTCAAAGTTTGGGAGGGTCATTTTGAAAAAATCCCCAAAGTGAATAGTAACTCTCGATTTTTAGTTCCTCGAGATCACTAATGACCGAACCATTATTCAGAGTTTTAACATAGGAGTATGAGTAATGGATCCTAGCTATTTTCGATGTTCTGAGCGCAATGGCGCTGACGGATTTCGCGTTCGGCGATCCGGGTGCATCGAAGTGCGTGCAACGCACCAATAATCGTCGAACTTTATGGAACAACTTTTAATCCGAGCGTCGAACAAACTAAGCAAATGCGCTACCTGACAGGTCTCGACGAGCCGGACGTCGTGGCGAAGTCTGTTTCGCAAAACGGCGATCGGATTACCTCGAAATGCGTGAAAAGTGTAGTATTTTGCAGAAAAACCCGTAATTTTCTGCTCCGAAGAATATGCGGCTTACAGGTGAGGGACTTGACAGTAAAAGGACTAACTTTTGTTAAGGACTTATGTCCAAATACTGTTAGTTGAAGGGGTTTTGTGCAAATGTGCAATTAACACATGCACACGTGTTGGAGTAATCCCGAATCCCTGCCTCTTCCTCTTCGGTAACTGAAGCTCCACCAGCATCTTCAGACCATAAACGACGCGGCCCCTCGGCTGCTGAAACCCCCGGCCGCTCGGGTCACCGGAGTTGAGGTTGAGAAACCTATAAATAGGAACTTCTCTTGAGTTCTTGAAGCAGAGACAAACCAAAGCCATAGGGATAGCCCAACCTTCTTCTGAGAGCTCCACTGTGAGGCCGCAACCAAACTCTGGTGAACCCGACCCCGGCCGCCGCCGAGCGCCGCCGCAGCCATCTTCTTTTCTCCTCTCTCTCCGGCGAAGTGTGAAGTTGGACCAGACCTCTTCAAGGTTGGATTGGGAGGTGTCTGAGGAGTCCCTGGTGCTTGAAGGACCCTGCTGGAAGTTGCCGTGGCCGCGCGTGCAAGTGGGACCGAGATCCGGCTTCCTCCTTCTTCCCCGAGCTCGGCCAAGGTGAGGGTTTCGAACCAGTGTATGTTAGCCCTCTAGACCACGTGCAGTCGGTTTCCTAGGCCCTAAGCATCATCCCAGCAAATCCCCGAGCCCCCATGCAGCACGGTTGGCCGGCGGCCACAATGGGTCGCCGGAAACCTAGGTTGAGCTCCGCCTTGATTTTTCTCGGCAACCAGTGAACAAAGATGAAAAGTAAAATGGAGGGGTTGGACTGTAGAATATATGAAAGAAACCTGCAAAGTTTGGTGGAGTATTGTTGAGTAAATTGGGAGAACTTTAATGCCCTAATTTTTGGGTTTCTTGTGTGTTGGCCGAGCCTCGTGCTCCGGCGCCGGCGGGCCTCTCCGATGCCGGCCACCTGCCCAGAATCCTTGCTGGGACCAAGAGGATCCCAACCATGCTGTTGCATGGCTCCCATGCAAGCCGAGGAAGGCGCGGCCGAGTTGGGTTCGAATTTGCACCAAGTTGCGGCCGCCGACGCTCAGGCCATCTCCGGCCGGGGAGAGTTGGTCGGGAAGCTTGCTGGGACCACAAGGAGTCTATCCATGCAAGTTAGAGAGCTTCATAATGCTTCTATCAAAATCCGCCATTAACGGGGTGAAGCTCCAAACCGAGCTTTGCTCCCCGCCGCCGCCGCCGCACCCCGGGGCCAGCCACATGCATGGAAAGTTTCAGAGGGGTGAGTAGCACCTACTGGTGCATTTATATAAGCCCCAGAACCTCTGTGTGAAGCATCACGAAAATCAAGGTTTTTCTCCATCTTCTTCAACCTTGGAACTTGGCCACCCGAGGCTTTGGGTTGCTCCAAGATGCTGGGAAAAACTCCTGCAGCCTGGAGGATCACTTCCCTCCAAGAAATATTGGAGCTGGGGCAGTATATGCAGAGAACCCAACTTCAATTTGTGCTTGAGTATGTGTGTGTGTGTTGTGCATACCAGCTGCTTGATTAAATGCCTCAAAGAACTATAAAATGGAAATTGACAAAACTTTGTATATGAAACTTGCTCCAAACAGCACCCTGAGCTCTGTGCTCACTTCAGATCAAAGTGATTCTGAGTGGATTAAAGTTTGGTGCATTGTGAACTAGAGGGTAAGCCTAACCTTGGTTCTGCTTGAACCAGCCCACCTGGGCCTCAACCAGGGTGAGCACTGAGGTCTTGGCAGTGCCCAGACCAACTTTGACATACAAAGTTTGCTGGTTTGAAGTTTAGATTAAAAGATATAGTGAAATCAACATAAAACAGTAATGTTGGAACAAAACCCTATTTTAAAGTGTTGGCGAAGTCGCGACAGTGCATTCCTAGCTAATTTGGGGTCACTGGACGCGATGCTCGCGTTAGAAACAGTGTTTGAAGTCTCGGAGAAACAAAAATTCATTTTGGGCTATGTTAGAGAGGGTTTTTATGACCCGAAGTTTTCCTCGGGCACCGTGCTGCTGCAAATTGGTGAGCACGGTGTTCAGCAAGACATAAGTAACCTGCTGGAAGTGACGGAATGTTAAAATGATTTTCCAGTTGAAAGAACGAGCGAAAACAGTGCCCAAACTGGCACTAAAAGTGAAAATTTAAAAGCCCTAGGGGTTTAGATGCAAAAGTCACATCATATACTGGTTAGTAAGTTGATTCCTGAACCTTAATTCACATTCAGGGTTATTCGGTAGCATCTGGTGTGCTGAGCGTACAGTTGGTTCAGATTAGCCGCCTGCGTTATATCAGGTGGGTTTATCTTCGGTCCGGACTTTATCATTTCGGCCCTCTGTGTACGGTATTGGTTGGACCCCTGTTTTTGATAGCTTAAACATTACTTTGAGCCTGCCTTTCTTTGATTATATTATATCTGCTATCTGCCTGATCTATGCCTGTTATCTGTTCTATTTTGCCTTACATGATTGTCCATAGCACCTCTAGCATTTATACTTTTACTCGGACATTTTCATGGTTGATTAGTGAGCCTGTTTGTTCTGCTGATCAAATGATACATCTCTGAGCACATAGATTTATTTAACTGAGGTTTTACCCCGCTTCGTAGGGTCGCCGGAGTCTGTTCTTGTTTGATAGGACAAAGTCCACTGCTCTGCGAGGTTTGGACCTAAACCCAAGCTTCGTAGTGTCGCTTGAGTCTGTTCTTGTTTGATAGAACGAGGGCAATGCTCTTCGAGGTTTGGACTTCTCAAAACAGTTTTCTTAGAAATATGTGTTTAAGTTTTGTATCATTTGGTTGGTTTGTGTGGTTGAGTTGAGTTTATCTGTGAGCTTCTGTTGAGAGAGATTTGCCTTGATCTTGCATATGAGTTGAGATTTATTGCTGAGTGTTCCTGCATGAGTGTTGAGATTCAGATGGTTTTGCCCTTGCAACCCAGTGGGGATTTCCCGGCTTGTTGCCGATTACCCGGTCAGTGGACCGTGAGCTTGAGCATTTGCATATGATTCGCCCGCACTGTTGTACTTCACGAACATCAGCGGATTTGCTACCCGTAGCGATGTTCTTTACCGGTAAAGTGGTTAGCTGAGGCAACCCGTGACCCTAGTTTGGGGAATGTCAACCAGGTTGTGCCAAGAGGGCAGCCTTGCCTGAGGTCTTGTGAAGGCCAATATGGTAGCTTGTGATTGGGTCTTTGCGTTTTCATTTATTTGATGCATGTGTTGTTAAGTTGCTTTAACATGATTCTTTGATTCTTTGATCTGGCTTCTAGTTATCTACCTTTATATGATTCTATGTTATGCCTCTGATTATAGTTCCATTGTTATCTTGCTGATTGTCCTAACTCCTTGATGTGTTGATTATCCTGATACATGATTTAAATACTGCTAAAATTATCTCCTATGCTTGTACCCAGATTATGAGTTTTGCTTTCTTTACAGCACCAGTTATATATCTTCTTTACCCTAACCCCTGATCTATTACTATCCTCTAGCATTGTATACCAGTAGGTACGATCTGCTATTTCTCGGCTCGTCGTGCCCACTGGGATACACTCCGGTGTGTCTCACACCCTCGGGTGACTGTTTTTCAGGTCGAGCGGGTGTTGAGATGTCGGGACGAGTTGGTGAGATCACGAGATAGAGCTTGAACCCTGGACAGCCGATAAGATCAAGTATTTAGTTATTTGTTGTATCAAATGTATTGCAATGTAATTGAGAAGTTATTGATATTGTAATTCAATCTTGCTTAGTAGATGTACGTAGTTAGTACTCTGATTGTATGCCAAGTGAGCCGTGCATATATAGAAAAGGCTCAATCCCCGTGGGATTGGGACTCTTCTATATATGTGGCGGTCTGTTGCGCCCTGGCTGGTTTTAAACTCTGATTTCAAAAAAAAAAAAAAAAAATTTAGACGCTGGTTTTTAAACTCGGGGCGTGACAGATTAGATGGTATCAGAGCAATAGGAAACGCAATGTCTAGGTTTGGCTAGGAACGAACCCTAGGATGACTCGTGTTACGAGAGAGCGCTGGGTAGTGTTCTAAGTCTGATAGGTCAAAACAGAAGTTGTGGGTCGACCGTACTAAGATAAATTATTAACTATTGCAGTTATGGCTCGCACTCGGCGTGGTGCTGGTGGTGGTCAAGGGACTGGCATGGGTCGGGGGGCTGCCCAAGCAACTGCTGAAAGTGGGGGCCCAGAGATCCCCGACAGAATGCAAAGATTTGAGGACCAGTTGGCTCAAATGGCTGCAATGATACAACAGTACATGCAGCGGGAGGCCAATGTTCCTGCTGCACCTGCACCACCTGCAGCACCAGCCTCTGCGAACGAGGGACCTCCTGTTCCTCCTGCACCAGTACCACCGGCTGAATCGGCTGCATCTGAAGCCGTTGCTGCAACTGTGGATGCTCCCGGGGTGGCAGGGGGTAACAATCCTAACGATCCTGCGGCCCTGGAAGCTGCCAGGGCAACGTACAAGGAAGAAAGATCAAGAGTCAGGGGAGTCATGCTGGAGTTTAATAAATTCAAGCCCCAAGAATTCTCAGGCCGTGAAAAAGGACCCCTGGGCCCTTGAAGAATGGCTAAACCACATGGAGAAGCTGTTTAGAGATTTGGACACTGAAGAGCAAGATAAGGTGACGCTGGGGGGTGCACTGCCTCGGTGTCAGCGCAAGCTTATGGTGGCTGCGCTACCAACGCCACAATTTTGCTCCTGATGCACCTAAGCCTACCTGGGAGCAATTTAGGGTGGGCTCTGTACCACCGCTACCTAAGGAGACAGCACGAGAGGCATTAGAGCGGGACTTGGAAAACATGCGCCAAGGAGACCACACCCTGAGGGAGTACGAAGAAGAATTTACGAAAATTGCTGACCTGGTGCCACAAGCGGTGCAGGACGAGCGTCGCAAGGTTAGATTATTTACTCAAGGCCTGCGACACGAGAATCCGGCGTCAGTTGTCTTCACATTTGATCACCGACTACGACGAATGTATCGAACGCTGCCTTGCCATTGAGGCTGAATTGAAAATCTCCCGGGCAGAGCGGGCAGCGATGGATAAAGGAAAAGGGATGAAGCGACAGTTCGCTGGAAATGGGGAGGGATCATCTGGATCAAATAGAAGACCCCCTAGACCCCCAGGAAATCAGAACCAAGCCAGTGGTTCTCGGACCTTCAATCGTCAACATAGGGCGAGGCCTTGCGTCTTCTGCGGGGCAGATCATCAACCCATGACTTGCGACCTGCGCCACGGAAGATGCTATATATTATGGTCAGCCTGGCCATATCTCTGCTAACTGCCCGCAGGAGATCTGCTGCGAACCCACCAGCATTGGTTGTGTGCCACCTCTTGCTGCCCGGCCTCCAGCGCCACCACCCAGAGCGTGGCTGCCTCAAATCGTCCTTCATGCCCCCCCCCCCCCCTCCCCCCCGCGCCAAACTGAGGGACCCCCGCCAAGTGACGGGAGGACGGGTCTATGCTCTGACACAGCATGGCGAGCCGTCAGGGGAAGGCCCATCGGGAGCTTGAAATGTGGAAACAACGATGTAATAAGTTAATACTTAGAAAACTGATATTTTGGGTGTTTAGAAAACTTTTAAAGTATGTTTTGTTAAGTTTCGGGGACGAAACTTCTTAGAAGTTGTGGGTGATGTAGAAATCTAGAATTTAAAAGTCTCTTGTTTGCCTTTAAATATTTAAAATTTGTCAATTTTTCGCAAAAGTGGAGAGATAGTGGGTCAATAGTGGGCCCAGAGATATCGACTTTTGATCGGGGTCTGATATGGAAAATCCGAGATAACCATTGCGATCGTCTCATCGAAACATAGAAGTTTCATATTCATATGTTTTCGATCCGACGGTCGGATCTTCCAGAAATCAGAAATCAAAAAGCGGGCCCCCGCGACTAAAGTGAATGGGGATTTTTTCAAAATGACCCTCCCAACTTGATATTTTGCCAAATGACCCCTATATAAAAAAATTTGTAAAACTAACCCTCCTTTTGCCACCTCGGCGCCACGTTGGGCAGACCAGCGTGAAGGCGCTGAAAGCGGTCAGCGCCTTCACAATATTCCTATGAAGGCGCTGAACCCCTCAGCGCCTTCAATGTGTTCTGTTGAAGGCGCTGAAGGGATCAGCGCCTTCATAGGAATATTGTGAAGGCGCTGACCGCTTTCAGCGCCTTCATATATATGCTGAAGGCGCTGGTTCATTCAGCGCCTTCAGCATATACTATAACCGCGTCGAGGACTTAGTCATTTTTTCGTGGAAAAATGGCTAAGTCCTCAGTGTAAGCCAAAATTGGCTTCTCTGTAAAGGCGCTGAGTGGCTCAGCGCCTTTAGTGATTTACACTGAAGGCGCTGAGTCGCTCATCGCCTTTAGTGTACACTAAAGGCGCTGAGCCACTCAGCGCCTCTAGTGCAGACCACTAAACCGCGCTGAATGGCTCAGCGCCTTTAGCTGGACACACAGCCAGCACTTAAGATCACATTAAAAAAATTCCAAATTTGTACAGAAGTTCAAGCATTGACAAAATACATTCACAAACACCAACAAATAACATTGATCAATCAACCAGCAATCAGTTCATTCACAGAATCGAGTTAGTAACATGAAAGAATAAAATTTACCAAAAATTGAACTCAAAAGCTCAATTTTGAGCACGTCCTCGACTCGGACGTCCTCGCCCACGCCAACGTCCACGCCCTCGCCCTCGCCCCGCCCACGGGAACAGCAAGCTCGATGATAGGTATATCATCGAGAAGCTCGACTGCTGCCGACTGATCGAGCTCCCTCGATGATACCACCCTGATCCTGTGACGCAATATGCTCGCGCTCCTGTGGCGATGATGATCTTGGACGACGGCGTGAATATGTCTGTGAGACTGGCGGCGGGAGCGATGCTGACGTCGAAGGTAATGTCATCGGTGCCTGAATGGTAGGAGATGAAGATCGTGGCACCTGAAAGAGTGTAAATAGTTTGTTAATATGAATTTGAAAAACTTAATTTGAATTCTATGCAAATGTACCTGATGACTCGAAGGTCGCTCCCTCATCGGAAGGTCGGGCTCCCTCATATGAAGGTAATGTCATCGGTGCCTGAATGGTAGGAGATGAAGATCGTGGCACCTGAAAGAGTGTAAATAGTTTGTTAATATGAATTTGAAAACTTAATTTGAATTCTATGCTAAATGGTACCTGATGACTCAAAGTCGCTCCCTCATCGGAAGGTCGGGTTGCCTCTCTGGCCGCAGGGTCAGATGGTACATGCTGTAGTACCATCCGAATATTGCCGCTCATTTGTCTCAAAGTTTGAATAATAGTATCAGTCGGCGGTCTGTCATCCACTATCTGGTCGACAATGGTTTGAACATATCGTAGTGTGTCGGCCTGCATTATAAATTAGAAATTAAAATTAAATTTATATGAGGAAAGTTGAATACAGTAAATTTATATATATAAATTTTAATACCAGAGATCTCTCGACATGCCCCACGAGGGTGGAAAGTCAGCGAGGACGCTGTACTGGATGAGAAATCCATCGTCGTGTAATGCTCCAGTACCACTGCATGTATATGGATGCCACTTGCAGTGGGTCCTCACCAGCAGCCGGGCTTGATCAAAAATGTGATCAAGCCTCTCGGACCACCCCTCAATGTGGGCAGCATGAAATGCTATCCAGTCCTCATCCGCACGCCCACGTACTGTGATGCGTGGGATTGACTCCACATTGACAGGTATATGCTGCAGAAGGACCGAACTGCCGCATGACTCGGTCTGGCACGTGCATCTCCACGATATGAAAGCATATCAGGACTGTCCGTGCACGCCAGACCGCTGAGCCATGCACACAGAAATCAGGTAATGTCTCTATAACCTGATCTGTGTAGGGCATCCATATAACCTGTTAATCGACAAAATGATTAGTATTGAATAAAACATCTACATTGTAGTGTACTGGGTTTTCCCTTGCGATTTTCCGATGAATCCACTGTGTAGAACACCTAGTGTTGGTGTGTCTGGCCCATGGTGCATCGAAGGGGTGCCACAGATGGACCTCGTGAGACTTTGATAGCGGAATTGGCCTTCGGCTGTAATTGCCGAATTTTAGAAAAGGTTTTGGGCCAATCTGAGGTTAGATTTTGATTCAGCGCGGAAAAAAACGCTTGAAACCGGCTATTTGCTTGTTGAATTTGGAGTCCGGATGACCAAATGCGAGCTTCCGGAAGATTTGGGGGATTTTCGGTGCACGGGGGTGACACGTGGACCGGCCAGCGCCATGTGGCGCCCTTTTATTGGCCGGCTCACGCGGCTGGGGTCCACGCAGTGGCGCGGCGGTGCAGGGACCGCGGGGGTGGACGCGTGGCGTGCCCTGGTAGGCGGGCGCACGCGGCACGGCTCCGGGAATTGCGGGTTGGCGGTGGACCGGGCGCATGACACGTGGCGGCTTCGGATTCGTCGGTCCACGTGGGCGCGGTCCACGGGTGCGCGGGGGAGGGCGCCTCGGTACTGTGCGCGCACGGTGCGCGCACAGTGGCGCCAGGCGGGGCGGTCGGCCGCAACTCGAGTGCGACACGTGTCGCCTCGAGATTGGCCGGCCGTACCTACCCCCATTGACTGCGGGGGGCCACGTGGCGTGTGCGGGCCGCGGGGATCCGGTCTCCTGTTGTGGGGCGACGTGGCAGCTTCTGGGGATTTCGGGCGCGCGGACGGAACGCATGCAACCGGTTTCCGGGCGCAGCGCGCCCGAAACTTGCGCCCGGAAATCCAGAATTTGTGTGTTGGGCTGGGCCTTTAAATAGCTCCCCCATTCGCCCCTTTAGCTTTTTTGGGCTTCTTTTCACTGGGCTTCCTTCAGGGCGATTCCTCCTCTCTCAGAGCTCACCCTTTGGAGAAGTTTGAAGATTTTTGGAGGCACGCATCCCGAGGTTCACCATTTTACGGCGCGGCGCGACGCTTGTTCTCCGCGATCCTCTTCGCCCTTCTCAGTGTTTGGATCCTCCGACCCACCCCGACCTCGAAATTCGCCGATTCTGTGTGCCGTTGGACTCACGACAGGTAGGGCTTCAATCCTGTGTTTTATGGTTCCTCGATTTCCGTGCTGATCTTGGAGTTTTTTCTTAGCACCCATTTGACCCTTTTTCTTCGCGGACTTTTGGGACAGCACCGCAGTGTTCTTGCCATATCTTTTCGCTCAAGCATCGGAACGAGGCGATTCAAAGGCGATTTTCATCTACACGCTTCGCAAGGAGTCTCTGGATTTTTCTCAGAATTTTCTGAATTTTACTCGAGGGTGAGAATCCCTTTCTCTGTGGTTCCTTGTTACAGGATTTAGTGCAGTTTGGATTTGGGGTGTACCCCTTGTCGGATTTTTATCTCCGCGTTGGAAACTCCAAATTGGGCGTGCAGGGACTCGTTTCGACGGGCTCGTCGCAAGGATCGCGATAGTATTTTTCTTGGATTTTTATGGGCATTATTCGCAGGTAAAAATTAGTGAACTGTGGACTGCTGGTTTTGGGGACAGATTCTGGAATTGTGGATGTTAGCTTATGTATTTTTTCTTTGGGGTATTTTGTACAAGATTGGTGGTGTGTTGGACTGATCTTGGACTTCGCCTTTGGGAATTTTGGAATAGCGCTCGAGGTGGGTGTTGTAACACCTCTTATTTGGGATTATCACTAGGCCTATTAGAATGCTCTGTTTAGGTGCTGTTAGTAAATTTGGGAGATGGACCTAGCATGCTTGTATGAAATCCTGCGTTCTTGTTGATAATCGCATTGTTAGAAAACTACAAGTTATTTAATGGTGAGTCCATGCTTTAAACATATAGTAGAATACTAGGAATTTATGCTAAATCCTATCTTGTTGATTTATTAATGAAAGGCTGAGGGGTGTGGGTAGGGGACTTAAAATGGTTCAACAAGTTAATGACTTTTGCATGCTTGAATGGTCACCTAGATAGGCACCTTTTTCTGCTACACTATCATGCTGGAATTGACTTAGGAGAAACCATGTTGCATTCTTTCTTCAGTCACTTAGACATAGGGGATATTATTCTCGGGTTAGAGCGGGCTGGGTAGTGTAGTCCAGATACTTGGGTTTCGGGGAGAGTTTGGGTTTTGGGCCTTCCTTTGGGAGACGATAACTTTTACCTATAGAGCGAGTGGCGCGATTTGCAGACTTGAGACCCTGGGACTCCTGTCCCCTATCGGTGTTATGTGGTAACTGGCATACCAATTGGCGACATGATAACCCTACCCTTAAGGTGCTAATGCGTATGCTGGAATCCCGATTTAGCAGACCTTGAGCCCTGTCCCATACCGGTGTTATGCGTAGCTGGCATAACCCCGCGTTGGCAGACATTGGAGACTCCTATTCCCACACACCGGTGTTATGCGTAGGCTGTCAATACCCGATGTGGCTGCTTCGATTCTCTGATGCCTACTTTAGCTATCTTTAGCTGGCAGGTAGAGGCATATTAAGTGGTAGATTTTATCAGGATCATACTCTAGGTGTTACCGCATCTATTCGCTTTAAAGGCCTCTGGTAGACCTAGTGGGCAGTAGGA
>CM055077.1:8808986-8881525 GCA_029204045.2 Tillandsia leiboldiana | reverse complement strand
TTTTATAACCATTTGCCACAAAGTGTTCGTCAAAACCTTTCCCTTCAAGTAATTAACTCCTGTCTTGCTGGCAGGCATTCCCACAAACCTCGCCAATCATTGTGGAGTTGATTTGAATCTTGTGCCTTGGATATTCGTGTAAAATTCCATTGGACCGTTTTCAATTTCTCGAAGGTGCTGTGCATTTGTATAGAAGGCCCTTACAAGATGCAGACAGTATCCAAGCACTTCTGGAAATCGACAAACTTGAATAAGATTTGCTTGTTCAATCAGAACGCCAAACTCAGGGGAGTGATCTCGTAGAGCCTCAATATTGACATGCCTCTCACCAATGCATTCACGATTCTCAAATGCCCTTAGGCGATCCGCATTAACGAACACTTGTTCCTCACGAGGTGGAGAATCCGGAATAATCGGTTCGTTAGACATGAAACCTCGTGCTCGTCCAAACCGTCGAGCGAGTCGTTTCCTTTTAACCGAGATGGTTGGTGCAGTTCAGAGGGCTTTACCTTTGTCCAGGTGCTTTTTCTTTTCGATGCATCGGATGATCGGAGCCTTTTGTTGAGTTTCTGGCCAGGGCTTTCCCTTTCGATGCAACAGAGGTTTTCTGGGACGCATTCTCCAGGATGTGTTCATCATATGAAAACTCACCCTTTTGTCTTCTTCCTTTTAGCCCTCTTGGCAGTGTCTCTCGTATGTACCATAGCAGCAAGTAGGAAAACAATCCAAGTGATCACCATTGCTATTGGTTCTTGAGAAAAGAAATCCTGTGTGCAACAACTCAAGAACACGAAAAATTGTTAATTTTCAAAGATTTGAAAAATTGTACCCAAACAATCATAATCATGTAGAGAGACTAAGAATCAAATTAGTTTTGCAAAAGGACTTTTAAAAATAGATCAATTGCATGATTTTCGAAAATCCTTATTATATGCCCTAAAACCGAAATTTTAGAAATCGAAGCCTAAAAATCCGTTAATCAGGAGAATACCTAGCATATAATCAAAACTAATCTACCCAGAGTTCTTATTTCAAAAGAAATTTGATCAAAAACCATCCACAAACAAAGTTGATCCAAGAAATTCATCACGTTTGAGGAGGAAAAGAGAAAAACGGTGAAAAACCGAGATTTTGATCAATAAAACTTACTTGGAGTTGAAGAACTTGAGTTTGAAAGCTTCCAAGAAGGATGAAATCTAGAGAGAGAGGCTCTGGAAACTTTGGAACAAAAGATTGGAGTAAAAGAAATCAAAACCCTTTTGTTCTTTATAAAACCTAGCCGCGATCCGGATCAGTTCATGCTTGCGATCCGGATCGGCTACCCGCAGTGAGAAACTGCGTTCGGGATCCGGATCGGCAGGTCCAATCCGGATCGTCAGCCCGCAGAAGAATACCTGCGTTCGGGATCCGGATCATCTTGCCCGATCCGGATCGGCTCCAACTTTTTCTTTAGAAAATTTCAGAGAAATTCAAGAAAAACCAGAAAAAGATTGTAAGCACAAATGTGTATCAACTTTAAACAAAAATCATCGTTTCATACAACAAGAATTAGATTATGCCAAATCTATCAATAATATCCAAAAATGAAACGAAAATTTACAAAAATTAAATCCCTTAAAGTTGAACACCTTCAATTACATCTAACTTGATCTTATGAGTAATGCCTTTATCAAATCATCAATTCAGTAAAGAAAATGAAATACAAAGATCAATAGATGTTTGAAATCCCAAATATAGTAGATAATGTATCTAGACAATCTGTTGAAGAGAGTGGCTCTTTGAGCATCTTTCTTTAAAAACCCACCTTATACCAACCTTGAAATTTGACAGAGTCAAGTATTTCAACATGCATTTTACTTAATCAAAATTTGAACAACCATGCTTGGTATACATGTGGTAGCTGCACACAATACTCGGACGACCGAGGTGGTAGCTCTTTCCTCCATGTGGTGGTAGTTTTCACACTCCTCATTGGGATGTAACTCTTTCCACATCTTTTGAGCATTTTACTTTCTTTGACTCCCCCTCAATTGGCTATCAATTATTTAAGATATAAAGTATTCAACCAAAAATTGATCTCGATTCATACTCGACTAAGCAGTCAAATAAGATAATGACTATACCAAGAGATCATTGAGAGAGAGAAATTGACTTTGATCACTCAGAAGATGATTTAATTAACATAAATGATCATTGCAACAGTGATATATTATGATGGCAAAAAGCATAATAAATTTCTAAATGTGCGGAAAAGATGCCAATTAAAGTCAATTATGATCTATGCTCAATTAATGTCCTATGTACAAACAAAACAAAAAAAAACAAACAAACCTATCCTAAGCAAAGGTTTCAAAAGAAGTTTATTTCAAGGAAAGCATTCCAATTGCTTTTCCGCAAATGAATAAAACGTTTTTGATCCAAAGGTTTTGTTAGAATGTCAGCTAATTGATCCTCAGTTGAAATATATGAAAGTTGAAGAGTATTTGATTCAACTAGCTCTCTAAGAAAATGATATCTAAGTTCAATATGTTTTGTTCTAGAGTGCAACACAGGGTTTTTAGAAATGTTAATTGCACTTGTGTTGTCACAAAGAATTGTTACCGAAGATGCTGAAATCCGGAAGTCGCTCAACACACTTTTCATCCAAATGAGTTGGGTTGAACAACTACCCGCTGAAATGTATTCCGCTTCGGTAGTCGAGAGTGCTATGCAATTCTGCTTTTTTACTGTGCCATGCAACAAGGCAATGGCCAAGATAGAAGCATGCACCACTCGTGCTTTTCCGATCATCCACTGATCCTGCCCAATCGGCATCTGAGTATCCAACAATATCCAAACTTGTTCCCATAGGATACCAAATTCCGAAATTAATTGATCCTTTGATATACCGGATGATCCTTTTCACCGCTTTCAGGTGAACCTCCTTTGGTGCAGATTGATATCTCGCGCAGATCCCAACACCAAAAGATATATCCGGGCGACTAGCCGTGAGGTAAAGTAGACTTCCAATCATACTTCGATACAGTTTCACGTCTACATTCTCACTTTGTGGTTCACTTCCAAGTCCCTTGTGGCTAGTTCCCATTGGAGTCGGAAAATCCTTCGAATTTTCAAGATCAAACTTTTTAACCAACTCCATTGCATACTTGGATTGACTCAAGTGAATACCTTCATCATTTTGTTTAATTTGCAATCCAAGGAAATAAGTCAATTCGCCCATCATGGACATCTCAAATTCGCTTTCCATGGTCTCCGCGAATTTAGAAGCATCATTATCTCTTGTTGCGCCAAATACAATGTCATCGACATAGATTTGTGCTACAATGAAATTGCTTTGATAATGCTTCACAAAGAGAGTCCTATCAGCTCCCCCTCAAGTGTAGCCCTTCTCCAAAAGGTGCTTTGTCAACCTTTCGTACCAAGCTCGCGGTGCTTGTTTCAGACCGTAAAGAGCCTTTTTCAAACGAAAAACATGGTTAGGTTGTTTATGGTCTACAAAACCTTTCGGTTGAGCCACATAAACTTTCTCATTTAAAAACCCATTTAGAAATGCGCTCTTAACGTCCATTTGAAATAATTTGATTTTAAAATGACAAGCAATAGCAAATAGTATACGAATGGACTCGAGTCTAGCTACAGGGGCGAATGTTTCATCAAAGTCTATACCTTCTACTTGAGAGTAGCCTTGAGCAACTAATCGTGCCTTGTTCCTGATGATTGTACCATCCTCATTTTTCTTGTTCTTGAAGATCCATTTGGTACCTATCACATTATGTTGCTTTGGAGGCTTCGTTAATTCCCAGACTTTGTTTCGCTCAAATTGATGGAGCTCTTCCTGCATTGCTTTAATCTAGTAGTCATCCTGAAGAGCTTCATCTATATTCTTTGGTTCGATTAAAGATACGTAGCAAGCGAATCCACAAACCAACTGCCTCCGAGTTCTAACTCCTTCTTGTGGATCTCCAATAATATTCGATTCCGGATGATCCTTGGAGATTCGTAGCGTTTGTTGAAACGGAGTACTCGGAGATATATGAGATGATTCCTGCACATTAGATAAACTTGAAGAACCATTAGATGCATCATTAATATTGGAAGTATTATTATGAGAAGATGCAACGGCAGGAGAATCATCATCTAGAGAGATATCGAGGGTAGATTTTTCAGATGCAAAGTGAAAAGCTTCATCTACTTTAACATTTATAGATTCTACGATCGTCTTAGATTCCAAGTTAAATACTCTATATGCTCTACTATTAGTAGAATACCCCAAGAAAATCCCTTCGTCACTTCGTGAGTCAAACTTTCCAAGATTTTCACGGTCACGTAAAATGTAACACCGACTCCCGAAGATGCGAAAATATTTGATGTTGGATTTTCTACCACACCATAGTTCATATGGTGTATTTAACGTTCCCGGGCGCAAAAACACTCGATTAATGACATAGACAGCGGTGTTCACAGCTTCAGCCCAAAAATGTAGCGGTAAATTTCGGCTATGAAGCATCACACGCGCCATCTCTTGAACAACCCTGTTTTTGCGCTCAACAACACCATTCTGTTGAGGTGTATAGGGTGCAGAGAATTCATGCTTAATACCGTTTGAAGTACAAAAGTCAATGAATTTAGAAATAATGAATTCTCCACCTCTATCACTTCTAACACGAATGATCTTTTCATTCTTTTCAATCATAATACGAAGGCAAATCTCGTGAAAAGAATCAAAAGTATCAGCTTTCTCTTTTAAAAATGCTACCCAAGAAACCTAGAGAAATCATCAACCAATAAGAAAATATACCATTTACCTCCCAAAGATGGTTGACGAGTTGGCCCCATTAAATCCATGTGTAAAAGTTCCAAAGGCCGTTTTGTACCAACGTGGTTCAAGTTCTTGTGTGCAGTTCTGGACTGTTTTCCCTTTTTGCAACCACCACACACAATGTTTTATTTAAATAAAAGTTTTGGAACCCCCTTGACCACGTCCTTGTTTGAAATTTTAACAAGTTCCTTAAAATTTATGTGACCTAGCCTTTCATGCCAAAGTGTTTCATTATTCAAAGAAACTAGGTTACATTTTTCTGAAATTTTATTAGGAACAACATAGCAATTGTTTTCATATCTAACCCCTTTTAAAAAGAAGACATGGTCCTTATCAGTTACAACGCATTCAACAGATGAAAAGTTAACTGAAAAACCATTGTCGCAAAGTTGACTTATGCTTATGAGGTTAGTCTTAAGGCCATCAACAAATAAGACGTTTTTCAAAATCGGGCCATCTGGAATAGCTACCGTCCCTTTTCCAACAATTTTGGAAGATCGACCGTTTCCGAAAACAACAAGTCCACCGGAGATTTTCTCAAGATTTTGAAAACTATTTTTGTCACCGGTCATGTGACGGAAACAACCGCTATCCAGATACCAAGACGAACTATCATATGCATGCAAGGAAACATTGGTAACAAGACAAGGAAAAATTTCACCTTTGCGCACCCAACCCTTTTTGGAATGCATCGGTAATGGTCGTGAAGTTATATGCCTAGGTGAAAGCATCTTGTTAAAACGATTGCTGCTCCTTGATGTGGTCGTCTTGCGCGGTAAACTACCAGGGTTCTTTTCTTTCAATTGATTTGGAATTGATTTCCGAGGAATCACCTTTGTGGTAGTCATTGCAAGAGATGTTTGAGGTGAGCATTTGACTCCCGTCTTGCAATATCTTCTTATGTGCCCTGAAACACCACAACGAAAACATACCTTAGATCTTGACGATCCTAAAGAGGATGAAGTAGGTTTGTTGTCGTTGTTTGTCTTGAATTCCGGTGTCGGAGGAGGAGATACCGACTGAGGCACAAAAACTGTCCCACTCGAACTTGGACTGTTTCCAGTTTGAGTGTATCCGAGGCCGAACCGATTTGATTGACCAAGACCAAGAAGTCTATCCAACTTACTCCTTCCTGAAGAGAATCGCTGTAAGTCATCCTTGAGTTGGAAAATGGTCTTTGTCATTTCCATGTTATCCTGTCGAGCCTCGTTGTAGAGCTTTGAGAAGTGATTCGCTTTATCCATCAGATTTGTATGTTCCTTCTCAAGTTGCTCATTGGACTCTTGAAGGGAAACATTTGCTTTTATCAGGTTTTCCCTTTCCACTTCAAGAGCGTTTGAGAGAGAAGTTGCCCTTTTTGCTTCTTCTTTGAGATCATGCAATCTCCCTCTCAAACTCTTGTTTTGCTTAGCCACTTTCTTTGAATCCCTCAAAAGTCTGTGGTAGGCTAGAGCAAAATCTTCACCTTCCGAATCATCCGATTCGTTGTCCGTTACAATCTTTTCAACAGTGGAGTTGGACAACGACTCGGATGTACTTGCCATAAAGCACATGAAGGGTGAAGATATGGACGCGTGGAATGCCGTGGAGCTCTTTTCTTCATCACTTGAAGACGACTCATTTGACGTTGAGTTGTCATCCCAAGTGATGACTTGCATCGCCTTCTTCTTTGCCGGATACTTGTTGGGACACTCCGTTGCAATGTGGCCGTAGCCTCGACATTTGAAGCATTGTAGTTGTCCCTCTGAACTTTTCTTATCCTTTGAGAAGTTCTCTTGCTTTCTTGACTTGTAACTTGAAGTACCCTTGCCTTTGTTCGACTTTCCGAAGGATGGAGATTTACTTGAATTACCCCTTCGAAAGTTGCGGCGAAACTTTCTTGTCAAGAGAGCGAGCTGCTTCTCAAATTCCTCCATAGAAAGGTTCTCGTCATTGTCTGAGGAGGATGTATCCGCGTCTTCTTCCTTAGTTGTTTTCAACGCATAACCTGAAGACTTAGAAGTGGATGCCTTTCTAGAAGAATTGTTAGTAGTAAACGTCATTTCATATGTTTGTAATGAACCTACTAATTCTTCTACACGTATTTCGTCCGGGTGTTTAATAGTTTCAATGGCTGTAACCTTTGGGCGAAATCGTTCAGGAAGAGTTCTTAAGATCTTTCTTACAATCTTAAATTCTGGAATCTTCTCTCCCAGGTTAGCACATGAGTTTACGATGTCTTGCAATCGTGTATAGTAGTCCGTGAAAGATTCATTTTCTACCATCAAGATAGAGTCAAACTTGCTCGTAAGCATTTGCAGTTTCTGAATCTTCACGAGGTTAGTTCCCTCATGTGTAACCTGAAGAACATCCCAGATTTCTTTTGCAGTCTCACATGCTGAGACGCGAGAGAACTCAGTTTGAGATAAGGCATTAAAAATAGCATTAATTCCCTTGCCATTGTAAGAAGATGAATCTAACTATTCCTTGGTCCATTTCGACCTAGGTTTTAAGGTGCGAACATCACCAATAAATTCAGTTGGATTAGACCATCCTAATTCAATTGATTGCCACACCCGTTCGTCGATGGAAATTAAAAAGGCTTTCATCCGTACTTTCCAGTACGCATAATTTGTTCCATCGAAGAACGGGGGTCGGTTGATGTTTCCACCTTCAACCATTATTTACAACCCTATTCCTGCTCTGATACCACTTGTTGGGTTATATGTAATAAGGATCTAAATAGGGGAAAAAAACACCTAGAGGGGGGTGAATAGGTGTAAACGTATAAACACTCAAAAATCGTTGCGATAAAAACCCAATGCGGAAATAAAAATAACTCGTAAGATTTTTACGTGGAAAACTCCATCACCGGAGTAAAAAACCACGGGACCGATAACACGGCAGAAATCCACTAGAATTAAAACACGTACAAGGTGATTTACCGTACACACTTACGACTCAACCTTTTCCATACGCTCCTAGAGGATCTTCTCCGCTCGCTCCGCGACGCTTCTCGAATCCACGATCTGCGCCCAACGCCAAATCCACGGCGTCCAACGTCGAATCCACGACGTCCGACCGAGTCCACGGTCTTCACCCAATAGCATCCTTCGAATACACGAACGTGCCTCGCTCCGAATCCACGAGAGCGGTTGAACCTTGAATCCACAAGGACACGCGAATCCACGCGCCGATTTTTGGGGTAAATCGTTGTTTTTGGTGGTGATGATCCGCCGAATACTTAGATCAAAGATAGATCGGAAATACCATCTAAGTATTCATTAGTTTGATTCAACTCAAGATGTGAGTATGAAAACCTAGAATCAAACTAATCAATATAGATGAAGAAACATAGAGTATTCTCTAATGATTTCCTTTCTTCTCTATATGTGGATCTAGAGCCGTATAAAATAAGATATGAATATGACGGCTATTTTCCTTTTTCCTAGAAAAGGAGTCATAGGGTCTATTTATAGGTTAGAAACCCTAAGAAGGAGATAAGAATCAAAAACCTACCATTTCTGGAAATTTTACGGACGGCGATCCGGATCGGATTAGCTGTGATCCGGATCGTCATAACGAGTCAGGTAGTTCCAGAAAAACGAAGGTTCGGGATCCGGATCGAAGTGCTTGATCCGGATCGTTCATACAGTTCACCAAACATCAACGTTCGGGATCCGGATTGCGAAGCCTGATCCGGATCGTTCAAGGAAAATGGTAAACTCAGTGTTCGGGATCCGGATCAAGAGAGGCTACGATCCGGATTGAACTGGTGTATGAACGAACCACCTTCGGGATCCGGATTGAACAACCTGATCCGGATCCTGAACATGTCCCAAGTCCAGTTTTTGATTTTTATGCAATGAAAGATTCTTCCAAGTGTTTCTACACTACAAGAAGTATTCGGATCACACAAAATCTTTAGTTAAACATACCTGATCCTTTTGAATTCTTCTTTCTTGAGATTGAGTTAAATGATCCAACTTTCTTCACCTTCAATCTTCAAGACTTGAAACTTTCACGAAACTACGCCAACTCAAATTCCGTAACACTGCACACAGTCCTCCAGACCCTACGGGAACAGAAACTCTACGCCAAACTCAAAAAGTGTGAGTTTTGGCTCCGAGAGGTTGGCTTCTTGGGACATGTAATCTCGGCGGCTGGGGTCGCAGTCGATCCGAAGAAGATAGATTCGGTGACGGACTGGACCCAACCGACGACGGTAACGGAGATTCAAAGCTTCCTGGGATTAGCCGGGTACTACCGGCGCTTCGTGGAGGGTTTCTCCAAGATAGCCACCCCCTTAAGCCGCTTGACTAAAAAGGGGGAAAAGTTCATCTGGACGGACAAATGTCAGAGGAGCTTCGAGGAGCTCAAGGATAGATTGACGCGAGCTCCGATTCTCGCCCTGCCGGAACCAGGGGAGGATTATGACGTGTATTGCGATGCGTCGCGAAACGGACTGGGTGGAGTGCTCATGCAACGGGGGAAGGTTATAGCCTATGCGTCAAGGCAGCTCAAAGAATACGAGCGAAACTACCCAGTGCACGATTTGGAACTCGCAGCGGTTGTGTTCGTCCTCAAGCTTTGGAGACACTACCTGTATGGGGCACACTGCAATGTGTACTCAGATCATAAAAGTCTTAAGTACCTTTTCACCCAAAAGGAGTTAAATTTGCGACAAAGACGGTGGCTCGAGCTATTGAAGGATTACGATTTAACGATCCACTACCACCCGGGAAAGGCAAACGTGGTGGCCGACGCCCTGAGCCGTAAGGGGCAGGCCGAGGAAAGCAGGGGTAA
The DNA here is from genome assembly GCA_029204045.2 of Tillandsia leiboldiana. Taxonomy (NCBI): domain Eukaryota; kingdom Viridiplantae; phylum Streptophyta; class Magnoliopsida; order Poales; family Bromeliaceae; genus Tillandsia; species Tillandsia leiboldiana. The sequence goes on along the minus strand of CM055077.1, from coordinate 8,871,921 downwards.
GTGCCATCACCCAACAAGATAGTCTGATTGCGGAATTTTCGCAATTAAGACTAGAGGTAGTACCAGCGGGTACAGTCGGACGACTTCTGACACTGGTGGTCAGACCTACCCTGCTTGACAGAATTCTCGAGGGGCAGTCAACTGATGACCAACTCCAGCTGGTGCGAAGTAGAGTGACTGCCGACCAAGGAGGTGACTTCGCAGTAAACTCCGACGGCACGATACGATTTCGGGGACGAATCTGCGTGCCGGATCTACCGGAACTCAAAGAGGAAATCCTGCGGGAGGCGCATACCGCTCCATATACAGCGCATCCCGGGGGAACGAAGATGTACAAGGACGTCAAACAGACCTTCTGGTGGCCCAAAATGAAGGGAGACGTGACTCGGTTTGTGGCACACTGCCTGGTGTGCCAACGAGTGAAGGCCGAGCACCAGCGTCCAGCAGGAAAATTGCAACCCTTACCGGTGCCCGTGTGGAAGTGGGACATGATTACCATGGATTTTGTGACCGGGTTCCCGAGATCGTCACAGGGACACGATGCAATATGGGTAATTGTGGACCATCTGACGAAATCGGCCCACTTTCTGCCCATACACACGACGTGGACGCGGGAACGACTGGCACAAACCTACATCAGCGAGATAGTAAGGTTGCATGGGGTGCTGACATCCATCACGTCGGACAGGGACACGTGATTTGTGTCAAACTTTTAGCAGAGCCTGCAGCGAGCAATGGGAACCAAGTTGCACTTCAGTACGGCTTTTCACCCGCAGACCGATGGACAATCAGAGCGGGTGATACAAATTGTGGAGGACATGCTTCGGGCATGCGTTTTAGACCTGGGCGAAGGGTGGGCACGGTGTTTGCCCCTAGTGGAATTTGCCTACAATAACAGTTACCAGGCCAGCATTCAGATGGCACCATACGAGGCCCTGTACGGGCGCCGCTGTCGGTCTCCAATATGCTGGGACGACTTGGGTGAGCGTAAGTTTCCGGGCCCAGATTTGGTGGAGGAGACCGAAGCAAAGGTGCGATTGATTAGACAAAGGCTACTGACCGCCCAGAGCAGACAGAAAAGCTACGCGGACAACAGACGCCGAGACTTAGAGTTCATGGTGGGTGAGCATGCGTTACTCCGAGTTTCGCCCTCCAACGGGAACAGACGCTTCGGCTTACGAGGGAGGTAGTAGCAAGGAAGACCTCTTACAAAGAGTAATTTTGGCCACGACCCCAGAGGAACCCTTAAAAGTAATGCTTCGTACCTTCCTGCCCAGTGAGGAGATGAAGACTTAGTTGTCTTATTTGTTGGCTATTTAGTTAAGGGTTAAATAGGTCCAACTTCCGGCCTTGCGACAATAGACCCGAGGCGTTGTAACAGTATGCCTTGGACGTCCAGGTGAGGTGAGTCGGGCCAAGACCCGAGGCGTTGTAACAGTACGCCTTAGACGTCCAGGTGGGTTGAGTCAGGTCAAGACCGGTGGCATACCGGTTGTCGTTACTGCCAAACCTCGATACGGAGGCTGGCATGGGAGGGAAAGAAACTCCGCAACTGGACAATCCCTTACGTAAGGGTGTAATGGAGTAACCATGAGGAGCGCGAAGCGACTTGGGGACCCAAGACGAAAATGAAGGAAGTTTTCCCAGAATTGTTAGCGAGGGTTGAGTTTAAGTTTCGGGACGAAACTTTTTATAAAGTGTGAGTGGTGTAGTGATCCGGCCTTTCGGAATATTTTTGACTTACGTATAGTCATTTAAGCCTTCTAGTGAAATAAAATTATTCAATTCTTGAAGTTGGCCATTGTGAGATGCTAGTATTTTTCTGCGATAGAGCGCGGAAAAAGAAAGCCGACGGCGCGATCGGATCTGAAATCCGATAACGGGAACCCCCTGAACGGGATTCAAAGTGATACGGTGATTAGTCGTGCATCGGAATCCGTGCTAAATATCTTGCACCCGTTAGAGATAAGGCGGGTTATCTCGTGGGGGATAATTAATTAGTTAATTAATTATCCCATACGGAAAATTAATTAATTCTCTTACGTACGAATTAAAAGAAATTAATTAAAGGAAAAGTACGACTATTTAAGGGATCCCGATTATCGGAAAGAAAAGAAAAGAAAATAAAAACCCTAATCGGTGAGAAGAGAAAAAGAAAAGAAAAGACGGAACCCTAACCGGAGGAGAAAAGAGGAAAAGAAGGAGGAAGCGGAGGAACCCGATCGCCCCGATTCACGTGCCGGAGATCGGAGAACGAGACGCCATCGTCTACGGGGAGCGGATCCGGGTCTCCAACGCCGAAAGGAAACAAGATCGGTTCTTTAATTCCGATAGATTGAGGTTAGTGGTCGTTAATCTTTTTGTAGAATTAATCGAGGGTGATCGATGATTTTTAGTCGGTTTCTTTTTATCGGACTCGGTCGAAAATTCGATCGGGGTTCCGATTTATGTTTTGGTTGTTCGTGGATCAACGGTTTAGCCGTTAGATTTACCGCGGATTTATTCAGAGATTTTTGGGGATGTTTCGTTGGAACGTAGTGGGTTAACGGGAGGCCGCCGCCGCCGTTGTTAAACGGGAGGCCGCCGCCGTCGTTACCATGGTCGCGGGGTCTTCGCCGGAGTCGCACGGGAGCGAAGACGGCGAAGAAACCGCGAAATTAGGGTTTACTGTGCTTGTCCGTACAGCACGGTCCACGGGTCCAGGCGTGCACCCGGTGCATGCCCGCAGCGTCGGAAGCACCAGACCCGGTGCACGATTTCGTGCACCGGCCCGGCCCAAGGCGCGCGGTGCACGCCTCATGCGTGCACCCGGCGCACGCGCTTGCGGCCGAAGGGCAAGGACCCGGTGCACGCTCGGGTCGTGCACCGGCCTGGCCCGAGATGCGCGGTGCACGCCTCCTGCGTGCACCCGGCGCATGCCGCCGCCGCCTGACGCCGTGAACCCGGTGCACGGTTGCCCCCGTGCACCAACCGACTGCCCGAAGTTCATTTGCTCCGTTTTTGCCCGTTTTTCCACCGTTTTGAGCGCCGTCTTCGCCGTTGGGATCACAACCTCCGCGGTTGTTTTGGCATGGCAACTTGGGATCGTTTTGGGTCACTGTTTTATTTTGTTGGGTGCCGATTTCGCCGACGCTCCGCGCCTCGACGAAATTGTCGGGGGCGCGCCGTCGGGTCTCTTCTCTCATCATTTTCGCCGCCGGGGCCTTCTTGGTCTAACCATAGACGTCCCGAGTGGGCTACCGGTTGAGGATTGAGTTTTGTTGGACTTTTCTGTCGAAAAGAGTAAATTGGGTCTTGTGTTTTCGGATGTTAGTACACGCTTTTGACTATAGTTATCCGTGCGGACTTTCTTTAGGTCCAGACGCGCAGCGGGGGTGCGCGAAAGATTCGGGTGTTCCGATCTCTCTCCAAATAGGTGGGTACGGTTGCTGTAAATACAACCAGTGCAGTAAGTGCATCTATCGTCATTAAAGTGCTCTCAATTTATCTAACAAAGTAGATGGACAGTTTAACCTTTCGCATAATTGTGTTATTATCTAACAATTGAAGCGGCTGCGGTCGCAATGTTCATGACACGCCAATCTCGGCAAAAACTGTTTTTGGGATGCTGCACGTACACAGGCGGATTGGCCTCCGCATGGGTGTACTTTTCCGGAAGAGTGGTCTTGTATGACCCGTGTTCCTCACAAAGGGGTGGGAGCCGTGAGGACCCCTTCGTGCCCGCTGGGAATAGCACACCAGCACCGTGGAAGGGGTTAAATGCATCAAAGAAGTGCTTGCGCACGAGGGGAGACTTTGGTCTCTCCGATAAATATTCTGGGGTTGGTGCCCAATTAAATTGATAAATCTGGGGTCGGGGCCCAGCTTAATATGTGCAGGGTTTTTAGCGAAATGGTTACGGTGTTTCCGGTTTGCTCCTTATTCCTTATTGTTGTTAGACATCTACTTTGTTTGTCACTGACATTACCCACTCCGTGACAGGCGCTACGAGGGGTGTTACCCGGGAGATTGTTGAGACTGCGTCGCGAGGACCGTAGTCAGAACGCTTGGTTATTATCATTATCTCATCTCTTTTACGCATGTTAGTTAATTTGCTTGTGAGTAGAAATATTCGTGGACATGTATTACTTGGCACTGTGGATGAGTTGTACTTTTATAGTTTGGTTCTTCTGATGATGTTTCTTATGCGGCATGTTTTCATGATAAACCAAATGATTTCGAAAAGGGTTTTCTCAAAACGAAGTGCCGTGTGGGCACGGGTTTTGCATTTGCTGGCTTTATCCTTTCTAAACATTGATGCCGCTTTAATATTCCGCTTGATGTTGAATGTCTATTGTATGGTTGACGGTTGATGATTGTTGTATGTTGTTGTAAATGAGACGCCGTGCATATACAAAGGAGACTCTGTCCGCGGACAGGGAGAATTTTGTGTATGTGGCGGTCTGGCACGCACCGGGGATGAGGTTTAATGTACCTTGTTCAGAAAAAAAAAAAGATACACACGAATTTCCGCTTTGATAGACTCAAAAACCCCCGGGGGCGTGACACTTGTTGTCGTCGCTTGTCGTGAATTCCGGTGTCGGAGGAGGAGATACCGACTGAGGCACAAAAACTGTCCCAACCGAACTAAAATTGTCTTCAGTTCGATTGTATCCGAGGCCGAACTTGTTTGTTTGACCAAGACCAAGAAGCTTATCCAACTTACTCCTTCCTGATGAAAATCGTTGTAAGTCATCCTTGAGTTGGAGAATGGTCTCTGTCATTTCCAATTTTTCCTGTCGAGCCTCGCCGTTGAGCTTCAAGAAGTAATTCGCTTTGTTCACCATATCTATATAATTCTTCTCGAGTTGCTTATTGGACTCTTGAAGGAAAACATTTGCTTTTATCAGATTATCCCTTTCCACTTCAAGATCGGTCGAGAGAGAAGTTACCCTTTTTAGTTCTTCTTCGAGATCCTGCAATCTCCCTCTCAACCCCTTGTTTTGCTTAGCCAGTTTCTTTGAATCCCTCAAAAGTCTGTGATAGGCTAGAGCAAAATCTTCACCTTCCGAATCATCCGATTCATTGTCCGTTGCATTCTTTTCAACAGTGGAGTTGGACAATGACTCGGATGTACTTGCCATTAAGCACATGAAGGGTGAAGATGTGGACGCGTGGAACGCTGTTGCGTTGTCTTCTTCATCACTTGACGATGACTCATTTGACGATGAGGTGTCATCCCAAGTGACGGCTTGCATCGCCTTCTTCTTGGACGGATTCTTATTTGGACATTCCGTTAAGATATGGCCGTATCCTCGGCACTTGAAGCATTGGACTTGTCCTTCTGTGCTTTTCTTATCCTTAGAAAAACCCTCTTGCTTTCTTGACTTGTAACTTGAAGAACCCTTGCCTTTCTTCCACTTTCCGAAGGATGGAGTTTTGCTTGAATTACCCCTTCGAAAATTTCGGCGAAACTTCCTTGTCAAGAGAGCGAGCTGCTTCTCAAAGTCCTCCATAGATAGGTTCTCGTCATCGCCTGAGGAGGATGAATCCGCGTCTTCTTCTTTTGTTGTTTTCAACGCATAACCTGAAGACTTAGAAGAGGATGCCTTTCCCGAAGAATAGTTAGTAGGAAATGTCATTTCATATGTTTGTAAAGAACCAACTAATTCTTCTACACGGATTTCGTCCGGGTGTTTAATAGTTTCAATGGCCGTAACCTTGGAACGAAATCTTTCAGGAAGAGTTCTTAGTATTTTTCTTACAACTTTAAATTCTGGAATCTTCTCTCCCAAGTTAGCACATGAGTTTACGATTTCTTGCAATCGTGTGTAATAGTCTGTGAACGATTCATTTTCTGCCATGAAAATAGAGTCAAACTTGCTCGTAAGCATTTGCAGTTTCTGAATCTTCACAAGGTTAGTTCCCTCATGCGTAACTTGAAGAACATCCCAGATTTCTTTCGCAGTCTCACATGCTGAGACGCGAGAGAACTCTGTTTGTGATAAGGCATTAAATAAAGCATTAATTCCCTTGCCATTGTAAGAAGAAAAATCTATCTCTTCCTTGGTCCATTTCGACCTAGGTTTGATGGTGCGAACATCACCAATAAATTCAGTTGGATTAGACCATCCTAATTCAATTGATTGCCACACCCGTTCGTCGATGGAAATTAAAAAGGCTTTCATCCGTACTTTCCAGTACGCATAATTTGTTCCATCGAAGAACGGAGGTCTGTTGATGTTTCCACCTTCAACCATTGTTTACAACCCTATTCCCGCTCCGATACCACTTGTTGGGTTATATGTAATTGGATCTAAATAGGGGAAAAAACACCTAGAGGGGGGTGAATAGGTGTAAACAATAAACACTCAAAAATCTTTGTGATATAAAACCCAATGCGGAAAAATAAATAACACGCAGAGATTTTTACGTGGAAAACTCCAAACCGGAGTAAAAAACCACGGGACCGATAACACGGCGAAATCCACTAGAATTAAACACGTACAAGGTGATATACCATACTCACAGACGACTCAACCTTTTCCATACGCTCCTAGTTGATCTTCTCCGCTCGCTCCACGACGCTTCTCGAATCCACGGTTTGCGTCCAACGCCGAATCCACGGCGTCCAACGTCGAGTCCACGACGTCCGGCCGAATCCACGGTCTTCACCCAGTAGCACGCTTCGAGTCCACGAACGTACCTCGCTCCGAATCCACGAGAGCGGTAGCACCTTGAATCCACAAGGCCACGCGAGTCCACGCGTCGATTTTGGGGTAAATCGTTGTTTTTTGGGTAGTGATGATCCGCCGAATACTTAGATTAGAAATAGATCGGAAATACCATCTAAGTATTCATTGGTTTGATTCAACTCAAAATGTGAGTATGAAAACCTAGAATCAAATCAATCAATATAGATGAAGAAACATAAGATAGAATCTATGATTTCCTTTCTTCTCTATATGTGGATCTTAGGCCGTATAAAAGATGACGCCTTTTAGGTTTAGTGGCCTCTTTTTGGACTAACCCTAGAAAAAGAATCATAGGGTCTATTTATAGGTTAGAAACCCTTGGAAGAAGATAAGGATGAAAAACTATCTTTTTCTGGAATTTTACATGACGACGATCCGGATCGGAGATCGGCGATCCGGATTGCAGTAGCGAGAAAACAGATTCCAGAAAAACGAAGGTTCGGGATCCGGATCGAAGTGCTTGATCCGGATCGTTCATACAGTTCACCAAACATCAACGTTCGGTATCCGGATTGCAAAGCCTGATCCGGATCGTTCAAATAAAATGGTAAACCCAGTGTTCGGGATCCGGATCAATGAAGGCTGCGATCCGGATTGAACTGGTGTATGAACGAACAACCTTCGGGATCCGGATCCTGAACTTGTCCCATGTCCAGTTTTTGATATTTATGTAATTAAAAATCCATCCAAGTGTTTCTACACTATAAGAAGTATTCGGATCACCAAAGATATTAAGTTAAACATACCTGATCCTTTTGAATTCTTCTTTTTTGAGATTGAGTTATATGATCCAACTTTCTTTACCTTCAATCTTCAAGACTTAACCGAATTCACGAAATACGCCAACTTAAATTCCGTAACAGTGAGCACACGCGGCAGCAATCGGGCAGGGTGCGCTACAGTAGCGTCGCGCGGCAACAGCACGCGTGCGGCAACAAGTGGCATAGAGGCGCGCGACAGCAACCCACACAGGGCGCACGGCAGCAGCGCCGCTCGGCCGCATGCGCGCCAATCGAGCGACAGTAGCCCGTGCGGCCGCATGCGCGCGGGGGCGCACGGCAGCAACCCGTGCACAGAGGCGTGCAGCAGCAGCAGCAGCAAGGGCGTGCGGCACGCGCGCATGGCGCGGGGGTAGCGAGTGCGCGGCGGCTAGCAGGGCGGCGGCAATTTTCGCGCGGTAGAGAGCGGCGCGCGGTAGGCTAGGGCATCCGACCCAAGGCAAAAAAGGGGAAAAAAAAAGGAAGAAAAGAAAAAAAGAAAAAAATAGAAAAGAGAAGAGGAGGGAAGAAACCCACCTGCTTCTTCTCCGGCGATGGCGGCTCCGTTTTCCGAGGCGAACGGGCGAGATCGAAAACGCTCGTTGGCTGTGGGGAAAAAGGAAGAAGAAGGATTAGGGTAATCGTGATTATGAGCCCTAATCCTAATCCCTCTTATAATATTTGGTCCAAAAGACCAAAATGCCCCCAGCTTCAAGATTTGGATTTATCCAAACCAGTCAAAAAAACAAAACGGACTAAAAATTCCTAAAAATGTGCCGCAAATCTAACTTTCCCAAACAAATCTCGGTTACCCAGATATCCTTACGAAACAGCCACACTATATCCGAAAAATCAAATAAATTAAAGTAACAAGTTAAAATTCTCGAGTATAACATCACTCACTCCTTAAAAGAAGTTTCGTCCCCGAAACTTAAATACAATCAAGAACCAAATAAATGAGGAAAACGCTCCTGCATGACCGATTCACGCTCCCAAGTGGCTTTCGCGGTCCTCGTGGTTCTCCCACTATACCTTCACATAAGGAATTGTCCTATTCCGCAGCTTCTTCTCATTATGTGCCAGAATTCACATGGGAGCTTCATCGTAGCTCAGATCCTCTCGAAGCTGTATCGAAGTAGGGCTAATCACATGGGAAGGATCTGGAATATACTTTTGGAGCATGGAGACGTGGAAAACGTTGTGCACGCGGGCGAGACTCGGAGGAAGAGCCAGCCCGTAGGCCACTGGACTGATGCGCTCAAGTATCTCAAAGGGTCCAACAAACCGCGTACTAAGCCGAACCGTTTGATTCCTCTAGCTGGTGACACCTTTAGCAAAACATGGTCACCAACTTGGAACTCAAGGCCGCGACGGCACTAGTCCACGTAGCTCGTTTGCCTGCTCTGTGCGGTGAGTAACCGCTGCCTCGCAATACGAACCTTGGCTTCAGCATCTTCAACCAAGTCCGACCCGATGATCCGGCGTTCACCAACGTCATCCCAGCAACCAGGGACCGACATCGACGCCCATATAACGCCTCGTAATGCGCCATCCCAATGCTCACCTGATAACTATTGTTATAGGCGAACTCCACCAAAGGAAAATATCTGAACCAACCGTCTCTGAAGTCCAAAACACAAGCGCGTAACATATCCTCGAGCGTCTGAATAACGCGCTCAGACTACCGATCACTCTGAGGGTGGAAAGCAGTGTTGAAACTAAGCTTGGTGCCCAAGGATTGCTGTAAACTCCTCCAGAACTGTGACACAAACCTAGTGTCCCGGTCCGAGACGATCGACAACGGCACTCCATGAAGCCTGACAATCTCGTCGATATAGAGTTGCGCAAGTCGATCTCTGTACCACGTGATATGGATCGGCAAAAAGTCGGCCGACTTGGTGTGTCGATCCACTATCACCCACAAAGCATCGTGATATCGCTGGGATCGAGGCAAGCCGGTGACAAAGTCCATAGAAATCTGCTCCCACTTCCACACTGGCACTAGTAGTGGTTGCAGCTTTCCTGCTGGTCGCTGATGCTCAGATTTCACCTATTGGCACACCAGGCTCTGAGCTACATGCTTTGCCACGTCGGCTTTCATCCCAAGCCACCAAAACTGTTACTTCAAATCCTTGTACATTTTAGTTCCACCGGGATGCACGGTGTACGGGATCTGTGAGCCTCAGAAAGAATCTCATTTCTCAGGTCAACTGTAGGTTTATGGATCCCCAAGGATCTAAATAGGTTCTATCAAATACCTAGAGGGGGGGGGGGTGAATAGGTGTAATAAACAAAATACCAATCTCATGTGCAATTTTTTTAAAAAAATGCGGAAAGTAAAAACAACACACCGAGATTTACGTGGAAAACTCCAATCCAGGAGTAAAAAACCACGGGACCAACACGCAATAACAATCTACTAAGAATAGAAGAATAACAAGGTGATTACCGACTCCACGGACTCCAACCCCTCCTTCAACTTCTTCAGATCTTGCGCTCACCGACTGCACGTCCACTGCACACGTTCGAATCCACGAACGCCACTCGAATCCACGAGCAACACGTTTCGAATCCACGAAATGCCTTCAACACATCGAATCCACGATGCCGATTTTGGAAAATCATTGTTTTTCTTGGTGATGATAATCCGAATACTTAGATCAAGGATAGATCAGAAAACACCATCTAAGTATTCATCAATTTGATTCTACAAGAATTAGGAGTTTGGAAACTCTAGAATCAAATTGATCAATATAGACGAAGAAACATGAATTAATCGTGTTTTCTTTTCTTATTTATATGTGGATTTATCTTTAAAACCTTAACCCTAAAAAGATGAATGTTAGGGTTTATTTATAGGTTAGAAACCTTTGGAAAGATATAAGAATAAAAAACTACCTTATCTGGAATTTTCGGGCTCGACGGTCCGGACTGGATTAGTCTAATCCGGACTGTCGTCATTAAACAGAATTTTTCCAGAAAAACAAGTTCGGGGTCCGGACTGGATTTCTCTGATCCGGACTGTTCATGCAATTTCAGCAAAACCATAGTTCGGGGTCCGGACTGAATGGAGGCTGATCCGGACTGAAATGCCGCATGAACTAAACTATGTTCGGGGCCCGGACTGGAATGATCTGATCCGGATCCTGAACATCCAACATGTCCAGTTTTTGATTTTTATGCAATTAAAAATCATCCAAGTGTTTCTAAACTACAAGAATGTATTCGGATCACCAAAATTATTTAGTTAAATGTACCTGATCCTTTTGAATTCATTCTTCTTGAGATTGATGCATATGATCCACAATTCTTCAGCTTTAATCTTCAAGACTCAAAACACTGAGTGTCAACTTGAGCTCTTGTTGAATCTTCTCTGAGTCTTCGATTGCTGATTGACAATTTGATCACTTTAAGACTCCGACTCAACTCACGAAATATGCCAACACAAAAAGCCGTAACATCAACATCCTTCGGGATGCACCAACGACCCTGAAATCGGATAGAGCCATTGGTGTGAAGCTGGTAGTCATCGGTCTGTCCCCGAATGATATCCTCACGAATCCTTAGAAAATAGGGATCCGACTGCTGTCCCTCATTTATGCGATCAAATAGAGTGGGCTGCACTACCATCGCTAAAAGTCGAACAGTCGATCCCGTCGGGACAACCTCAAGATCAAGTCTCTGAAACTCCTCCACCAGGCGATCTTGCTCGGTGATCATCAAGAGCTCGACCGAAACGTGCTTCCGGCTCAGCGCATCAGCTACCACATGTGGGTTATAGGATAAATGATCTAAATAGGGAAAAAAACCACCTAGAGAGGGGTGAATAGGTGTAAACAATAAAAACACCAAAATCTTTGCGTAAAAATAACTTAATGCGGAAAATAAAAATAACAAGTAGAGATTTTACGTAGAAAACTCCAATCCAGGAGTAAAAAACCACAGGACCGATCACACGGGGAAATCCACTAAGATTAAAACACGTATAAGGTGATATAATGCACACACACGACTCAACCTTTACCGTACGCTCCGAGTAGATCTTCTCCGCAGTCCTCAACGCTCTTCGAATCCACGAAAACATCCGACTTCGAATCCACGAAGTCCAACTTCGAATCCACGAAGTCCAACTTTGAATCCACGAAGTCTTCAACCGAATCCACGGTCACTAAAGAAGCATGCCGAATCCACGAACACACCTAACTTCGAATCCACGAAGTCGTCCACCTTGAATCCACAAGGCCGCGCGAATCCACACACCGATTATTCTTTCGAAAATCATTGATTTTGGTGGTGATGATATTTGAATACTTAGATCATCATAGATAGACAAGGAAACACCATCTAAGTATTCATCGATTTGATTCTTCAAAAGATATTGATTTGAAAAACCTAGAATCAAATCGATAAATATAGAAGAAGAAAACCTACTATAGAATGTGTTTACCTTTTCTTCTCTATATGTGGATTTGTTTTTCTTACCTTTGATCCCTTTTTGGATACCCTAAAAGATAAACTTTTAGGTCTATTTATAGGCTAGAAACATGTTTCGAAAGAGATAAAAATCAAAAACTGCCTAAAACATATTTTTTCATGACGGCAGTCCGGACTGAAATGAGTCTGATCCGGACTGTTTATGCGAAACAGGAAATTCCATGTTCGGGGTCCGGACTGGATAGACGATGATCCCGACTGGAATTTCGCATGAACAAAACTATGTTCGGGGTCCGGACTGGATGCACCTGATCCGGATCTTGAACACCCAGATTGTCCAGTTTTTAATTTTTAAGCCATAAAAAATATTCCAAAGTGTTTCTAAGCTATAAGAACGTATTCAAATCATCAAAGATTATTTAGTTGAACATACCTGAACATTTGAATCCATTCTTTTTTAGATTGATGTATATGATTGACGAGCCTTCATCTTCAATCTTCAACTTCACGAAATACGACAAAACAAAATCCTTAACACCACATTCACCCGACCAGGGTGGTAAAGAATGGTCAGATCGTAATCTTTCAGGAGCTCGAGCCATCGTCGTTGCCTCAAGTTTAACTCTTTCTGGGTAAAGAGATACTTAAGGCTCTGATGATCAGTATAGATTTCTCAGTGGATGCCGTAAAGGTAGTGCCTCCACAGTTTAAGGGCAAAAATTACTGCCGCTAGCTACAAGTCATGCGCGGGGTAGTTCTTCTCATGAGGCTTTAGCTGGTGCGATGCATAAGCGATGACTTTGTCCTGCTGCATCAGGACACAGCCCAGACTGATCCAAGGAACATCACAGTAAACGACGAAGTTCTCGCCCAGAGTCGGTATGGTCAAGACCAGTGCCTCAGTCAATCAGCGCTTCAGCTCGTCGAAGCTGAGCTGACACTCCGGAGTCCAGATGAATTTCGCACCCTTCCTGGTTAGACGGTTCATCGGGGTGGCAATTTTGGAGAACCCCTCGATGAAGCGTCTGTAGTAGCCTGCGAGACCAAGGAAATTGCGAATCTCGGTCACATTGGTCGGCTGTGGCCAGTCCACCACCGACTCTATCTTCTTAGAATCCATCGCAACTCCTGCCTCCGAGATAACGTGACCCAGAAACGCCACCTCACGGAGCCAAAAGTCACACGTTTTTAGCTTGGCATAGAAATTGTTCTCCCGTAGAATCTAGAGAACCTGCCTCAAATGATCCTGGTGCTCCTCGTCGCTCCGTGAATAGATTAAAATATCGTCGATGAAGACTTCGATGAATCGATCAAGGAATGGCTTGAAAACCCTATTCATCAAATCCATGAATGCCGCAGGGGCATTAGTGAGCCCAAACGGCATGACGGTGAACTCAAAGTGGCCATAACGGGTCCTGAAGGCAGTCTTCGTAATATCCTCCATCTTAATCCACAGCTGGTGGTACCCTGACTGTAGATTGATTTTAGAGAAAACCTTCGACCCTTGCAGCTGATCAAAGAGGATGTTGATCTGCGGCAGGGGATACCGATTTTTGATAGTGACCTTGTTCAGCTCGCGGTAGTCGATGCAAAGACGGAGACTGTTGTTCTTCTTCTTGACAAAGAGCACGGGAGCGCCCCACGGTGAAACACTAGGCCTGATGAAACCCATTGCTAGCAGATTATCGAGCTGAGTCTTCAGCTCCTTCAGCTCAGCATACGCCATCCGGTATGGCGCCCGAGATATAGGTGAAGTGCCAGGAACGAGGTCAATGACGAAGTCGATCTCCCGCTCAGGAGGCATCCCACGAGCTCGGCTAGAAAAACATCAGAAAACTCCTGCACCACAGGAATATCCTCGATCTGTAGAGTCTCAATACGGGTGTCGGTAGCCATGGCGAGGAATGCCACACACCCGTTCTTGATTCGCCGGATAGGGGATACTGAGCACATCCCCAAGAATGCTTATGGCTCCAATCCCGAATAAAGTAGCTCCGCCTCGCCAGGCGGTGCGAGTGTCAGGTTCCGGCGAGCACAGTCGATAGTGACCCAATACCTCCTTTGCCAGTTGATTCCCAAGATGACATCATACTGGCGTAGCTTGAGGACTAGTATCGAGATAGGAAACTCTCTCTTGCCCAGGCAAACTGGACAAGATCTGCACTCCGCGTCGATAGGGACGCTGTAGCCAGGTATCTCCACCCAAAGTCTAGATCTAGTCGGCTGAGTCGTGAGCCCGTGGGAAGCAATGAAATAGGTAGATATAAAGGAGTGTGACGCACCACTATCAAACAAAGTCTTAGCCTGCCTACCAAAAACAAAAGTAGTAACCGTCAGGTTTTCCTCCGGGGTGGACTCGTGCTGGGTCATAGCATAGACCCATTCTCCTGAAGTCTGGCGCGTCCCCTCGGACTGGCGTGGAAGAGGGGGTGTAGTAACCATGATTTTTGAAACTGAATATTTAAATTTTAAATAGTTTCCGGAATTAATTAATTGGCAAAAATAGATTATTAGTAGTGTAAAAGTGGCCCAAAAATATCGACTTTTGATCGGGGTCTGATCTCGAAAATCTGAGATCACCAGTGCGACTGCCTCGTCGAAACAAGAAAAAATGATATTCATATGTTCTCGATCCGACGGTCGGCTCTTCCGCAAAACAGCGAAGAAGTCGCGGGGCCCACGACTTAAGTGAATAGTGAAATGAATAGTAGCCCCTGATTTCGGTTCCCTCTCGATCAACCGTCATCCGTTTCACTGTCTAAAACCCAAACATAGCAGTATGAGTAGTCAATTCTATCTGATTTCAATGTTCTGAAAGCAATGGCGCTGACGAAATTTGCATTTGACAACTCTGGTGCATCGAAGTGCGTGCAATATAGTAAAATATACTGTATTTTATGGGCCGAGAGTTTCTAGGAGCGCCAAATCAAGGAAGAAAATACGCTACTTGATAGGTCTCGACGACCTGGACGTCGTGGCGAAGTCCGTTTTTTGATTTGACGACCCGTGCATCTTGAAATGCGTGAAAAATGCCAAAAAAGTTGAGTATTTTTGCAAGAAACCTATTTTTCTTGGACCAAATAATTAAAGGGTTTTAGGTGAAGGTCCTGGTAGCATTTGTTACCTACAGTAGGGGTCTTAGAGCATTTGGTTGGCTGTGTAGGGAGTTATTTGCAAATTTTTGCAAAAATCCATGCATTAATGCATGTGGCTTTTGGTCTCCTTTGGGTGGTTACACGAGGGGCCAACTCTGGTTGTTTGGGCTTCCTAACTCCAATGAGTTATTCCTCATAACCCCTGGGTGCGGGGATAGCTGAGGAGCCATCACTATTGAAGCCAACCCGAGAGAGAGTGAGGAAGAGGGAAGTTGGATCAAAGTTTTCCCAACTTGCTCCTGGTGACCTCTGGAGTGTTCTCCTACGTCCTGTGATCGAGCCAAGCTTTCTGGTGGCTGCGCAGCGCGGGGGAGGTGAACCGGCCACAACCCTTTTCTTCACCAACTCCGGCGAGGTGAGTCTCTTCTTCTCTCTGGTTCTTAGCCCTTAGGACCTTAGGAAGTAGCCTCTGTAGGTTGTAAGGATGCTCCCTGTCGAGCCCTAGCCCTTGGGATAGCCCCGGTTGCCGGCGGGAGAAGGTTCTCGCAGGAAACCTAGCTTTGCTCCGCCTCGGCCTTGCGTCACAACCACTTGTCCAAACGAAAAAATAAAATCATGGGTAAGAACTGTAGGACTAGAGGATCATCTCCACCAAATTTGGTGGAGTTTGGTTGGCCCTGTGCGTCGAAAACGCGAGCCCTAGTTTTCGGGTTTTTGTTCCTTGGCCGAGCTTGTTGCTCCGGCGCCGGCGAGGCTCCCCACCTCCGGCCAAGTGGCCTAGAAGCTTCCTGGGAATGGGAGGAGTCCATCCATGCTTTTGCATGGCATCCATGCAGCCCGAAACACCGGGTGCCATGGATGACCCGAGTTGGGTTCAAACCGCGGTGGCCGGCCTTCCGGCCATCGCCGACGAGGATGGCAAGCCCAGAACAGTTGCTGGGACCAAGGGGAACCTGGCCATGCACTTGCATGGGTTCCATGTTGCCCGTGTGAAAATTCACCATTAATGGTGGAAGCTTGGGCCGAGCTTGCTCCACCGCTGCCGCCGCCGTGTCCTGTCGCCGGGCACGGGTCCAGGTAAGTTTGTGGGGATGAGAATCACCTTGTGGTGCTAATGAGAGAGGCCCAGAGCCCAGTAATGGAAAATCACCATTGTTGGGTGCCCGAGCTTCATCTTCCTCATTTTCCTCATCATGTCCGCGGCCAACCGAGTGTGCAAGATGACCCGAGTTTCAAGGGAAATGCTCCTGCTGTCTAATGAAACATTTCCATCCAAGTTGGAAGCTCCCAGATCCCATCCTTGCGAAGTTGCAGCTTGGGATAGGGAAGGTTGTATGTATAATATTTATGCCCACCAAGTGTTTGTAATAATGCCTCAAAGAACCCAAATTCTGTTTTAGCTATTGTTAAACATCCAACAAATGGGCAGTGATCTCCACACAATCCCCTGAGCTTGATGCTCACTTCAGATCCAAATTTGGCTGAGTGGATTTTGTGTGGAGTATGTTGTGGTCATTAGAGAGCTTGGTGGTTGGATCTATGGATCCAGCAGCTTCTGGGTTGCGCATGAGCAAGCCCTTGAACCTCTGTGGTGTCCTGAGCAAGATGAACAAGTTTGTTTTTGAATGGCACAAGCAGAAACCAAGCTTTGGGAATTTAGAGCCTTAAATAGGTTAAATTGGCTAAGGGGATGTTTAAGTGACCTAGCAACTTCGCGACAGTGAGTTTCTGGCTAATTTGAGGTCACTGAACGCGGTGCTCATGATCTCAGAAATTATTTTGGTCGAGTAGAAAAATTAAAAATGCAATTTAGCCTATTAGCAAGTAATTCATGGGCCGAAGTTTTCCTCGGGACTCGCGCTACTGCCAAATGGTGAGCACGGTGTCCAGCAAGTCGAGGGCCACCTAATGGTGGTGACGGTTTATTAAAATGATGTTCCAATAATTAATACGTGCGAAAAAGGGCTAAAAAATGCGCGTATTTTGTGATTTTAGAAAACCCTAGGGGTCTAAACGTAATTGTAACCTCACGTGCTATCTTGGACTGTGTGTCCATGATCTCTAAGCTTTTCGTTAGGGATCCAACGGCTCTCGTTGAGCAGAAATTGATTATCGGTCAGTAAATCGGCAAAATCGTCGGTTTAACTGTCACGCCCCGGAACCCGGGCTCGCCAACAGATCCGCCGTGCACACGGAATTTCCCGCGTACACGAAGCGCTGGTAACCTGCTCAGATATAAGATATACAATAAAAGAGCAAAATACAGACCTGAACTAAAAAAGAACTACATAAAATCTCAGACTGGAACAAAATAAAGCTGTGATAAATACAATAAACTCCCAGTTCACCAAAATAATACACCCAGCTGGCCAAAGCCAGACCTCAAAATAAAGGTAAACTACTATAGTCTGAGTAGCATGGGTACAATATCTATCTAACAGCATCTCACAGCCTCACAGGAGATCTATCTACTCGGCGATCCCCTTACCTCGATCAGCTGCCAATAGCCCAGCAACTCCCGCAGAGGACTCAGCAAAACAAAGGGAAGAAGAAAAGAAAACAACAATGGGGGTGAGAACCACCAGTAAACCAGTAGCCTCCCCCTGTGGGTAAAGCCTCAAACTCCGACGTACCCACTAAGTCTACCAGAGGCAAAGGAAAAAGGTAAAGTGGTAAGGTAAATAAGCTGCTGACACAGGAAAACTACCACTAGTATGCCTCTAAATGTAATCCCAAAAATGGAATAACCGTATGCATCAACAACCGAAGGACCCAAATAAACCCATACTGTGTCGCCTTCATCATCGGGCAAATAACCCGCGCCGATGTGATAGCAAAGACTCCTGCTGCCGCCCTCATCATCGGGCAAATAAGCCGCGCCGATGTGATAGCAAAGACTAAATGCCTGTCTGACCCCGACACTCCGGAGGGGAACTCGAGGGGAGCGACCCACACGAGGAAAGCATCACCGGGCAATAACCGCGCCGGTGTGATAAGTATCAAAAGCAGGACTGGACCACAACTATAAAGCCCCAGTGGAACACACCCCTCCACTAATGAAACCCCGATTCCCCCAATCTGATGCCAAGATAAACATCCGGTCGACCGCCCAATGTCCGCGGTCGCCGCAATACCCCATAAGCCCAAATCTGATAAAATAACCAACATCTGGTCAACCGCCTAATATCCGCGGTTACCACAATGCCCCACAATCCACCATCTAGTAAAATAATCAATATCCGGTCAACCGCCTACTGTCCGCGGTTGCCGCAATCCCCCCACCAATCTAAAATCGAGTCTAACCCGTCCCAGACTCAATGGCCTCAACTACACTATCCCAAACCCCTGCTCGAACCCGAGCAACAAGAATCGGAATGCAAAGGCGAGCAATAAAACATGTTCAAGTCCCAATATGATAGTGTAGCAATAAATAGGGGACTAACTAGATGTCCCAACATGCATGCAATTGTCCCTTTTTAATATGGTAGGAGAGTGTCTGATGTTTATTTTAAAAGATCGATTTTAATATATCAACAGGATAAATCATTTGCATGCGAGATTATAGCATTTGTTCCAACCACAGTGTCCCAATTTATGAGCTGTCATTTAATCATAGCATTTGTCCCAATTTATGGGCTGTCATATAATTTGTGGGGTCTATTCATGTCCCAACCACAGTGTCCCAATTTGTCATAAATGAGCTGTCATTTTGTGGGGTACTATTCATGTCCCAACCACAGTGTCCCAATTTGTCATAAATGAGCTGTCATTTTGTGGGGTCTATTCATGTCCCATTCACCATTGGAATGTCGATTATTAGTTTGAAATAGGGGATCTCTCTAATAGTCCTAGTGAGTAAACCGCACTAAGAGGTGAGCAACAACCACCCACCGCGAAAGGTGCAAACCACTCCCAAATAATCTCCTGGCCGTCCACAGTCCCCTAAAACTGCTGTCTGCCGAAAACTGTGCCCTACAGCAACACACATTGCACAGGGTGTAACTATATTATTCATAAAAACACAGCTTTTGCTATTTTTCAAATAGCACGGAAAAAGAGGAGTTTTTCACCTCTGTACAGTGCTCAGAAAAATCCAGAAAAATTACGGTTGCGTTCCTTGCGACGAGTAGATCGAAATCGACTCTTTAAACACCTCGATCCGATACTCCTAGCTCAAGATCAAAATCGGAGAAGTCGATGCTGTCCAGAATTTACCACAGCAAAAAGGGGGGTCAAAGATGCCTCGGGAACAGTGCCAAAAGTGCGAAATGGAGCAAAGTGATCAACACGAAAATAGAAGCCTTACCTCTTAGGAATGCGCTGCCGCAAAAATTGTTCAAAAATCCCTCCTAGTTAGCACACAGGGATTTTTCGACTGAACTGCCACGGGAAATGGGCCGAAAAAGAAAATCGTCGCAGTGCACCGCGTCGCAGATAACTCGCTAAGGGGAACTCCAAAAATTCTGAAATTTTTAAGAGAGAGAGAGAAGAGAGGGAGGAATAATTTTTATAGAGGGCCCAAGCTCTGGTTCTCTCTCTAAAGCTCGAAACCCGAGGTGAGAATGGGAGGGAGTGAGGGATTCTATTTATAATGGGCCAAGGGAATATTCTTGGGCTCCACACAGGATCGGACAGAACAGGAAACACCGAAATGGACCAACCGGAACGCGCCACGTGTGCACAAAACAGGAAACAGCCGTGCAAGGACCACTCAAACACGCCACGTGTCCACGTGGTGCACATGCCCGGGTCCCCGCTCCGGGTTTTCCGGAAAATGTCGGCCAATGGGGTGCTGCCACGTGTCACCTCCCCGTTGCCTTCTAGAAGCCGGCCAACCAATCAGAGGACGCCACATGGCAATGCTGAATTTCAGTGCACCCGGTGCACGCCATGCCGTGGACCGACCAGCATGCGCGCCTGCCCGCGCCTGCCCGCGCCGCGCTCCGCTGCGCTCTGCCGCGCTCCGTCGTGCTCCGCCGCTGCGCCGCCGTTGCGCCGCCGCCCGCCGGTCGCCGCCGGCGCCGGAACAGTAATTCCGGCCAGCCGGAGTTACTGTTCCGGTGAACAGTGTTTTGGCGCCGAAAAATAAAGTGAATATACCATTTTGATCGTTTTCGCGCGCTGAGTCCAAATCCGCTGTCCATTTTGCCAAATTCTCATCCGAAATTTTACCGAAAGCCCCCAAAAAAGCCCACTTGATCCGAATTTCGCGTCGAGTCTATTTCTAAGGTCCAATTTCGACTCTACACGTTCCGTTGCACCGTATAAGCTTCCTACAGTCACTGTTTAATGTTGCAACAGTTCCTGCGGAAGTCCGGATCATCACATTAACGGCATCCCGGTGTTAATCACGTAATTCGAGGAATTGCGGCGATTACGCCTTGCTGTTTGATGTGTCCCAGTAGAATCTGGTTGAGCCAGCGGCATAGGGTTGATGCCCGTATCTCTCGGGAATCTAAAATGAATTTTCGGGAGGGGTATTTTGGTAAATTTGACGTCAATCTGGAAAAGATCCAGGTTTAAGTAAGAATAGTGAGTCTGTGGTTTGGGTATGTGTGAGTTGTTCCCTGATCAAAACATATGATTCAGGTTGGCACAGTCTTCGAGCGTTCTGTTGGAGTCGATAGTTCGCCTGCAGACAGGTGGGTTTATCTTCGGTCCGGGCTTTATCATTTCGGCCCTCTGGGGTATCGTAATTGGTCGGACCCCTGTTCTTGTTATTGCCTAGATTTCTTATTGAGCCTGCCTTTTTATTGATCAGCATTACCTCATATTGCTATATTTGCCTTACTTATGATCTTTATCAGTTATCAGTTTATATTATGCCCTGCATGATTGATCCTTAGCTTGTTTTCAGATATTATGATTTTATTCCTGGACATTTGCCATGCTTGATTGGTCATTAGCTAGCTTGCACACCTTTACTTGATTATCAGTATATCATGATCCATGTTATAGTGATTGTTTAGTTATATCTTGCATATGTTGAGATTCAGTTGGCTTTCTGCCATTGCATTCCTGTTGGGATTTTTCCCGGCTTGTTGCCGTTTACCATGAGTCGAGATTTGTTGGCTTTCTGCTATTGCATCCCTGTTGGGATTTCCCGGCTTGTTGCCGATTACCCGGTCGGTGGACCGTGAGCTTGAGCATTAGCATTTTGATCTCCACAAAGCCAGCTGTTCTTTCACGTACACTAGCGAAATTGCTACCCGCAGCGGTGTACTTTACCGGTAAAGTGGTCAGCAGTGGCGACCTGTGAGCTCGTTGGGGTTATGACAGCAGATTGGTATACATGTGGAATTTTCCCTGAGGTCTGGTTGACCAATATAGTGGCTTCGATTGGGTATTTTGTTGTTCTACCTTTGATGCATAATTGCCTGTTTAAATCTACTTTACATCGATCATACTCTTATGATTGCCCTGTGTTTGCTCAGTTTCATCCAGTACTTACATCAGCATGCTCCTATTATGATCTATATTTGCTTTGCTTATTGTTGATATTATCCGCACCATGATCTACATTATGCTTACCTAAATTGATATCTTACTACCCGCTAGTTATTGTATGCCAGTAGGTACGATCTGCTATTTCTCGGCTCGTCGTGCCCACTGGGATACACTGTCGATGTATCTCACACCCCCTGGGTGACCATTTTTCAGGTCGGTCTGGTGCTGGGATGTCGGGACGTGTTGGTGAGGTTCCGTGATAGCAAATGACCCGTGGCAGCCGTTAACTTTTATTCTTCCGCATATTTATGTAAAGATATTGTAAATGTTAAATATTAATCTTTTGTAATCTTTTATAGTTAGTGCGTAGTTTAGACTACTCTGGTATTGGCTGTAAGTGCTTAGCCGTGCATGTATAGAAAAAGCTCAATCCAAGGGGATTGGAAATTTTCTATATATGTGGCGGTCTGTCGTGCCCTGGCTTGCTTTTAAACTATGATAAAAAAATATATAAAAATTTAGGCTCTGTTTTTCGAACTCGGGGCGTGACAGGGGGACGCCCAAATAAAGAGGTGCTTGGGGAAGGGCCCTGTTGTCGCTGGGGAGCCGATGGTGCTGATGCAGTGGACTGAACTGAAGAAGAGCTATCGGGGCACTCTGATCTAACATGCCCCGCTTTTTCGTATCCGTAGCATCGTCCGTGGCGCTGATCACAAGTATTGTCCAGTGTGAGCCACCGCAGAAAATACAAGGTTGTCTAGTCTGCTGTCTGCTCCCAGTAGATGAGCTCCTGGCCGGTCTCTGGGATCGAGGGTGTTTAGGTGGTTTCCTATTGTTCGAGGATCCACCCCCGTCCCCAGAGAAGGGCCGTGTAGTGTCCACGGTTTTTGTACGGTACCACTTTCGGTATTTACGGTAATTTTTCCTCGTATTTTGGTTATGTCGTTTTGGTCGGTTTTGTATTTCATTATGTAGGGCTCGGAAAATGGGAAACGGTGGTGCGATCGGCACTAAATTTCGGTAAGCAGAGCTCCCGATGTGATTTTCCTAAGTTTAATATAAAAAATGTGTTTAGAACACTCATTTCGGCTTTTGGGTGCTTGAAAATCCGTGCCAACATACGATGAGATTTCGAAGGATTTAGAATGAGAATCGAGGGAGAAACAGTTAAATTAAAAGATTTGGTTGTTGCAAAAGGTTCAATTTGTTATAAAAAGATTCGGTTTGTTGCAAAAAGATTTGATTTGTTAAAAAGTGGTTAGTATTGTTTCGAACTCTCTTATAAATAGAGAAACCGGGAATCGGTTTCTAGTTTACACACTTAAGAGAGAGAGAGAAACAAGGAAGAACCCTAGTTTCGAAAATTGTAACAAAAGAGACCATCGTCTTCTTCCTCGAAGGGTTCGTCGGAGATCGGGATCGGGAATCGGCATCGTTGTGGGGCGACGGATGAGGGAGCACCGACCTTTCGGGAGACCGGAGAGCGGAGGACGGAGCCGAGCATCGTTCCTGTTAAGGATTTTGTTTTGGCGTATTTCGTGAAGTGGTAAAAGTCTTGAAGATTGAAGATGAAGAATTGTAGATCAATTACATCAATCTCAAGAAAATGGATTCGGAAGGATCAGGTACGTTTAACTAAATAATTTTGGTGATCCGAATACATTTGTGTAGTTTAGAAACACTTGGATAGGTTTTCAGTGCATAAAAATCAAAAACTCAACAAGTTGGATGTTCAGGATCCGGATCAGACCATTCCAGTCCGGACCCCGAACATAGTTTAGTTCATGCGAAATTCCAGTCCGGACCATCCCCTGTTCAGTCCGGACCCCGAACTATGTGTTTGCTGAAATCGCATGAACAGTCCGGATCAGGAAATTTCAGTTCGGACCCCGAACTGTTTTTTCAGGAAATTTGCTGAAAAAAGACGACAGTCCGGATCAGCCAAATCCAGTCCGGACCGCCGTGCGGGAAAAATTCTGTTAAGTCAGTTTTTTATGCTTATCTCTTTCCAAAGGTTTCTAACCTATAAATAGACCCTATTAATCATTTTTTTAGGGTAATCCAAAAATAATCCCGGTTATCAAAAATCGAAGGATAGAAATCCACAAATATAGAGAAGAAAGGAAAACACGATTAAATTCATGTTTCTTCATCTATATTGATCAATTTGATTCTAGGGTTTTCAAACTCCTATTTTTTTGTAGAATCAAATTGATGAATACTTAGATGGTATTTCTGTATATATCTTTGATATAAGTATTCGGAGAATCATCACCAAACAAAAACAACGATTTTCTCAAAAATCGGCACGAGGATTCGCGTGGCCTTATGGATTCAAGGTGCTACCGCTCTCGTGGATTCGGAGCGAGGCGTGTTCGTGTGATCGAGACGTGCCGCATTGGTGAAGACCGTGGATTCGGTTGGACGTCGTGGATTCGACGTTGAACGTTGTGGATTCGGCGTTGGGACGCAAATCGTGGATTCGAGGAGCGTTCGGAGCGAGCGGAGAAGATCAACTAGGAGCGTATGGAAAAGGTTGAGTCGTAGGGTTACGGTAAATCACCTTGTACGTGTTTAATCTTAGTGGATTTCGCCGTGTTATCGGTCCCGTGGTTTTTTACTCCTGCGACGGAGTTTTCCACGTAAATCTTGCGTACTTTACTTATTTTCCTCATTGGGTTATTTTTTACGCAACGATTTGGTGTGTTTATTGTTTTCACCTATTCACCCCCCCTCTAGGTGGTTTTTCCCCTATTCAGATCCATATTATTCATAACCCACAAGTGGTATCAGAGCGGGAATAGGGTTGTAAACAATGGTTGAAGGTGGAAACATCAATAGACCACCGTTCTTCGATGGAACAAATTATGCATATTGGAAAGTACGCATGAGAGAGTTTTTAATTTCCATCGATGAACGGGTTTGGCAATCAATTGAGTTTGGATGGACAAATCCTACTGAGGTTATTGTCGATGTTGTCACCATCAAACCTAGGTCGAAGTGGACTAAGGAAGAAATTGATGCTTCTTCTTACAACGGCAAAGGAATTAACGCCTTATTTAATGCTTTGTCGCAAACCGAGTTCTCTCGCGTCTCGGCATGTGAGACTGCGAAAGAAATCTGGGATACTCTACAAGTTACACATGAGGGAACAAGTTTAGTGAAGATTCAAAAACTGCAAATGCTTACGAGCAAATTTGACTCTATTTTTAGGCAGAAAATGAATCTTTCACAGAGTATTATACACGATTGCAAGATATCATTAATACATGTGCTAACTTGGGAGAGAAAATTCCAGAATCAAAAGTTGTAAGAAAGATTTTGAGAACTCTTCCTGAAAGATTTCGCCCTAAGGTCGCAGCCATTGAAACAGTAAAACACCCGGACGAAATCAAAGTAGAAGAATTAGTTGGTGCACTTCAAACTTATGAAATGACTTTTCTTACTACTATTCTTCTGGAAAGCCTTCCTCTTCTTCTAAGTCTTCAGGTTTTGCATTGAAATCAACAAAAGAAGAAGACGCGGATTCATCCTCCTCATACGCTGATGATAATCTATCCATGGAGGATTTCGAGAAACAACTTGCACTCTTGACGAGGAAATTTTGACGAAGCTTTTGAAGGGAAAATTCAAGTAAATCCTCATCCTTCGTTAAGTCCAAGAAAGGCAAGGGATCTTCAAGCTTTAAGTCAAGAAAGCAAGAGGGTTCTTCAAAGGACAAGAAGAACTCTGTGGGACAAATCCAGTGCTTCAAATGCCGAGGTTATGGCCATATCTCAACGGAGTGTCCCAACAAGAATCCGTCAAAGAAGAAGGCTATGCAAGCCGTCACATGGGATGACACTTCCACTTCCAATGAGTCATCTTCCAGTGATGAGGATAACAACGCCACAGCATTCCACGCGTCCACAACTTCACCTTACATGTGCTTTTCAGCGACTTCCTCTGGTTCATTATCCAACTCCTTCTTAAATGAAAAGAATGCAACGGATGATGAACCGAGCGATTTCGAAGGTGGAGACTTTGCTTTTACCTACCATAAATTATTGAAGGATTCAAAGAAATTGGCAAAGCAAAACAAAAGTTTGAGAAGAAGATTGCGGGATCTTGAAGAACAATCTAAAAAGGCAGCTTCTATCTCAAACATTCTTGAAGAGGAAAAGGATAACTTGGTCAAAATAAATGTTTCCCTTCGAGAGAATAACGAGCAATTCGAGAAGGAAAATATCAAATTGGTGGATAATGTAAATCACTTCTCAAAGGTCTACTCCGAGGCTCAACAAGAAAAATTGGAGATGACGAAGATCATACTCCAACTTAAGGAAGATTTGAAGCGATTCTCTTCTGGAAGGAGCAAGTTGGACAAGTTGCTTGGTCTCGGTCAAACGAATCGGTTAGGTCTTGGATACACTCGAACCAGCAAGGATCCGAGTTCGAGTGGAACGGTTTTTGTGCCCCAGTCGGTTTCTCCTCCTCCGACGAAAATCATCGCATCCAACGTTAACAAGTCTACCGCAATTCCGTCAGGATCAAACCCTTCCAAGGTATGTTTTCGTTGTGGTTTTGCAGGACACATTAGACGAAATTGCAAGAATGGAGCCAAGCGATCAAATCAAGCGCTTCTTGTAACAACTACCATCAAGAACAAAGACCGGAATTCAAGAAGAAATCAACCAAAGGTCAAGAACAATGGTAGTACACCCAACAAGACGACGTTATAATGGATTCCAAAGAAAAGTGATCAACCGAACAAGACACGTTCACCAAGGAGATCAATGTCACGATCATTGCCGACGTACTCCAAAACTCGTAAGGTTTGGGTGCGCAAAGGTGAATTCTTTCATTGTCTTGTCATTCACACATCACTATATGCGTATGACAATTCGTCTTGGTATCTGGATAGTGGTTGCTCACGCCACACGACCAGAGATAAAAATATTTTTCAAACCCTTGAGAAAATCTCCGGAGGACATGTAGTTTTTGGAGATGGACGATCTTCAAAAATAGTTGGCAAAGGAACAATTACTATTCTAGATGGCCCGGCTTTGAACAATGTTTTGTTTGTTGAAGGCCTTAAAACTAACCTCATAAGCATTAGCCAACTGTGTGATGATGGTTTTTCAGTCAATTTTTCTTCAGTAGAATGTCTTGTAACTAATGAAAACCATTCATTCATTTTGAAAGGGGTTAGGTCACTGAGCAATTGCTATGTAGTTCCTGGTAAAACAAGTCAAAATTGTAACCTAGTGTCTCTTGATAATGAAACACTTTGGCATGAAAGACTAGGTCACACAAACTTTAAGGAATTATCTAGAATATCTAACAAAGACATAGTTAGAGGTGATCCTAAATTGAACTTCAAAGAAAACCTTGTGTGTGGTGGTTGTCAAAAAGGGAAAACAAACTAGATCCATTCACAAGAATTTGAACCATGTAGGAACTAAACGCCCATTAGAATTATTGCATATGGATTTAATGGGGCAAACTCGTCAACCTAGTTTGGGTGGAAAATGATATATTTTTCTTATGGTTGATGATTTCTCTAGATATTCTTGGGTAGAATTTTTAAAAAAGAAAGCGGATACTTTTGACTCTTTTCATGATATTTGTCATCGTATTATGATTGAGAAAAATGAAAAGATTGTCCGTGTTCGCAGTGATAGAGGTGGAGAATTCATCAATTCAAAATTCATTGATTTTTGCTCTTCAAATGGCATAAAACATGAATTCTCTGCACCTTATACACCGCAGCAAAACGATGTAGTCGAGCGCAAAAATAGAGTTGCTCAAGAGATGGCGCGTGTTATGCTTCATAGCCGAAAACTCTCTTTATATTTTTGGGCTTAAGCAATTAACACCGCGATCTATGTGATCAATCGCATCTATTTGCGCCCGGGTACTTTGAATACCCCATATGAGCTATGCTTTAGTAGAAAACCTAATATCAAGTATTTTCGTATCTTCGGGAGTCGCTGTTACATTTTACGCGATCGAGAAAATCTTAGAAAATTCGACTCTCGAAGTGATGAAGGAATTTTTATGGGTTATTCTACAAACAGTAGAGCATATCGAGTATACAATCTTGAATCAAAGACGATGATAGAATCAATTAATGTTAAAGTAGATGAAGCTTCTCATTTGTCTTCTGGTAAATCTACTCTTGATATGTCTCTTGATGATGAATCTCCTGCTAATGATATTGCATCTTTGCATGATAAGTCTTCTGAAAATTTTGATGCATCTCATGGTTCTTCTAGTTCATCTAATGTGCAGGAATCATCACAATTACCCCCGAGTACTCCGTTACCTCAAACGCTTCGAATCTCCAAGGACCATCCGGAATCAAACATCATTGGAGATCCTCAAGAAGGAGTTAGAACTCGGAGACAATTGGAATGTGGAGTCGCATGCTACGTCTCTATGGTAGAACCAAGGAATATTGATGAAGCTCTTCAAGACGACTACTGGATAGAAGCTATGCAAGAAGAGCTTAATCAATTTGAAAGGAACAAAGTCTGGGAATTAACGAAGCCCCCGAAGCAACAACATATAATCGGTTCAAAATGGATTTTCAAGAATAAGAAAAATGAAGAAGGTACCGTGATTCGGAACAAAGCACGGTTAGTTGCTCAGGGCTATTCACAAATTGAAGATATAGACTTTGATGAGACTTTCGCCCCGGTAGCCCGTCTCGAGTCAATTCGTATCTTATTTGCTATCGCTTGCCATTTTAAAATAAAACTTTTTCAAATGGACGTTAAGAGCGCGTTTTTAAATGGTTTTCTAAATGAAGAAGTTTATGTTGCTCAACTGAAAGGTTTCATTGATCATAAACTTCCAAACCATATTTTTCGATTGAAAAAGGCTCTTTACGGTCTAAAACAAGCACCGCGAGCATGGTACGAAAGACTGACAAAGCACATTTTGGAAAAGGGCTATACTCGAGGGGGAGCCGATCGGACACTCTTTGTGAAGCACTTTCAAGACAACTTCATTGTAGCACAAATCTATGTGGACGACATTGTGTTTGGTGCTACAAGGAATAATGATGCTTCAAAATTCGCCGAAACAATGGAAAGCGAATTTGAGATGTCCATGATGGGCGAGTTGACATACTTTCTTGGATTGCAAGTTAAGCAAACTGAAGAGGGCATTCATTTTTGTCAATCCAAGTATGCAAAGGAGTTGGTCAAGAAATTTGGATTAGAAGATTTTAAAGACTTTCCGACTCCCATGGGAACTAGCAATAAGGGACTTGGATGTGAATCTCACGGAGAAAAAGTAGACGAGAAACTTTACCGAAGCATGATTGGAAGTCTACTTTACCTTACGGCTAGTCGCCCGGACATTGCCTTCAGTGTTGGGATTTGTGCGAGATATCAATCAGCACCGAAGGAAATTCACCTGAAAGTGGTGAAACGGATCATCCGGTACATCAAAGGTACGTTAAATTTCAGAATTTGGTATCCTATGGGCACATCTCTCGACATAATAGGATATTCGGATGCCGATTGGGCTGGATCAGTGGATGATCGAAAGAGCACGAGTGGTGCATGCTTTTACCTTGGCCATTGTCTTGTTGCATGGCATAGTAAGAAGCAAAACTGCATTGCTCTCTCTACTGCCGAAGCAGAATACATTTCAGCAGGAAGTTGTGCAACTCAATTGATTTGGATGAAGAGTGTATTAAGTGACTTCCGCATCCCGGCGACTTCGGTAACAATACTTTGTGACAACACTAGTGCCATTAACATTTCAAAAAATCCTGTGTTGCACTCAAGGACAAAATACATAGAACTTAGATATCACTTTCTTAGAGAGCTAGTTGAATCAAGTACTTTACAAATCTCTTATGTTTCAACTGAAGATCAATTAGCCGATATTTTGACAAAACCTTTGGATCAAAAATGTTTTATTCATTTGCGAAAAGGGATTGGAATGCTTTCTTTGAAATAACAATTTTTGAACCATTGCTTAGGTTAGGTTTTGTTTTGTGTTTTGTGTTTGTATATAGAACATTAACTAAGCATTTGTTAAATTGACTTTAATTGCATCTTTTCATGTTTTAATAAATCTATTATGATTTGAATATCATTATAATTCATTTGATGCAATGATCATTTATATTAATTATTTCATCTTTAATTGATCAAAGTCAATTACTCTCTCAATGATCTCTTTGTATAGTTTTTATTTTATTTGATAATTGAGTCATGTATGAACATGAGATCAATGGTTGGTTGAATACTTAATATTTTATATAATTGATAGCCAATTGAGGGGGAGTATTATTTAAAGTTTCCTGCTCAAAAGATGTGAAAAGAGTTACATCCCTAGTGGAGTGTGAAAACTACCACCACATGGAGGAAAGAGCTACCACCTCGGTCGTCCGAGTACTGTGTGCAGCTACCACATGTTTACCAAGCATGGTGTTTCTTGTTTATTAGATAAAATAATTTTTGGAATACTTGACTTTGTCGAATTCCAAGGTTGGTATAAGGTGGGATTTCAAATTGAAAGATGCTCAAAGAGCCACTTCCCTAGATATATTGACTAGATACATTATCTAATTTATTTGGGATGTCAAATATCTATTGATCTGATAAATATTGATGATTTGATAAACACGTTACTCATTAGATCGTGATTGATGTTTTGAACTTGCTCAACTTTAGAGGATATAACTGTAGTGATCCAAACTTTGGTGTGGCTTTTCCCCAGGGATCCGTGGTGTGAGACACCTATTATTGGTGTGTCGGGCTCGTAACACGTCAAATGGACGTGTTAGATGGACTCAGTGAGGTTTTGGATCAAGCCTGTCTTTCGGCGGATTTTTACCGAATTTTGGGAGTGGTTCTAGGCTGATCGGAGGCCGTATTTGGATTCAGCGCGGAAAAACGCTTGAAAACGGCTATTTATTTGTATTTTTCTGAGTTCGGACGCCCAAAAACGGACACCCGGAAGTTTTCGGTGTTTTCTGGCGCACAAGGGGCACCGTGGAGCGCCGAGTGCCACGTGGCAGGACCGGATTGGCCGGCGCACGATGCCTGGTCCACGGGTTATGGCGCTGGTGCACGGTAGACCGGCGGGGACGCGTGGCAACCGCCCATTGGCGGGTCTGCGCTGCGCGGTCCACATGACCGCGCGGCTGGCGCGTGGACCGGGGCGCGCCACGTGGCGGCCCCGGACTGGATGGCGTACGTGCGCGCGGTGCACCCGCGGGCGCGCGGCTGTGGCCGTACGCGCACGCGGCCGCAGGTGCGCAGGCGCTGCGCTGCCGCGCCGGCTGGCGTGTCGGGCGGGGCGGCGCCGCGCCAGCGGCAGGCGCCGAGCCGGGGGCTGGACGCGTGGCGGCGCCCGATTCGCGGGCGCCGCCGTCCGCTATTTTGCGGACAGGTGTCGCGCCCAGGTTCTTCTGGGCGTGGGCTGGGCCGGGCTTTTGGGCCGCACTGTGCGGGGCCCGAATTATTCGGGCGCCCGAAAGTGAGGATACAGAGGGAATTTTCCCAATTGTTCTGTGGGCCTTATAAATACCTCCATCTCTCTCTCTTTCTCTCCTTTTTCCGAGCTTTAGAGAGGGAATGAGAGGGAGAGTTCTTTACAAAAGTTGTTCCCCTTGATGTTTTTGATCTCTTGGTGGATTCCCAGGATTTTTGGAGGCTCGACAGCGGCGATCTCGATTTTACAGTGCTCCTCAACTTTTCTCAATTTCGGCCCGTTTCCGTCGCATTTCAGTCGGGATTTTTCTGCGCGCAAACCAGGAGGAATATTTGGGCGATTTCTATGACAGCGCGTTCCTAAGAGGTAAGGCTTCGATTTTTGTGTTGACCACTTCACCCCGTTTCGCACTTTTGGCACGGTTCCCGAGGCATTTTTGACCCCCTTTTCTGTGATGAATTCTGGACAGCACCAGCTGGTTCGATTTATATCTTGGCCTAGGAGCATCGGATCAGGGCGTATAAATACTCATTTTGGATCTACTCGTCGCAAGAAACATCACTGTGATTTTTCTTGAATTTTTGGAGGTTGGCAAGAAGGTGAAAATCCTACTTTTATGGGCATATTATTACAAATTTGTGTTTTGGGAGTTTCGCGGATACCGCGGTGTTCATTTTGCATCTTGGCCTACAGGTATCGGATTTGGACGTGCAAGTACTTATTTCGATCGGCTCGCCGCGAGGATCGCAGCGGTTATTTTTTTGGATATTTCCGAGTTCTTTTCGTAGGTAAAATTTGGCCATTTTCGGGACTGATTGTATGGACTCCGAGTTATTGTACATTATTTGGATTAATTGTACGCCGTGTGTGTTGTTGTGCTGTGGTTCACAGTTTTGGGTGTCTTGCGGAGAAAGGAGTGTTGGACAGCGAGGAGACTTTTACAGCTGTGGGTTGCGCTTTTCCAGGTGGGTGGTTGCTATATCCCTCTATTTCTGACATACTCATTAGGAATATTAGAGAGATCCTTTTTTGGACTTATTGATTGACCAACACTCGTGGTTGGGATTATGCATGTGGGTTTGGACATGTGGATTGCTATGTTAGCACATAACCTTGCATGTGGATTTGATTATGATATTGAGGCCATGTAATTTATCTGGATGGTGGGTACCACTTGGGGATATTTTTGGACATGCATAGGTGGATAGTTATTTGTGGACGAATAGCGGTTTATATGTTTAATATTTGCTATTCATGTGGGAATGGTATGGGACTTGGGATATCATGCTATATTGAATGTCAGGAACTGTTATCATGCTAAAACATAAGTCAGAAAATGATATATGTAATCTTTCTATCTTCTCGGGACTTTTGCATGCTTGTATGGACATCTAGTTAGGCCATTTCTTATCGCTACACTATCATGCTGGAACTTGACTTAGGAGAAACCATGTTTGCTTATTTCTCCTTATTCTTTAGTCAGGTGGTTCTTGTTGCTCGGGTTTGAGCAGGGGTTCGGGATAGTGTAGCCGGGACCTTGGGGTCGGGGGGGTCGGGGACAGGTGGTACTTGATTATAGGTTGAGGGGTACTGCGGCTACCGCGGATAGTAGGCGGTTGACCGGATATTGATTATTTTACCCGATTGTGTATTAGGGGTTATTTCGGTGACCGCGGATATTGGGCGGTTGACCGGGTGTCGGTTGTTGGGCTTGATTGTTGACGGTGGGTATCGCGGCGACCGCGGATATTGGGCGGGTGACCGGATGGTTACTTATGCATCAGATTGGGGATCGGGGTTTTCTTTAGTGGAGGGATTTGTTCCACTTAGGCATTGTAGTGATCCAGTCCTGCTTTTATGATACTTGTGACATGGTTACTTTCCTCGTGTGGGTAGCTCCTCTCGAGTTCCCCTCCGGAGGGTGGGGATCAGACAGGCCTTGAGTTTTTGCTATCACATCGGCGCGGCTTACTTGTGTGACGCCCCACTTCCCAGGGGGTCACCCATCCTAGAACTACTCTAGCTCTAGCACGCTTAACTCTCATGTTCCTCTTGGATTTTGCTACCATCCAAAATGCTATAGCCGGGTTAGAGATTTAGTCCTATTATATCATTTATATATAGGACTAATCCAAATTCCGGGGGTGTCACATTCCTCCCCCCTTTAAGCCCTGACGTCCACGTCAGACTCAAGCACACTCACTAGTACCAGGCGATGTGAGACTCGTCTCGCTAGCCTTAGCCGACCTTGTAGGGAGCTGCACTCCACCTACAATGGTCATTAGCCGGGGAGCCACACTCTACCCGCTATATAACCCTGGCTCAGCCGAGACTCATCTCACATTTCCGGCTGGTGAATGGCTCTGATACCAACTTAATCTGTCACGCCCCGGGTGTAAACCAGAACCCGGGCCCGTCTACAGATCCGCCGTGCATGCGGTATTTCCCACATACACGAAGCGTCGGTAACCTGCTCAGATAAGAAATAATAATAAAAGAGCATAATAATCAGAGCTAAACTAAAACTACTGTATCTCAGACAGAAGCTGGAAGTAAAAGAGTACAACAGTGGAATAAAATACAGATGTCTCTCCCAGCTCACCACTAAATACAAACAGCTGGCAAAAGCCAGACCCAAAAAGAAATAAACAAAAGCTGTCTGAGAAGACCAGGTACCCAAAAGCTCCAGCTACAACCCTCGGGAGGCTCTCTATCTAGTCCGCGATGCGCTTGCCCCGATCAGTTGCTGACGGCCCAGCAACTCCCACTGAGGACTCTGCAAAACAAGGGGAAAGAAAAAGAACAAGAAAAACAATGGGGGTAAGTACTACAATAAACAGTAGCCTCCCCTAGTGGGTAAAGCCTCAGCTCAGATATGCCCACCAGGTGATCAGAGGTAAAAGGGAAAGGAAAAGAAAGGGGGTGTAGATAGAGAGAACAACTGATAAAATGCTATCCCTAATATGCCTCTACACGATAACTCAACACGGATGGGAAAAGGAATGCATCAGTATAAAGAAGTCTGTCCAAAGAACCCAATCTGACCGCCAGTGGACACTGGCACTGCCTGCTCTGCCGCGACGGGTATGCCAGCCTACGCATAACACCGAAGCACAAGGAGTCCCCAGGACTCAAGTCTGTCTGCCGCGCACTCCGGAGTCGCACTCGTGGGGAGCGACCCACACGAGGAAAGTAAGTAACCACAAGTAACCTGATATAGCAGGACTGGATCGAGACTCAATGAAGTGGGAAAAACCCTCCACTAAAGAAAGCCCGATCCCCAAACACCCAATCCGATGCAATAGTATAAGCCGGTCGACCACCCAAGATCCGTGGTCGCCGCAACACCCTGACATAAACCCAACCTGTCCCAAATCCCCAATATCCGACTACACTGTCCAACACACGCTCGAACCTGAGCGACTAAGCCGCAAGTGTCAATACAAGGAGGAGAAAAGAGTAAATGCATGGTTTCTCCTAAGTCAAGTCCCAAAAATAGTATAGCAGTAAATGATGACATAATCATGTGACCAATTTAATCATGCATTGTCTCAATATTTTGTCCAGTTTCCGAGAATAGCAGTTTAGAGTGACATAAGCTAGGGTGACAGTCCCATAAGAATAATCATCAGTTTTGCAGTCCTCAATTATTATCACTTGTCTCTAAGCATACAGTCCAGAAATTAAGCGATTAAAACAAGTAATCAGTCTAACAATAATTTTTCATGGATTAGATAACCAATAATTTGCTCCCTAAAGCATGTGAGTCTACCAATTAACGCATTTAGCAGCATCAAAACAGGGGTACTCTGATATTCCTAGTGGGCATAACAAAGGAGAGGAGTACAACAACCACCCACCTGGTGCAAACTGTCCAAGCCGTACAGCTAGAAAATACCAAAACTCCAAATCCTTGCTCCCACAATTTTAGCGCACCCGAAATATTCCTGGTACAATACAAAGCTCACTAATTACACTTAGGCTCCCAATTATTGCTCTCATAACCATCTACAACCTCGGATTCACAACTGTTAAATTATCACCTGCAGAAAGTGCCCAGAAAATTCCAAGAAAAATACTACAGCGATCCTCGCGTCGATAGCTTCGCAACGGTACCTTGCACGCCCAAATCCGAGTTCGGTAAGTCAAGATAAAAATTCGGCAAGGGAGTACACTCATACAAAAATCTGTGCTAAAGACTGTGCACTGTTCACTGAGAAAACAGTAATTTCACCTCGAAATAAATCTCACAAAAATCCAATAAAAATACGAGCGTGTTCCTTGCGATCCGTAGATGAAAAAGTTGTATAAGCTCGTTTCCGTCTGATGCTCGTGCGCGAAGATATGGTCAAAATACCCCGCTGCTGTCAAGGAAGTCCACACAGAAAAAGGGGTCACTGTTTGCCTCGGGATCCATGCCAAAACCTCGAAACGAGAAAGCGCAACCAAAACAAAAGATGAAGTCCTACCTCTTAGGAGTCTACCGGCGTAAGAATCATAGCAAAATGATCTCGGGGTAGCCCAGGGGAGCTAAAACACTGTCGCTGCGCCGAAGAAGAACCCAGGAATGCAACGTCGCGCCGCGCCGTAAAATGGGGAACCTCGGGATTCGAGCCTCCAAAAATCCTAGAACTTGGCAGGAAGATCAAGGATTAAGAGGGGAAAATTTCACCAAGAGGAAGCTCGGGGAGATCTTGCACAGACAGAGAGAAAAAAGGCAGCAAAGAGGGCTCGGGCTGGCTATTTATAGGCTGAAGAAATCTTTTGGGAAAATACCCATCAGGTCCCAACTTTCGGGCGCCCGAAAGTTTTGGCATAACTTTCGGGCGCGCACAGTGCGGCCCAGCCCAAAATGCTCCGTCGGACGGGATCCTGGCTTCGTCCGACCCGCCCCGGCGCCCGCCACGTGTCGCCCGAACAGGCGGCAGCCATGCAAGCTGCCGCGGAGTGCGCCACGTGTCCCCCGCCCGCGTCAACGCGGTAGGTGGCGCCCGCGAATCAGCGGGCGCCACGTGGCGCTGCCCACGACGCCGCACCTGCCCCGCGTACGGCCACCTGCCCGCGACCTGCCCCGCGCGCTGCGTGGACCGCGCGCACATGCGCCCGCCAACCGGGTGCTGCCACGTGGCACGCCCCCGGTCCACGCCTCCCCGCGCTCGCCCGTGGACCAAGCGCGCGTGGGCCGCCCAATCAGGCGCTGCCACGTGGACACCCGCCGGTCCACGCGCCCCGCGGTGCACCCCGGTCACAGCCCAGACCTTCCGTGGACCCAGCCGCGTGCGCCGGCCAATCCGAGCCTGCCACGTGGCATCCCCGCCGGTCCACGGCTCCCCCATGCACCAAAAATCCAGTAAAACTTTCGGGAGTCCGTTTTTGGGCATCCGGACTCAGAATTTAGCAAACAAAAAGTCGTTTTCAAGCGTTTTTCCGCACTGAATCCAAATCCACCCTCTATTTGGCCAAATTCCTTTCCTAAAATTCGGCAAAAGCAGCCGAAGGCCAATACAGCCAACCAAAGCTCACAGGGTCCATCTGTGGCATCCCTTTGATGCACCATGGGCCAGATACACCATCAACAGGTGTTTGCACAGTGGATTCATGGGAAAAGCTGCAAGGGGGGGGGTTCAGGGGTCCCACATCCTCCCCCACTAAAAAAAAGTTTCGTCCCCGAAACAAAGAAAACAGAACAGACGTACCTCACCCAGAAGTCTCGAATAAGGAAGGGTAGGCATCCCTCATCACTGTCTCCAGCTCCCAAGTAGCCTCTCGCTCCTCGTGATTGCTCCACAGGATCTTCACATACGGAATGGCCCGATTGCGCAATTCCCTCACCTCACGAGCAAGAATTCGCAACGGGCGCTCCTCGTAGACCAAGTCCTCCCCGATCTCCAACGAAGTGAAGTCAATCACGTGTGACGGGTCAAAAACATACCTCCTCAGAGCTGAGACATGGAAGACATCATGAACTCCGGCCAGGCGCGGGGGTAAGGCAACTCTGTATGCCACAGGACCAACTCTGTCAAGTACCTCAAAGGGTCCAATAAAGCGGGGACTGAGCTTTCCCCGTACTCCAAATCTCCGGACCCCTTTCGAGGGCGAGACCTTCAAGAAGACATGATCACCAACCTGAAACTCCAGGTCTCGCCGTCGAGTATCGGCGTAGCTCTTCTGACGACTCTGGGCTGTTTCAAGATGCTGGCGAATAATCCTGACTTTTTCCTCTGCCTCCAGAAGTAAATCCGGTCCCAAAGTCCTTCTCTCACCCACGTCACTCCAATATAAGGGAGACCGACACTTGCGTCCATACAACGCTTCAAACGGAGCCATCTGGATGCTCGCCTGATAGCTGTTGTTGTACGCGAACTCCACCAACGACAAGTGCC
Source organism: Tillandsia leiboldiana (assembly GCA_029204045.2). NCBI lineage: Eukaryota > Viridiplantae > Streptophyta > Magnoliopsida > Poales > Bromeliaceae > Tillandsia > Tillandsia leiboldiana. The sequence goes on along the minus strand of CM055077.1, from coordinate 8,834,632 downwards.
GGTACCACCCTCCTCCAAAATCCATAACGCACGCTCTCAACATATCCTCGAGGGTCTGTATGGTGCGTTCTGACTGTCCATCGGTCTGTGGGTGGAAAGCGGTGCTAAACCTGAGCTGAGTCCCCAATGCAGAATGCAAACTCCCCCAAAAGCGTGATACGAATCTCGGGTCTCGATCTGACACAATCGAAGCAGGTATGCCGTGAAGCCTCACTATCTCATCCAGATATAATTGTGCCAAACGCTCCAGTGACCAAGTCATCTGAACCGGTAAGAAGTGCGCCGACTTGGTGAGTCTGTCCACAATAACCCAGATCGCATCAGCCCCGCTCTGCGCCCTCGGCAATCCAGTGATGAAATCCATAGTGACGTGGTCCCATTTCCACTCGGGAATTGGAAGACTCTGCAACTTACCAGCAGGAACGCGACGCTCTGCTTTCACTTGCTGGCAAGTTAAACAATGAGCTACGAATCTCCCAATGTCCCGCTTCATCCCGGGCCACCAAAACTGTGCCTTGAGGTCCTTATACATCTTAGTACCTCCAGGATGGATGGTATAAGGTGTAAAATGGGCCTCTCTCAAAATCTGATCTCTAATCTCCTGATCCATAGGCACACACACTCGGTCCCTGTACCGCAGTACTCCCGAGCTATCCACAGAAAAATTCCCTGTCTGATCCGCCTGAAGCTGCGTCCTGATCCTCATCAAGTGGGGGTCCTCACTCTGAGTGTCCCTGATCCTCTCCAACAGAGTGGGCTGCAAGACCATAGACATGAGTCTAGCAGAGACCCCAGGGGTTACTACCTCCAACTGTAACCGCCTCATCTGCTCGACCAACGGCGCCTGCTGCGAGATCAATAAGCTCAGACTCGTCCTCCTACTCAAAGCATCTGCCACGACATTGGCCTTGCCGGGATGGTAAAGGATACTCAGATCGTAATCCTTTAACAACTCCAACCACCGGTGTTGCCTCAAATTTAGCTCCTTTTGGGTGAACAGATACTTCAAGCTCTTGTGATCAGTATAAATCTCGCAATGCTCTCCATACAAATAATGCCGCCACAGCTTCAGAGCAAACACCACCGCTGCCAGCTCAAGATCATGAGTAGGGTAATTTTTCTCATAGTCCTTCAATTGCCGCGAAGCATAGGCAATTACCCTACCATGCTGCATCAACACACACCCCAGACCACTATGTGAGGCATCACTGTAGATCACAAATCCTTCCCCCATAACTGGGAGGGCAAGGATTAGAGCGGTCATCAACCTCTGCTTCAGCTCCTCAAAACAGCTTTGGCAAAACTCGCTCCAAACAAACTTAACCCCTTTTCTGGTCAGACGAGTGAGGGGAGAGGAAAGCTTCGCAAAGCCTTCCACAAAGCGCCGATAGTAGCCCGCCAATCCAAGAAAGCTCCGCACCTCGGTGATAGTCGTCGGCCTCGGCCAATCTCTAATAGCATCCACCTTGGCCGGATCCACCGCCACTCCAGCAGCTGAAACCACATGACCCAGAAAGGCAACCTCCCGGAGCCAAAACTCGCACTTTTTGAACTTAGCATACAACTTTTTCTCTCGCAGAAGCTGTAGCACGGTCCTCAAGTGCTCCTCGTGCTCCAGATCACTCCGGGAGTAGATCAGAATATCATCGATGAACACCACCACAAACCGATCCAAAAACGGCTGAAAAATCCTGTTCATCAAGTCCATGAATGCGGCAGGGGCATTAGTCAACCCAAAAGGCATCACAGTAAACTCATAATGCCCGTACCGCGATCTGAAAGCCGTCTTGGAGATGTCCTCGGCCCTCACCCTAAGCTGGTGGTAACCGGACTGCAGATCAATCTTCGAGAACACAGATGCTCCCTGTAACTGATCAAACAAATCATCTATCCGGGGGAGGGGATACTTGTTCCGGATGGTCACTTTGTTCAATTCCCTATAATCCACGCACAACCGCAGTGATCCATCCTTCGTCTTAACAAACAACACAGGCGCTCCCCACGGAGAAACACTGGGTCTAATGAAGCCCCTATCCAAAAGATCCTGAAGCTGGGCTTTCAACTCCCTCAACTCAGCTGGCGCCATCCTATAGGGTGCCTTTGAGATTGGTGCAGTCCCAGGGACTACATTAATCACAAACTCAATCTCCCTCTCCGGCGGCATCGTCGTCAACTCAGGTGGAAACACATCTGGGAACTCTCGGACGATAGGGATATCCTCGAGTCCCAGTGCCGCCGTAGGCACTTCCACCACGGTGGCCAAAAAGGCAGTGCAACCTCTACTCATCATCCTCCTAGCTCTCGCCGAGGAAATGGTCGCTGCGAACAGCGTGCTCTGGCAGCCTCTGAAGATGAACTCCTCCTGTCCTGGCTCGCGAAGAGTCACCGTCCTCTCTCTGCAGTCGATAGTGGCGGAGTACCGAGATAGCCAATCCATCCCCAACACCAAGTCAAAATCATGGAGCTGCTGCAAGACAAGTAAGTCTGCAGGCAAAATCCAAGGCCCCAACTGCACCGGGCATGCCAAACAACGCTCCTCGACATGCAAAACGTGATCAGGAACCCGCACCTCTAATGCACAAGACAATGACTCTACCTCTAGACCATGCAGGGATGCAAATGCTCGACTAATGAAAGAATGAGATGCTCCAGTGTCGAATAAAGAGCGAGCCCGAATACCAAAAAGTAGAGTAATACCTGCCACCACCTGGTCTGCCACTGCGGAATCTGCTAATTGGGCGGCATACACCCGCCCGCTCGGTGCTGGAGGTCGAGAATCTGAAAGATGGGAGGTGGACGGCCTGCTCGCTGGAGCATAAGGCCGCTGAGCTGATGGCTGCTGCTGCTGAGGGGGATATGGAGCCGACGCCGAAGAAGGTGCCGAAGAAGTAGCAAGGGGGCAAGTAGCTCGCACATGCCCCGGCTGTCCACAACGGAAGCATCGACCCCATCTCTGATCACAAGTGATGGCGGCATGCTGACCGCCGCAGAAGATACATCGGTCAGAAGATCGGGGCTGTCTCGGCTGCTGCTGCTGTCTCGAGGACTGCTGCTGAGATCTCTGCTGCCTCTGCTGCGATCTCTGCTGCTGGTGCTGCTGCTGATGCTGCTGCGGTCTCTGGGGTCCACCAGGACCTCTCCTATCAGATCGCCCACGGCCGTAAGACTGGGACTGCGGCGGCCGTGGCGGTCTCCATGAGCTGGCCTGTCCCCCGTCCTCTGGGGCTGGTCGCTTCCTGTCGGAACCCTGCGCGACCGCGGCCCTCCGTCTGGCCACCTGCTGATCGCCTCTCTCCACCCACTGTGCGTGCTCTGCGGCTGCCTCTAGGGTCTGAAATCTCTGTGCATGCACAAGCGTGAAAATCTCTGGATGGAGGCCTCCCTCGAACAACTCAACCTGGTGTGGACCGTCACGAGCGACGAAGGGCACACAGTTCAGCAACTCCATGAACTCCTGGAAATAGACATGGGCCGGTCGATCGCCCTGCTGCAGATTCTTCAAGTCGTCCTCCAACTTCTTCTTCACACTGGTAGAAAAATAGGTGTCCAATACCATCCGTTTGAACTCCTCCCAAGGATACTGCCGAGTGATCCGGAACTCCAGTGGCTCAACTCGCTGCCACCAAAAATCAGCATCTCCATCCAAACAGTGCACCGCCATGTGCACTCGATACCTCGGGTCGATGAAGAAGTCCCGAAAAAGCTTCTCCATCGCAGAAAGCCATCTCCCAACAGCCCGGGGCTGAGCATCCCGCCCCGAGAATCTAGGTGGTCCCCGCTTAACAAACGCAGCGAGTTTGTGAGCAAAATCCCGCTCCTCCTCCGCAGTCAAAGGCTGAATAGCTCCAGGAGCCCCGCTACTAGAAGATGGTGCCGTCGGCACAAAAGGTACAACAAGAGGCACAGGGGCCTCAGGAACAGCTGGGGGTGGTGCCTCCCTTTGAGCAAGCAGCTGCTCAATCCTCTGCTCCTGGCGGCGCTGACCCTCCGCCAACTGGGCCACCAAGGCCCGCAACTCAGTAAGCTCGGGGGGGGTAGGCTGCTCTGGCTCAACAGGGGGTGAAGGGACACCCCGAGTGGGAATCCGACGTCGAGGAGGCATCCTGCCACAAGAAACCAATCATCAGCAACAAAACCCCACACGACCCAATCTGGCGAAAGTCAAAAGACATCCTCCTATTTCTGTCACCTTATGTTGTCTGCAGCCAACATAATGGTCCAACAGAGATAGGCTATGTCGATCTCTCTTCACTCACAGGAAGAGTCAACTACAAAATCACCGACTTTCGCAAAATGTTACGCCACTCACGCCCTATCATCCTAGGGTCTGTCCAAAAGCCTAGGGTTTCCTAAGTCCCAACTGACCTATCCCTAAGCTCTGATACCAACTGTGACGCCCCACTTCCCAGGGGGTCACCCATCCTAGAACTACTCTAGCTCTAGCACGCTTAACTCTCATGTTCCTCTTGGATTTTGCTACCATCCAAAATGCTATAGCCGGGTTAGAGATTTAGTCCTATTATATCATTTATATATAGGACTAATCCAAATTCCGGGGGTGTCACAACTTGCCCGATGATGAGGGCGGCAGCAGGAGTTTTTTCTATCACATCGGCGCGGCTTACTTGCCCGATGATGAGGGCGGCATAGATTGGATTTATTTGGGTCGGTTGGTTACTGATGCATATGGTTATTCCATTTTTGGGATTGCATTTAGAGGCATAGTAGTGGTAGTTTCTTTTCTTCAGCAGTCTCTTTTACTTACCACTCTTCTTTCCCTTTTGCCTCTGGTAGATCTAGTGGGTGCGTCGGAGTTTAAGGATTTACCCACTAGGGGAGGCTACTGGTTTACTAGTAGTTCTCACCCCCATTCTTCTTTCCTCTTTTTCTTCTCCTTTGTTTTGCAGTGTCTTCTGCGGGTGCTGATGGGTTTTCAGCGGCGGATCGAGGAGAGAGGACGGCTGAGTAGATAGATTGTCACGACCCGGGTGTAAACCATAACCCGAATTCGACAACAGATCCGTCGTATATGTAGTATTTTCCACGTATACCAAGCGACACAATAACTCAAGCAACTAGGTGTAGTGTATGTGATGCCCCACTTCCCAGGGGGTCACCCATCCTAGAACTACTCTAGCTCTAGCACGCTTAACTCTCATGTTCCTCTTGGATTTTGCTACCATCCAAAATGCTATAGCCGGGTCAGAGATTTTAGTCCTATTATATCATTTATATATAGGACTAATCCAAATTCCGGGGGTGTCACATTCTTCCCCCCTTTAAGCCCTGACGTCCACGTCAGGCTCAAGCACACTCACAAGCACCAGGCGATGTGAGACTCGTCTCGCTAGCCTTAGCCGACCTTGTGAGGAGCTGCACTCCACTCACAACGGTCATTAGCCGGGGAGCCTCGCTCTACCCGCTATATAACCCTAGCTCAGCCGAGACTCATCTCACATTTCCGGCTGGTGAATGGCTCTGATACCAACTGTCACGCCCCACTTCCCAGGGGGTCTCCCATCCTAGAACTACTCTAGCTCTAGCACGCTTAACTCTCATGTTCCTCTTGGATTTTGCTACCATCCAAAATGCTATAGCCGGGTTAGAGATTTTAGTCCTATTATATCATTTATATATAGGACTAATCCAAATTCCGGGGGTGTCACAGTGTACAAGAGAATATATAGCCACAAAAAGTGGCTCAGAGCGAGGAATGAACATAAACTACTGTATAAACAAACACCACCAGCAGACAAAACTACTAAATAACCACCACCAAACAAGCCTCCACCATCTAAGAATAAACTCCAATCAAGATTACAAAATCCAATCCATGATGAAAGATACAACAACTCAACTGAAATGAACTATAGACATACACCACAAGGCTTTCCCAAACATAAACAACATAACACCAACCACAAGGCTTTCCCAAACATAAACAACATAACACCAAACCTAACAACAAAGTACAACTCCACTGTACTAATATAATCCCAAACATACTGCTCCACAATGTACAACCCCAAGAATATCACATATACAAGTCTCAAAATAACAATACTACTACAACAAATGACCAGTACACCACTCCAACCAACTCTCCAACAAATATAATAAGAGCAACACCAAAACATCTCTAACAACAACACCAAAAGAATACAACTCTGGGACTGACATAAATACATAAAGCTGGCTCCAGCCAGACCAAATATACAGTAGTCGGGGTACATAAAAAAACTGAAAGAAATAAATAAACTATGGGGCGACCTCTATCAGAACCATCGGGGTGGAGCTCTATCTAGTCCGCGACTCCCTTGCCACGCTCTGCCTGTATCGCTGCTCCAGAAGAGATCACTGGGGAGCAACAACGGGTGTGAGAACTACTAACAGCAGTCCTCAGTGGGTAAATCATCGAACCTCCGACCTACCCACCGAGTCTACCATAAGGGCAAAGTAGGTGATAGTAAGAAGAATAACAGTAATTGCTGAAAAGGAAACTACTCTACTATGCCCAAAACCAACTGAATAATGTCAAGAGTATGCATGAATGAATGTATCACGACCCTCGTGTACCAATAATGTCTCCAACTGTATGATCTCAAATAGACACATGCATACCACATAGAAACAACTACTGAGCTATATAATATCAACAGATATGTGATCTCAAATGTATAACTACATATGTATGCATCACGAAAGGTAACTGTCAATGTATAACCCTATCAGATGGTCCTGGATAAGGCCAGACTTGCCTGTATAAATCAATCTCAACAACCGGTACACCAACCCGGTATAGAGCTCAATCTCACGAACTCAGTATCTCCACTGTCCAAATGATCGGAACCCAACACGGTCTGACTGGCACCCAACACGGTCTAAAGCCTACTCCGGAGTGGCACTCGAGGGGAGCGACCCGCTCGAGTCAATAAGTAACCCATGTCCAACAGCTCTGTCAAGTATCTCAGTCAATCAGGCAAAAGTCGACACTATGCTCAAAGTGGAGACTCACTCAATCCACAATGCAAAACCCAGCCCCAACTGATGCATAACACTAATCGGTCCAACCGCCCACAGTTCGCGGTTGCCGAAACAATAACCCGAGTCGATAATCTGGTGCTATCCCACCTGACTCAACAATATAGTATACTATTCCCATCCCCGCTCTCTAACCCGAGCAATAATAGCATAAGAGAAAAGAAAAGGGTTTTCTCCTAAGTTTGATTCCAACATGAATAGTATAGCATGAATAAAAGAGATATGGCCTATCTATATGTCTAGATATCAAGGAATAGTTCTCACACATGATCAATATAGTTTTCAACAAGAAACTTAAATATAAGTATAATTAAACCCATATAGATAGTAAGCATCACACAAGGTTGCACTTTTGGTTGAGTCGACTTGTAGGCCGCAATTTCGATGTGCTCAACAACCCACCTGTTTGCTCAATGACTAGAATCCAATCTTGCATATTTTTGGCGATTTCGGTATGTTATTCGATGCCTTTCCAACAACTCGCCTTGCCTTGATATTCCTGTTGGAGAAAAATACACATACTAACCCAATTTTCGATGCCAAAAAATAAGCTGAGATTCAACTCACTACAACATCCAATTGAAACACCTTTACATGTGGAACCCAAAAGTAAAATTATTCATCTTGCATCTAAGATTATACTCATCCTTTAAAATTGACCACCTCAAGTACACTTAACGACGAAATTATATAAAACCCTCAATTTACTATAAATGCCATTCAAACATACATACAGATTTTCAACAGCGAAATGGCTGAAAGGAACTTAGATATGGTGTATCAATTCTTATCAAAATTTCGTGATTAAGGTATCAATTTGTTCCTATTGAAGTCTAGAAGATAACCCAATTTAAATTTCCACATTCCACCAAAAGAGCAAAGAGAAATCCTAAATTTACCACATGCTGTCCAAAATTGGAATCTGAATAAAGGGCTTCAAAGATGGTGAAATTTACCTATTTTAGAGCAAGATTTAGTCCTCCTTTTCAACACAAAAAGTGTGGGTCTCTGAGTCCTGGTGAAAACCCCCCCAAAAATGAGCTTAAAATTCCACTTCTCTAGTCCTAGGGAGCAAAAACACCATGCATAACTCAAAACCAGTTTTAAAATCTCAGCTGTGCACAAGAGTCCCAGAAATGGTTTAATTTACCTATCTTAGAGCCCAAATTTGAGGATCTAGAAAATACAAAAATTGTAGGTATAGAAGTCCTGAAAATATCCCAACAAAAATCAACTCAAAATTCCATTTGTGCACCCCAAGGGAATAAAAACACTAAACTCTGTTTAGAATCCTCCACAGAAAACAAGTGTCTCAAAGATTTCTATGTTTACCTAGTTTAGAGCTTCAATTAGGTTCCCATCTTCAATATGAAAGTTGTAGATCTGGAAGTTGTGAAGAGAACTCCGCAAAAATGGCCCAAAAACTCCTCTCCTACAGCTGGGGAGCCTTCCTGGAAGAAAACGTGACGTAGTGGGATGCTCAAACAGCAATGACCAAGCTTCACAAATGAAGGTTTCCATGGTGGAGAAGAAGAAGATGATGGCTCTATCTTGGACTCCCAAGTAGCTAAGAAGTATAAGATGTCCTAAAGGGAAGCCCCATGCCAAAAAGCCCTCTTAAATAGCCTTAACCAGTTCCAAAATTGGGCTTGAGGTGCACTACAACACACTTCACCAACTCCCCTGTCACACCCATCCCCCTTGCACCAGATCCGGTGCAAGGGGGGTCGAACCAAACGGTCCGACCGACACCAGGCGCGCGGGCGCGGCGACAGTGCAGCCCGGCCCACGCGCCACGCGCGCGTGCGCATGCGCGGCGCATGTTTGCCCGGTGCACCGCTCGTGCACCGGCCCTGCGGTCGCCCACCTGGACCCGGTGCACGCCTCCGCATGCATCGCGCTGCACCTGCCGGTGCATGGCTCGTGAGCCGGCCTCCGTGAGCCCGGTTCACAGCTCCCTGTACACCCAAACACACCACTTAGCTCCCAAAAACCCAGAAATAGTGTATTTCGCACAGTTTTTCGCACTGAGTCCATTTTTCTCGTCCGTTTGACGAACCGAGGGTCCCAACACACCGAAAAAGTATACTCAAAGATCTCCAAACCATAACTGTACAACCACCGCACTTTCGTGCATCTCCTTTATGCAGATTTTCGCACCGGATCTGATTTTCACGTCCTTTTCGCACACAGACAACTCTAACACACCCAAAATGTGCCAACGAGCTACCAATCCACTAGTAACTCAACTCACAAGAATTCAGGTCTTCACATAGATCTCGAGGCAGGATGAGCGAGTTAGCTGGACTATTGGTGTACCCTTTTTTTTTCTCAGACGGTTGTACTTTTATCTTTTGGGTCTGGCTTTAGCCAGCTGGTTGTATTATTTTGGTGAGCTGGGAGAGACACTTGTACTATTATTTCCTGATGTACTATATTTTTACTTCCAGCTTTAGTCTGAGATGTAGTAGTTTTAGTTCAGCTCTGTTTTTATTGCTCTTTTTATATATCTCTTATATCTGAGCAGGTTATCAGCGCTTCGTGTACGCGGGAAATTCCATGTGCACGACGGATCTGTAGACGGGCCCGGGTTCTGGTTTACACCCGGGGCGTGACAGATTAGGTGGTATCAGAGCTTAGGGATAGGTCGGTTGGGACTTAGGAAACCCTAGGCTTTTGGCGGACCCTAGGATGTTAGGGCGTGAGAGACACGATATTTTGCGAAAGTCGGTGATTTATTTATTTGACTCTTCCAGTGAGTGAAGAGGGATCGACATATCCTATTTCTGTGGGACAGTTATGTTGGCTGCAGACAACATAAAGTTACAGAAATAGGGGGATGTCCTTGACTTTCGCTAAATTGGGTCGAGTGTTTGGGGTGTGCTGATTTGCGGTTTTGTCGTGGTGAGCGGTGTCTCCCCGACGCTGGGCCCTGACCCGTGGGCACCTTGGTGCAGCAGTTGGGTCTGAGCTGGTTGTTTCGGGCCGGATACCAGATTGGAGTCTAAGAGCTCCGGACCCGAAGGGTAGGAGGGTTGGAGGCAGATCAGCGGCGGTGTTGGCAGTTGAGCACAGTGACACAGTTGTCGGAGCAGCGCAGGGACACAGTTGTCGGGGCAGTGACACAGTTGTCGGTGCAGCGCAGGGACACAATTGTCGGGGCAGTGACACAGTTGTCGGAGCAGCGCAGTGACATAGTTGTCGGAGCAGCGCAGGGACACAGTTGTCGGGACAGTGACACAGTTGTCGGAGCAGCGCAGGAACACAATTGTCGGGGCAGTGACACAGTTGTCGGAGCAGCGCAGTGACATAGTTGTCGGAGCAGCAGTGGCATGGGTATGTTACCTGAGAAGGGTCACTTTTGTCGCCCGGAGTGAGCCGAGGCAGAGGTCGTGCTCCCTTTGTGTGGTTAGATGTGATTTTGCGGGCAGACTGAGCGACGGCCATCTGCATCGAGCGGATGAGCCCGTGCTGCCCGGTTGTAGGGCACCACGGCAGAGGATTTGGTTATCGCAGGTATGATTATATTTCAGCAGCTCGAGTTAGGGGTAGGATGGATACTGCGTGCACGGGAGGTTTAGATTCCCGATCACACTTTGCACGTGGAGGAATGTTGTTGGTCCTGCCCGGTGAAGTTGGAGTCCTGGATTGTGCCGGTAGACCTGATGGTCTTGACTTAGCTGCGGGACTTGGATTGTGGTACTTAGGATGGTTTGGCTGGCTCGGTTTCTTTTCCACTCTTTTCACGACGGTTGATGGTGCCGCGGGGACGGTATTCTTGGGAGCCAGGCCAGGAGGGGTTGTTGTACCACGGGACGCTAGAGGGCTTTCTTCGCCTCTATGGGTTGGACTTCGCGGGCGAGGCAGATGATTCGCAGTGGATGCGTAGCCTTTTTGGCTGGTGTGGTTGAGGGGCCTACGGCGGCGCCGGAATTCGGGGATACCCCCTTATGGAATTTTATCAGACCAAGTGTGTCGCCTTTGGGGGCGCCGGTGCTATTCGAGATGTGGAAGGTTGGTTCACTTCGGCTCTGTGTGGATTACCGGGAATTAGATGAAGTGACCATCATAAACAAGTACCCTTTGTCGAGCATGGAGGATTTGATTTACCAGCTACAAGAGTTCCGGGTCTTCTCGAATGTTGATTTGCAATCTGGTTTTCTCGACCGTATATGGCTGCGTGTGGATGCCGGAGAGTTGGGGAATTGCTTCTACATCCCGACGATTTTTGGATTAGAGATCAGAGTCCGCGTGATCGGCTGGGGGACTTTTATTGGATACCTCGGGAGTACGAAGGTACTCGGATCGAGCTTTTGTGCCGATGGACATGTGGTTGGGTTACCGGGGGCCCTGGGATGAGCGGATACTTTTGCCGATGCAGACTACCTGGCCAGTCGAGCGGTTAGCCCAGCTGTACTTGGATGAGGTGGTGCGGTTACCTGGAGTGCCTGCCACTATTTTGTATCTGTTAGAGACCCGAGATTTGCTTCGCGTTTCTGGAGGAGTTTATCGACGACCTTGGGACCCTGAGTCGTGGATGATTGGGCGCCTACCCCCCCCCCCCTCTTCATGTTCGAGGTTCCAGCTTGAGGGATGACATCTGTTTCGGGGACGAAACTTTTCTTAGTGGGGGAGGATGTAGTGACCCAGACTTTGGTGTGGCTTTTCCCCTGGGATTCGTGGTGTGAGACACCTATTATTGGTGTGTCGGGCTCGTAACACGTCAAATGGACGTGTTAGATGGACTCAGTGACGTTTTGGATCAAGCCTGTCTTTCGGCGGATTTTTGCCAAATTTTGGGAGTGGTTTTAGGCTGATCGGAGGCCGTATTTGGATTCATCGCGGAAAAACGCTTGAAAACGGCTATTTATTTGTATTTTTCTGAGTTCGGACGCCGAAAAACGGACACCCGAAAGTTTTCGGTGTTTTCTGGCGCACGGGGGGCACCGTGGACCGCCGAGTGCCACGTGGCAGGGCCGGATTGGCTGGCGCACGATGCCTGGTGTGAGGACCCGGATCCCCACGATGAGATTACTGGTTGACCAGCAGCTTCTGGAGGCCTATGTGGCGCGTCGGTGATGTGTGTGCACCAATTGGACACTAGTGATGGACTCAGAGTGTTTAATGGATCACGAGAGTAGTCAGATGACCCCGTCGAATGCTTAGAAGTGGTTTTGCGCGCAATGGATATTAAAATTGGGCTCAGCGCGAAGTTTGGACAAAAGAACACCTTCCCGGAGGCCTTCGGCAATTTTTAGAGTTGGAATTTGGCAAAATGGACTTCGGATTTGGATTCAGCGCGCGAAAACGATGAAAATGGACTATTCACTTGTATTTTTCGGAGCCCGGATGACGCGCGCAATTTTCGAGGCTTCTTGGTACTGTTCCGGCGGCGGCGGTGGCGTACGGCGGCGGGCAGCGGCGGCGCGCGCTCGGGCAGGCGCGCGGGCGCGGGCATGCGCGCTGGCAGGCGCGCGGTCCACGGGCTGGCGTGCACCGGAGGCGGGCCACGTGGCGTGTCACGACTGGTCGGCGCTGTGGACCCGGTTCACAGAGCAAGCGGGGGGCTGCCTCGGGAAGCGTGCCTGGCAGGGTGGCAGGCGGCTGCGCGGGGAGCACGCGAGCGCACGTGGGCCGCCTCTGAGTGTTGGGTTATATGTAATAAGGATCTAAATAGGGGAAAAAACACCTAGAGGGGGGTGAATAGGTGTAAACGTATAAACACTCAAAAATCGTTGCGATAAAAACCCAATGCGGAAATAAAAATAATACGCAAGATTTTTACGTGGAAAACTCCATCACCGGAGTAAAAAACCACGGGACCGATAACACGGCAGAAATCCACTAGAATTAAAACACGTACAAGGTGATTTACCGTACACACTTACGACTCAACCTTTTCCATACGCTCCTAGAGGATCTTCTCCGCTCGCTCCCCGACGCTTCTCGAATCCACGATCTGCGCCCAACGCCGAATCCACGGCGTCCAACGTCGAATCCACGACGTCCGACCGAATCCACGGTCTTCACCCAATAGCACCCTTCGAATCCACGAACGTGCCTCGCTCCGAATCCACGAGAGCGGTTGAACCTTGAATCCACAAGGACACGCGAATCCACGCGCCGATTTTTGGGGTAAATCGTTGTTTTTGGTGGTGATGATCCGCCGAATACTTAGATCAAAGATAGATCGGAAATACCATCTAAGTATTCATTAGTTTGATTCAACTCAAGATGTGAGTATGAAAACCTAGAATCAAACTAATCAATATAGATGAAGAAACATAGAGTATTCTCTAATGATTTCCTTTCTTCTCTATATGTGGATCTAGAGTCGTATAAGATGATATATGAAAATGACGGCTATTTGGATTTTTCGGCCTCTTTTTTTGGATTAACCTTAGAAAAAGAGTCATAGGGTCTATTTATAGGTTAGAAACCCTAGGAAGGAGATAAGAATCAAAAACCTAACATTTCTGGAAATTTTACGGACGGCGATCCGGATCGGATTAGCTGTGATCCGGATCGTCGTAACGAGTCAGGCAATTCCAGAAAAACGAAGGTTCGGGATCCGGATCGAAGTGCTTGATCCGGATCGTTCATACAGTTCACCAAACATCAACGTTCGGGATCCGGATTGCGAAGCCTGATCCGGATCGTTCAAGGAAGATGGTAAACTCAGTGTTCGGGATCCGGATCAAGAGAGGCTACGATCCGGATTGAACTGGTGTATGAACGAACCACCTTCGGGATCCGGATCGAACAACCTGATCCGGATCCTGAACATGTCCCAAGTCCAGTTTTTGATTTTTATGCAATGAAAGATTCTTCCAAGTGTTTCTACACTACAAGAAGTATTCAGATCACACAAAATCTTTAGTTAAACATACCTGATCCTTTTGAATTCTTCTTTCTTGAGATTGAGTTAAATGATCCAACTTTCTTCACCTTCAATCTTCAAGACTTGAGACTTTCACGAAACTACGCCAACTCAAATTCCGTAACAATCTCCCCCTTTGGCGGTTTCGTGACAAAACACAGATCCACTAAAGAAAATTCAAAAAGATATTTTTGTTGCTATCACCATACAACAAAAATTTACAATGGAGATCCAAAAATTTAAAAACATGAGATAAACTCCTAAAACAGACTCTAGACTTAGACATCTGTACTCTCTGCACAAAGAAATCATTCTTGACAAAAAGAGATCGTTAGATACCTCAAGAATATTTAGCATACAAAACCTAGTACAGAGATAGAGTTTATCTGATCATCATGACATTTGAGAATTCATATATGTAAGAGAATCATAGTCAAAAACCAACATATCTTCTATGCAATCAAAAACCAAATGTCATGTTAGTGAACATCAACTTGTTAGTCATATTACATGCCCAAATAGTTAGTCGAATAGTTAGTAGAGACATGCAAACAATCACAAGATGAAAACCAAAGTTGAAGTTGAAGTGATACTTACCTTGATGTTCATACATTCACATCATCATTGTTCAATCATTGTACCTTGATGCAGTCATCATTGTACCTTGATGTATACAAGATCACAATTTTCACAATATCATTGTTCAAGTTCTCTAAACTCTCTCCCCCTTTTTGTCACAAACAAAGCCAAACTTACGAAAAATTGAAGGAGAGTTAAAAATTTCAAAGAAAATGTTTCAAAATTTAAGAACTAGAACTAAGAGTAAGTCCTAAAAACTGAAAAACCTGCACAAGAAAAGGTTAAAAATCTAAAGTTCCTGCATAAGAGAATTGTTAGTCAGACGATTCAGGCATCTGAATCTGAGTCAACCGAGGCGGAGTCTTCAGAGCTCGTGCAACCCAGCTTTTTCAAAATTCCTTTAAGCATTCCCGAGATCGTAGTACACTCTTGCTTCATCTGATGTATGTCCTTGGACATCTTTCTGAGTTCTAGAGCCATTTTATCTTGTTCTTGTTTTATGGAAGACTCTAGATTTCCCTTTTGGTCAGTTCTTCTGGAAGTTGAAGAACGTTGAGTGACGATTGACGGAGCAGTCTGACCTTCATTCCGAGGAGATCGTCTTGGCAAAAAGGGTGGATTGCTTGGCACATTCTTTTTCATGGCTTGCTACTTAAGTATTGAGGAAGACTTCAGTAGCTTCTTTTTCTTTAGGTAAACCTTATTTTCTTCATCAATGCCTTGTTGTACTTCGTCAAGAAATGTGTCCCAATCTTCTTCGTCTTCTGATTCAGTGTCAATTTGAGAAATATTCCTTGGGTTCTCTTGACATGGTTCATTTATTTCAATACCTCGAGCTCGTCCAGGTCGTCGAGCAAGTCTTTTTCTTTTTAGGAAAATGGATGAAGAAGTCATTGGTGCTTTTCCTTTTTCCGCAGCAGTGAGCGGAGCCTTTTCCGTTGATGTTTCTGCATGGGCTTTCCCTTTCGATGCAACAGAGGTTTTCTGTGGCGATTCTTCAGGATGTGTTTCATCATCTGATAACTCATCCCAGTTAACTTCATCCTTTTTAGCTCTCTTGGCAGTGTCTCTCGTATGTACCATAGCAGCAAGTAGGAAAACAATCCAAGTGATCACCATTGCTAATGGTTTCTTGAGAAAAGAAATCCTGTGTGGAACAACTCAAGAACACATGAGAAAATTGTTAATTTTCAAAGATTTGAAAAATTGTACCCAAACAATCATAATCATGTAGAGAGACTAAGAATCAAATTAGTTTTGCAAAAGGACTTTTAAAAATAGATCAATTGCATGATTTTCGAAAATCCTTATTATATGCCCTAAAACCGAAATTTTAGAAATCGAAGCCTAAAAATCCGTTAATCAGGAGAATACCTAGCATATAATCAAAACTAATCTACCCAGAGTTCTTATTTCAAAAGAAATTTGATAAAAAACCATCCACAAACAAAGTTGATCCAAGAAATTCATCACGTTTGAGGAGGAAAAGAGAAAAGCGGTGAAAAACCGAGATTTTGATCAATAAAACTTACTTGGAGTTGAAGAACTTGAGTTTGAAAGCTTCCAGGAAGGATGAAATCTAGAGAGAGAGGCTCTGGAAACTTTGGAACAAAAGATTGGAGTAAAAGAAATCAAAACCCTTTTGTTCTTTATAAAGCCCTAGCCGCGATCCGGATCAGTTCATAATTGCGATCCGGATCGGCTACCCGCAGTGAGAAACTGCGTTCGGGATCCTGATCGGCAGGTCCAATCCGGATCGTCAGCCCGCAGAAGAAAACCTGCGTTCGGGATCCGGATCATCTTGCCCGATCCGGATCGGCTCCAACCTTTTCTTTAGAAAATTTCAGAGAAATTCAAGAAAAACCAGAAAAAGATTGTAAGCACAAATGTGTATCAACTTTAAACAAAAATCATCGTTTCATACAACAAGAATTAGATTATGCCAAATCTATCAATAATATCCAAAAATGAAACGAAAATTTACAAAAATTAAATCCCTTAAAGTTGAACACCTTCAATAACATCTAACTTGATCTTATGAGTAATGCCTTTATCAAATCATCAATTCAGTAAAGAAAATGAAATACAAAGATCAATAGATGTTTGAAATCCCAAATATAATAGATAATGTATCTAGACAATCTGTTGAAGAGAGTGGCTCTTTGAGCATCTTTCTTTAAAAACCCACCTTATACCAACCTTGAAATTTGACGGAGTCAAGTATTTGAACATGCATTATACTTAATCAAAATTTGAACAACCATGCTTGGTATACATGTGGTAGCTGCACACAATACTCGGACGACCGAGGTGGTAGCTCTTTCCTCCATGTGGTGGTAGTTTTCACACTCCTCATTGGGATGTAACTCTTTCCACATCTTTTGAGCATTTTACTTTTTCTATGACTCCCCCTCAATTGGCTATCAATTATTTAAGATATAAAGTATTCAACCAAATATTGATCTCGATTTCATACTCGACTAAGCAGTCAAATAAGATAATGACTATACCAAGAGATCATTGAGAGAGAGAAATTGACTTTGATCACTTAGAAGATGATTTAATTAACATAAATGATCATTGCAACAGTGAAATATTATGATGGCAAAAGCATAATAAATTTCTAAATATGCGAAAAGATGCAATTAAAGTCAATTATGATCTATGCTCAATTAATGTCCTATGTACAAACATAGATAATGAACAAAACAAAAACAAATACAAAACCTATCCTAAGCAAAGGTTTCAAAAAGAAGTTTATTTCAAGGAAAGCATTCCAATTGCTTTGCGTAAATGAATAAAACGTTTTTGATCCAAAGGTTTTGTTAGAATGTCAGCTAATTGATCCTTAGTTGAAATATATGAAAGTTGAAGAGTATTTGATTCAACTAGCTCTCTAAGAAAATGATATCTAAGTTCAATATGTTTTGTTCTAGAGTGCAACACAGGGTTTTTTGAAATGTTAATTGCACTTGTGTTGTCACAAAGAATTGTTACCGAAGATGCTGAAATGCGGAAGTCGCTCAATACGCTTTTCATCCAAATAAGTTGAGTTGAGCAACTTCCAGCTGAAATGTATTCCGCTTCGGCAGTCGAGAGTGCTATGCAATTCTGCTTTTTACTGTGCGATGCAACAAGGCAATGGCCAAGATAGAAGCATGCACCACTCGTGCTTTTCCGATCATCCACTGATCCTGCCCAATCGGCATCTGAGTATCCAACAATATCTAGACTTGTTCCCATAGGATACCAAATTCCGAAATTAATTGATCCTTTGATATACCGGATGATCCTTTTCACCGCTTTCAGGTGAACCTCCTTTGGTGCTGATTGATATCTCGCGCAAATCCCAACACCAAAAGATATATCCGGGCGACTAGCCGTGAGGTAAAGTAGACTTCCAATCATACTTCTATACAGTTTCTCGTCTACATTCTCACTATGTGATTCACTTCCAAGTCCCTTGTGGCTAGTTCCCATTGGAGTCGGAAAATCCTTCGAATTTTCAAGATCAAACTTTTTAACCAACTCCATTGCATACTTGGATTGACTCAAGTGAATACCTTCATCATTTTGTTTAATTTGCAATCCAAGGAAATAAGTCAATTCGCCCATCATGGACATCTCAAATTCGCTTTCCATGGTCTCCGCGAATTTAGAAGCATCATTATCTCTTGTTGCGCCAAATACTATGTCATCGACATATATTTGTGCTACAATGAAATTGTTTTGATAATGCTTCACAAAGAGAGTCCTGTCAGCTCCCCCTCGAGTATAGCCCTTCTCCAAAAGGTGCTTTGTCAACCTTTCGTACCATGCTCGCGGTGCTTGTTTCAGACCGTAAAGAGCCTTTTTCAAACGAAAAACATGGTTAGGTTGTTTATGGTCTACAAAACCTTTCGGTTGAGCCACATAAACTTCCTCATTTAAAAACCCATTTAGAAAAGCGCTCTTAACGTCCATTTGAAATAATTTGATTTTAAAATGACAAGCAATAGCAAACAGTATATGAATGGACTCGAGTCTAGCTACAGGGGCGAATGTTTCGTCAAAGTCTATACCTTCTACTTGAGAGTAGCCTTGAGCAACTAATCGTGCATTGTTCCTGATGATAGTACCATCCTCATTTTTCTTGTTCTTGAAGATCCATTTGGTACCTATCACATTGTGTTGCTGTGGAGGCTTCGTTAATTCCCAGACTTTGTTTCGCTCAAATTGATGGAGCTCTTCCTGCATTGCTTTAATCCAGTAGTCATCCTGAAGAGCTTCATCTATTTCTTTGGTTCGATTAAAGATACGTAGCAAGCGAATCCACAAACCAACTGCCTCCGAGTTCTGACTCCTTCTTGTGGATCTCCAATAATATTCGATTCCGGATGATCCTTGGAGATTCGTAACGTTTGTTGAAACGGAGTACTCGGAGATACATGAGATGATTCCTGCACATCAGATAAACTAGAAGAGCCATTAGATGCATCATTAATATTGGAAGTATTATCATGAGAAGATGCACTAGCAGGAGAATCATCATCTAGAGAGATATCGAGGGTAGATTTTCCAGATCCAAAGTGAAAAGCTTCATCTACTTTAGCATTTATAGATTCTACGATCGTCTTAGATTCCAAGTTAAAAACTCGATATGCTCTACTATTAGTAGAATACCCCAAGAAAATCCCTTCGTCACTTCGTGAGTCAAACTTTCCAAGGTTTTCACGGTCACGTAAAATGTAACACCGACTCCCGAAGATGCGAAAATATTTGATGTTGGGTTTTCTACCACACCATAGTTCATATGGTGTATTTAAAGTTCCTGGGTGCAAGTAAACTCTATTAATGACATAGACAGCGGTGTTCACGGCTTCAGCCCAAAAATGTAGCGGTAAATTCCGGCTATGAAGCATCACACGCGCCATCTCTTGTACAACCCTGTTTTTGCGAAACACCATTCTGCTGAGGTGTATAGGGTGCCGAGAATCATGTTTAATGCCATTTGAAGTGCAAAAATCAATGAATTTTGAATTTATGAATTCTCCACCTCTATCACTTCTAACACGAATGATCTTTTCATTCTTTTTAATCATAATACGAAGGCAAATCTCGTGAAAAGAATCAAAAGTATCAGTTTTCTCTTTTAAAAATGCTACCTAAGAATACCGAGAGAAATCATCAACCAATAAAAAAATATACCATTTACCTCCCAAAGATGGTTGACGGGTCGGCCCCATTAAGTCCATGTGCAAAAGTTCCAAGGGTCGTTTTGTACCAACGTGGTTCAAGTTCTTGTGTGCAGTCCTAGACTGTTTTCCCTTTTGGCAACCACCACACACAACGTTTTGTTTAAATAAAAGTTTTGGAACCCCCTTGACCACGTCCTTGTTTGAAATTCTAGTAAGTTCCTTAAAATTTAAGTGACATAGCCTTTCATGCCAAAGAGTTTCATTATTCAAAGTGGCTAAGTTACAATTTTCAGAAAATTTATTAGGAACAACATAACAATTGTTTTCAGATCTAACCCCTTTTAAAAAGAAGACATGGTCCTTATCAGTTACAACGCATTCAACAGATGAAAAGTTAACTGAAAAACCATTATCGCAAAGTTGACTTATGCTTATGAGGTTAGTCTTAAGGCCATCAACAAATAAGACGTTTTTCAAAATCGGGCCGTCTGGAATAGCTACCGTCCCTTTTCCAACAATTTTGGAAGATCGACCGTCTCCGAAAACAACAAGTCCTCCGGAGATTTTCTCAAGATTTTGAAAACTATTTTTGTCACCGGTCATGTGACGGGAACAACCGCTATCCAGATACCAAGACGAACTATCATATGCATGCAAGGAAACATTGGTAACAAGACAAGGGTAAATTTCACCTTTGCGCACCCAAACCCTTTTGGAGTGCGTCGGTAATGGTCGTGAGGTTATTCTCCTAGGTGAAGGCGTCTTGTCAGATCGATTGCCACTCCTTGATGATGTCGTCTTGCGCGGTGAACTACCAAGGCTCTTTTCTTTTGAAAGGTTTTGCTTTGATTTCCGGGGAGGCGCCTTTTTGGTAGTCGTTGCAAGAGGTGATTGAGGTGAGCGTTTGACTCCCGTCTTGCAGTTTCTTCTTATGTGCCCTGAAACACAACAACGAAAACATACCTTAGATCTTGACGATCCCAAAGAGGATGAAGTAGGTTTGTTGTCGTTGTTTGTCTTGAATTCCGGTGTCGGAGGAGGAGATACCGACTGAGGCACAAAGACTGTCCCACTCGAACTTGGACTGTTTCCAGTTTGAGTGTATCCGAGGCCGAACCGATTTGATTGACCAAGACCAAGAAGTCTATCCAACTTACTCCTTCCTGAAGAGAATCGCTGTAAATCATCCTTGAGTTGGAAAATGGTCTTTGTCATTTCCAGGTTATCCTGTCGAGCCTCGTTGTAGAGCTTTGAGAAGTGATTCGCGTTATCCACCAGATTTGTATGTTCCTTCTCAAGTTGCTCATTGGACTCTTGAAGGAAAACATTTGCTTTTATCAGGTTTTCCCTTTCCACTTCAAGAGCGTTTGAGAGAGAAGTCGCTCTTTTTGCTTCTTCTTCGAGATCATGCACTCTCCCTCTCAAACTCTTGTTTTGCTTAGCCACTTTCTTTGAATCCCTCAAAAGTCTGTGGTAGGATAGAGCAAAATCTTCACCTTCCGAATCATCCGATTCATTGTCCGTTGCATTCTTTTCAACAGTGGAGTTGGACAACGACTCGGATGTACTTGCCATAAAACACATGAAGGGTGAAGATACGGACGCGTGGAATGCGGTGGAGCTCTTTTCTTCATCACTCGAAGACGACTCATTTGACGTTGAGTTGTCATCCCAAGTGATGACTTGCATCGCCTTCTTCTTTGCCGGATACTTGTTAGGACACTCCGTTGCAATGTGGCCGTAGCCTCGACATTTGAAGCATTGAAGTTGTCCTTCTGAACTTTTCTTATCCTTTGAGAAGTTCTCTTGCTTTCTTGACTTGTAACTTGAAGTACCCTTGCCTTTGTTCGACTTTCCGAAGGATGGAGATTTGCTTGAATTACCCCTTCGAAAGTTGCGGCGAAACTTCCTTGTCAAGAGAGCGAGCTGCTTCTCAAATTCCTCCATAGAAAGGTTCTCGTCATCGTCTGAGGAGGATGTATCCGCGTCTTCTTCCTTAGTTGTTTTCAACGCATAACCTGAAGACTTAGAAGTGGATGCCTTTCCAGAAGAATTGTTAGTAGTAAATGTCATTTCATAAGTTTGTAATGAACCAACTAATTCTTCTACACGTATTTCGTCCGGGTGTTTAATAGTTTCAATGGCAGTAACCTTTGGGCGAAATCGTTCAGGAAGAGTTCTTAAGATCTTTCTTACAATCTTAAATTCTGGAATCTTCTCTCCCAGGTTAGAACATGAGTTTACGATATCTTGCAATCGTGTATAGTAGTCCGTGAAAGATTCATTTTCTGCCATCAAGATAGAGTCAAACTTGCTCGTAAGCATTTGCAGTTTCTGAATCTTCACGAGGTTAGTTCCCTCATGTGTAACCTGAAGAACATCCCAGATTTCTTTCGCAGTCTTACATGCCGAGACGCGAGAGAATTCAGTTTGAGATAAGGCATTAAAAATAGCATTAATTCCCTTGCCATTGTAAGAAGATGAATCTAACTCTTCCTTGGTCCATTTCGACCTAGGTTTTAAGGTGTGAACATCACCAATAAATTCAGTTGGATTAGACCATCCTAATTCAATTGATTGCCACAACCCGTTCGTCGATGGAAAATTAAAAAGGCTTTCATCCGCACTTTCCAGTACGCATAATTTGTTCCATCGAAGAACGGGGGTCGGTTGATGTTTCCACCTTCAACCATTGTTTACAACCCTATTCCCTCTCTGATACCACTTGTTGGGTTATATGTAATAAGGATCTAAATAGGGGAAAAAACACCTAGAGGGGGGTGAATAGGTGTAAACGTATAAACACTCAAAAATCGTTGCGATAAAAACCCAATGCGGAAATAAAAATAATACGCAAGATTTTTACGTGGAAAACTCCATCACCGGAGTAAAAACCACGGGACCGATAACACGGCAGAAATCCACTAGAATTAAAACACGTACAAGGTGATTTACCGTACACACTTACGACTCAACCTTTTCCATACGCTCCTAGAGGATCTTCTCCGCTCGCTCCACGACGCTTCTCGAATCCACGATCTGCGCCCAACGCCGAATCCACGGCGTCCAACGTCGAATCCACGACGTCCGAACCGAATCCACGGTCTTCACCCAATAGCACCCTTCGAATCCACGAACGTGCCTCGCTCCGAATCCACGAGAGCGGTTGAACCTTGAATCCACAAGGACACGCGAATCCACGCGCCGATTTTTGGGGTAAATCGTTGTTTTTGGTGGTGATGATCCGCGAATACTT
Organism: Tillandsia leiboldiana; assembly: GCA_029204045.2. Lineage (NCBI taxonomy): Eukaryota > Viridiplantae > Streptophyta > Magnoliopsida > Poales > Bromeliaceae > Tillandsia > Tillandsia leiboldiana. The sequence goes on along the minus strand of CM055077.1, from coordinate 8,811,699 downwards.
AGATCAAAGATAGATCGGAAATACCATCTAAGTATTCATTAGTTTGATTCAACTCAAGATGTGAGTATGAAAACCTAGAATCAAACTAATCAATATAGATGAAGAAACATAGAGTATTCTCTAATGATTTCCTTTCTTCTCTATATGTGGATCTAGAGCCGTATAAGATGATATATGAAAATGACGGCTATTTGGATTTTTCGGCCTCTTTTTTGGATTAACCCTAGAAAAAGAGTCATAGGGTCTATTTATAGGTTAGAAACCCTAGGAAGGAGATAAGAATCAAAAACCTAACATTTCTGGAAATTTTACGGACGGCGATCCGGATCGGATTAGCTGTGATCCGGATCGTCGTAACGAGTCAGGCAATTCCAGAAAAACGAAGGTTCGGGATCCGGATCGAAGTGCTTGATCCGGATCGTTCATACAGTTCACCAAACATCAACGTTCGGGATCCGGATTGCGAAGCCTGATCCGGATCGTTCAAGGAAGATGGTAAACTCAGTGTTCGGGATCCGGATCAAGAGAGGCTACGATCCGGATTGAACTGGTGTATGAACGAACCACCTTCGGGATCCGGATCGAACAACCTGATCCGGATCCTGAACATGTCCCAAGTCCAGTTTTTGATTTTTATGCAATGAAAGATTCTTCCAAGTGTTTCTACACTACAAGAAGTATTCGGATCACACAAAATCTTTAGTTAAACATACCTGATCCTTTTGAATTCTTCTTTCTTGAGATTGAGTTAAATGATCCAACTTTCTTCACCTTCAATCTTCAAGACTTGAGACTTTCACGAAACTACGCCAACTCAAATTCCGTAACACTGAGTGCGGTCCACGTGGCATCCTGCGGTGGCGGGTGCGTGCCACCAGCAAGGGTGGACCGGGCACTTGGCGCACGGCTAGTAGCTCGCCGCCGGCTGTCCCTTGTTCTGTGGGTGGACGTGGCGTCGCCCGGAGCGTTTTCGGGTGCACCGCCTGGCTGGGGGGAAGTTTTGGGGTACGTTTTGGGGGCCCGAATCATTCGGGCGCCCGGAAATTGCACCCCAAAGTGCATTTTTGGCTGGATTTTCTGGCCTATAAATAGGACCCGAGGAACCGTGCTCACCTTTTCTCCTCCTCTGGCCGGAATTTCGCAGGGAACTCTTCAGGAAGGTTCTTAATCCCCCTGAGGGCAGACATTTTGGAAGACTCTGGGTTTTTTTGGTGGCACGATTATCTCGAGGTTTCCATTTTTATGCACGGCGCGACGCTCGTCCATTTGGTTCCCCTTCGTCGGTTTCGAGTGCGCGAGCTCCCACGGCCTACTCCGACCTCCGTTTCAGGCGATTCTTACACCGTTGGATCCGCGACGACAGAGCTACGATCTTGGTATTTTCTGTTTCCCTTAGTTTTGCGCTTTTCGAGGAGTTTTTCCTTGCTTACTGGGACGCCATTTTCTGATGGAATTTCTGGACAGCGACACATTGCCGGATTTTTATCTCCGCAAACCAGGGGCATCGGATGGAGACGAGCCCCAGATTTTTTTCATCTACTCGTGCGAGGATTGTCACAGTATTTTATTGGATTTTCTAAGGCTTGCCCGAAGGTTTATTTTTCTCCCTTTATCGTGCCTGGAAATACAGATGTGTGGTTGTGTGTTTGTGAGCGCCCTGTATTGTGGATTTGTAACTCGGGGGGCCTACGGGGCTCGGAATTTGACGTGCAGTTACTCGTTTCGAAGGTATCGATGCGAGGACGTGACATATTTGTTTGGATTTTTCTGAGTCTTGTTCTGCAGCGTGGAAATTTCACATCTTTGAGGCTGTTTTAGCAGATTGTGTTGACTTGGAATATTTTTGGATTAAGTGAACGTTGAACCTTAAGTTGTACCCAGGGGTGTTTGCAAGTGTTGCTGGACTCGCGTGGATCTGAAGACTCTGATTTCGGGGGTACTTCAGCTGTTTGGAGCTGAGGCTTTCGCGACTGTACCGAGATGCAGTTTCGGCAGAATTTTGGACTGTGAGCCGTCTGCGCTCTTCACCGACCCCAGGTTTGCCTTGGATCGAGCACTTCAGGTGGGTACGCTTAATATTGGTAACTATATAGGTGTTTGTTATGGTGAATGTAAGATCATTGTGGGGATGTCACCCCTCTATGATGATAGACAGGCATATTTGATGTTACAACGGAATATGAGCGAGGGTAAGCAAGGAATGGCCTCCTTGGGTGAGATTGGTATACCATAGTAGGAATACTGTAGCATGCTTTGCTAATATATGTTTTCACCCACTTTTATCGTTTCTGAGGACAAAAAGTATGCTGTTGGACATGTAGCTAGGCCATCTTTTATGCTACACTACTATTGGATCTTGACTTAGGAGACACCATGATTTTCCTTTCTCCTTCTTCTATTAGTCAGGTGGTCAGTGTTGCTCGGGGTTTGAGCAGGGGTCTGGTAGTGTAGTGGGACTTGGTGTCTGGGACAGGTTGGAGTAGTTGTGGGGCTTTGCGGCAAACGCGGATATTGGGCGGTTGACCGGCATTTTATTTACGCACCAGATTGGGTATTTGAATTCTTCTAGTGGACAGAGTTTCCAACTATGAGTACTTTTGCATCTGATTGAGGACCGAGGCTTTCATTAGTGATGGAGTTTCACTTATCGTTTACTTGCATCCGATTGAGGTCGGGTCTTTCTTTAGTGGACAGAGTTTTCCACTTTGATCAT
>CM055077.1:8763550-8808886 GCA_029204045.2 Tillandsia leiboldiana | reverse complement strand
TCATCATTGTACCTCTGTATGTATACAAGATCACAATTTTCACAATATCATTGTTCAATTCTCTAAACTCTCTCCCCCTTTTTGTCACAAACAAAGCCAAAATTACCAAAATTATTGAAGGAGAGTTAAAAATTTCAAATAAAATGTTTCAAATTTAAGAACTAAACTAAAATGTCCTAACAAACTGAAAAACCTCACAAGAAAGGTTAAAAAATCTAAGTTCCTGCATAAGAGAATTGTTAGTCCAACGAATTCAGGCATCTGAATCTGAGTCAACCGAGGCCGGAGTCTTAGAGCTCGTGCAACCCAGCTTTTTCAAAATTCCTTTAAGCATTCCCGAGATCGGGTACACTCTTGCTTCATCTGATGTATGTCCTTGGACATCTTTCTGAGTTCTAGAGCCATTTTATCTTGTTTCTTGTTTTATGGAAGACTCTAGATTTCCTTTTGGTCAGTTCTTCTGGAAGTTGAAGAACGTTGAGTGACGATTGACGGAGCAGTCTGACCTTCATTCGCCGAGGAGATCGTCTTGGCAAAAAGGGTGGATTGCTTGGCACATTCTTTTTCATGCTTGCTGCTTAAGTATGAGGAAGACTTCAGTAGCTTCTTTTTCTTTAGGTAAACCTTATTTTCTTCATCAATGCCTTGTTGTACTTCGTCAAGAAATGTGTCCCAATCTTCTTCGTCTTCTGATTCAGTGTCAATTTGAGAAATATTCCTGGGTTCTCTTGACATGGTTCATTTATTTCAATACCTCGAGCTCGTCCAGGTCGTCGAGCAGTCTTTTTCTTTTTAGGAAAATGGATGAAGAAGTCATGTGGTGCTTTTCCTTTTTTCCGCAGCAGTGAGCGGAGCCTTTTCCGTTGATGTTTCTGCATGGGCTTTCCCTTTCGATGCAACAGAGGTTTTCTGTGGCGATTCTTCAAGATGGTTTTCATCATCTGATAACTCATCCCAGTTAACTTCATCCCTTTTTGCTCTCTTGGCAGTGTCTCCGTATGTACCATAGCAGCAAGTAGGAAACAATCCAGTGATCACCATTGCTAATGGTTTCTTGAGAAAGAATCCTGTGGACAACTCAAGAACACATGAAAAATTGTTAATTTTCAAAAATTTGAAAAATTGTACCCAAACAATCATAATCATGTAGAGACTAAGAATCAAATTAGTTTTGCAAAAGGACTTTTAAAATAGATCAATTGCATGATTTTCGAAAATCCTTATTATATGCCCTAAAACCGAAATTTTAGAAATCGAAGCCTAAAAATCCGTTAATCAGGAGATACCTAGCATATAATCAAAACTAATCTACCCAGAGTTCTTATTTCAAAAGAAATTTGATCAAAAACCATCCACAAACAAAGTTGATCCAAGAAATTCATCACGTTTGAGGAGGAAAAGAGAAAAACGGTGAAAAACCGAGATTTTGATCAATAAAACTTACTTGGAGTTGAAGAACTTGAGTTTGAAAGCTTCCAGGAAGGATGAAATCTAGAGAGAGAGGCTCTGGAAACTTTGGAACAAAAGATTGGAGTAAAAGAAATCAAAACCCTTTTGTTCTTTATAAAACCCTAGCCGCGATCCGGATCAGTTCATAACTGCGATCCGGATCGGCTACCCGCAGTGAGGAAACTGCGTTCGGGATCCTGATCGGCAGGTCCAATCCGGATCGTCAGCCCGCAGAAGAAAACCTGCGTTCGGGATCCGGATCATCTTGCCCGATCCGGATCGGCTCCAACCTTTCTTAGAAAATTTCAGAGAAATTCAAGAAAAACCAGAAAAAGATTGTAAGCACAAATGTGTATCAACTTTAAACAAAAATCATCGTTTCATACAACAAGAATTAGATTATGCCAAATCTATCAATAATATCCAAAAATGAAACGAAAATTTACAAAAATTAAATCCCTTAAAGTTGAACACCTTCAATAACATCTAACTTGATCTTATGAGTAATGCCTTTATCAAATCATCAATTCAGTAAAGAAAATGAAATACAAAGATCAATAGATGTTTGAAATCCCAAATATAATAGATAATGTATCTAGACAATCTGTTGAAGAGAGTGGCTCTTTGAGCATCTTTCTTTAAAACCCAACCTTATACCAACCTTGAAATTTGACGGAGTCAAGTATTTGAACATGCATTATACTTAATCAAAATTTGAACAACCATGCTTGGTATACATGTGGTAGCTGCACACAATACTCGGACGACCGAGGTGGTAGCTCTTTCCTCCATGTGGTGGTAGTTTTCACACTCCTCATTGGGATGTAACTCTTTCCACATCTTTTGAGCATTTTACTTTTTCTATGACTCCCCCTCAATTGGCTATCAATTATTTAAGATATAAAGTATTCAACCAAATATTGATCTCGATTTCATACTCGACTAAGCAGTCAAATAAGATAATGACTATACCAAGAGATCATTGAGAGAGAGAAATTGACTTTGATCACTTTAGAAGATGATTTAATTAACATAAATGATCATTGCAACAGTGAAATATTATGATGGCAAAAGCATAATAAATTTCTAAATATGCGAAAAGATGCAATTAAAGTCAATTATGATCTATGCTCAATTAATGTCCTATGTACAAACATAGATAATGAACAAAACAAAAACAAATACAAAACCTATCCTAAGCAAAGGTTTCAAAAGAAGTTTATTTCAAGGAAAGCATTCCAATTGCTTTGCGTAAATGAATAAAACGTTTTTGATCCAAAGGTTTTGTTAGAATGTCAGCTAATTGATCCTTAGTTGAAATATATGAAAGTTGAAGAGTATTTGATTCAACTAGCTCTCTAAGAAAATGATATCTAAGTTCAATATGTTTTGTTCTAGAGTGCAACACAGGGTTTTTTGAAATGTTAATTGCACTTGTGTTGTCACAAAGAATTGTTACCGAAGATGCTGAAATGCGGAAGTCGCTCAATACGCTTTTCATCCAAATAAGTTGAGTTGAGCAACTTCCAGCTGAAATGTATTCCGCTTCGGCAGTCGAGAGTGCTATGCAATTCTGCTTTTTACTGTGCGATGCAACAAGGCAATGGCCAAGATAGAAGCATGCACCACTCGTGCTTTTCCGATCATCCACTGATCCTGCCCAATCGGCATCTGAGTATCCAACAATATCTAGACTTGTTCCCATAGGATACCAAATTCCGAAATTAATTGATCCTTTGATATACCGGATGATCCTTTTCACCGCTTTCAGGTGAACCTCCTTTGGTGCTGATTGATATCTCGCGCAAATCCCAACACCAAAAGATATATCCGGGCGACTAGCCGTGAGGTAAAGTAGACTTCCAATCATACTTCTATACAGTTTCTCGTCTACATTCTCACTATGTGATTCACTTCCAAGTCCCTTGTGGCTAGTTCCCATTGGAGTCGGAAAATCCTTCGAATTTTCAAGATCAAACTTTTTAACCAACTCCATTGCATACTTGGATTGACTCAAGTGAATACCTTCATCATTTTGTTTAATTTGCAATCCAAGGAAATAAGTCAATTCGCCCATCATGGACATCTCAAATTCGCTTTCCATGGTCTCCGCGAATTTAGAAGCATCATTATCTCTTGTTGCGCCAAATACTATGTCATCGACATATATTTGTGCTACAATGAAATTGTTTTGATAATGCTTCACAAAGAGAGTCCTGTCAGCTCCCCCTCGAGTATAGCCCTTCTCCAAAAGGTGCTTTGTCAACCTTTCGTACCATGCTCGCGGTGCTTGTTTCAGACCGTAAAGAGCCTTTTTCAAACGAAAAACATGGTTAGGTTGTTTATGGTCTACAAAACCTTTCGGTTGAGCCACATAAACTTCCTCATTTAAAAACCCATTTAGAAAAGCGCTCTTAACGTCCATTTGAAATAATTTGATTTTAAAATGACAAGCAATAGCAAACAGTATATGAATGGACTCGAGTCTAGCTACAGGGGCGAATGTTTCGTCAAAGTCTATACCTTCTACTTGAGAGTAGCCTTGAGCAACTAATCGTGCATTGTTCCTGATGATAGTACCATCCTCATTTTTCTTGTTCTTGAAGATCCATTTGGTACCTATCACATTGTGTTGCTGTGGAGGCTTCGTTAATTCCCAGACTTGTTTCGCTCAAATTGATGGAGCTCTTCCTGCATTGCTTTAATCCAGTAGTCATCCTGAAGAGCTTCATCTATTTCTTTGGTTCGATTAAAGATACGTAGCAAGCGAATCCACAAACCAACTGCCTCCGAGTTCTGACTCCTTCTTGTGGATCTCCAATAATATTCGATTCCGGATGATCCTTGGAGATTCGTAACGTTGTTGAAACGGAGTACTCGGAGATACATGAGATGATTCCTGCACATCAGATAAACTAGAAGAGCCATTAGATGCATCATTAATATTGGAAGTATTATCATGAGAAGATGCACTAGCAGGAGAATCATCATCTAGAGAGATATCGAGGGTAGATTTTCCAGATCCAAAGTGAAAAGCTTCATCTACTTTAGCATTTATAGATTCTACGATCGTCTTAGATTCCAAGTTAAAAACTCGATATGCTCTACTATTAGTAGAATACCCCAAGAAAATCCCTTCGTCACTTCGTGAGTCAAACTTTCCAAGGTTTTCACGGTCACGTAAAATGTAACACCGGACTCCCGAAGATGCGAAAATATTTGATGTTGGGTTTTCTACCACACCATAGTTCATATGGTGTATTTAAAGTTCCTGGGTGCAAGTAAACTCTATTAATGACATAGACAGCGGTGTTCACGGCTTCAGCCCAAAAATGTAGCGGTAAATTCCGGCTATGAAGCATCACACGCGCCATCTCTTGTACAACCCTGTTTTTGCGAAACACCATTCTGCTGAGGTGTATAGGGTGCCGAGAATCATGTTTAATGCCATTTGAAGTGCAAAAATCAATGAATTTTGAATTTATGAATTCTCCACCTCTATCACTTCTAACACGAATGATCTTTTCATTCTTTTTAATCATAATACGAAGGCAAATCTCGTGAAAAGAATCAAAAGTATCAGTTTTTCTCTTTTAAAAATGCTACCTAAGAATACCGAGAGAAATCATCAACCAATAAAAAATATACCATTTACCTCCCAAAGATGGTTGACGGGTTCGGCCCCATTAAGTCCATGTGCAAAAGTTCCAAGGGTCGTTTTGTACCAACGTGGTTCAAGTTCTTGTGTGCAGTCCTAGACTGTTTTCCCTTTTGGCAACCACCACACACAACGTTTTGTTTAAATAAAAGTTTTGGAACCCCCTTGACCACGTCCTTGTTTGAAATTCTAGTAAGTTCCTTAAAATTTAAGTGACATAGCCTTTCATGCCAAAGAGTTTCATTATTCAAAGTGGCTAAGTTACAATTTTCAGAAAATTTATTAGGAACAACATAACAATTGTTTTCAGATCTAACCCCTTTTAAAAAGAAGACATGGTCCTTATCAGTTACAACGCATTCAACAGATGAAAAGTTAACTGAAAAACCATTATCGCAAAGTTGACTTATGCTTATGAGGTTAGTCTTAAGGCCATCAACAAATAAGACGTTTTTCAAAATCGGGCCGTCTGGAATAGCTACCGTCCCTTTTCCAACAATTTTGGAAGATCGACCGTCTCCGAAAACAACAAGTCCTCCGGAGATTTTCTCAAGATTTTGAAAACTATTTTTGTCACCGGTCATGTGACGGGAACAAACCGCTATCCAGATACCAAGACGAACTATCATATGCATGCAAGGAAACTTGGTAACAAGACAAGGGTAAATTTCACCTTTGCGCACCCAAACCCTTTTGGAGTGCGTCGGGTAATGGTCGTGAGGTTATTCTCCTAGGTGAAGGCGTCTTGTCAGATCGATTGCCACTCCTTGATGATGTCGTCTTGCGCGGTGACTACCAAGGCTCTTTCTTTTGAAAGGTTTTGCTTTGATTTCCGGGGAGGCGCCTTTTTGGTAGTCGTTGCAAGAGGTGATTGAGGTGAGCGTTTGACTCCCGTCTTGCAGTTTCTTCTTATGTGCCCTGAAACACAACAACGAAAACATACCTTAGATCTTGACGATCCCAAAGAGGATGAAGTAGGTTTGTTGTCGTTGTTTGTCTGAATTCCGGTGTCGGAGGAGGAGATACCGACTGAGGCACAAAGACTGTCCCACTCGAACTTGGACTGTTTCCAGTTTGAGTGTATCCGAGGCCCGAACCGATTTGATTGACCAAGACCAAGAAGTCTATCCAACTTACTCCTTCCTGAAGAGAATCGCTGTAAATCATCCTTGAGTTGGAAAATGGTCTTTGTCATTTCCAGGTTATCCTGTCGAGCCTCGTTGTAGAGCTTTGAGAAGTGATTCGCGTTATCCACCAGATTTGTATGTTCCTTCTCAAGTTGCTCATTGGACTCTTGAAGGAAAACATTTGCTTTTATCAGGTTTTCCCTTTCCACTTCAAGAGCGTTTGAGAGAGAAGTCGCTCTTTTTGCTTCTTCTTCGAGATCATGCACTCTCCCTCTCAAACTCTTGTTTTGCTTAGCCACTTTCTTTGAATCCCTCAAAAGTCTGTGGTAGGATAGAGCAAAATCTTCACCTTCCGAATCATCCGATTCATTGTCCGTTGCATTCTTTTCAACAGTGGAGTTGGACAACGACTCGGATGTACTTGCCATAAAACACATGAAGGGTGAAGATACGGACGCGTGGAATGCGGTGGAGCTCTTTTCTTCATCACTCGAAGACGACTCATTTGACGTTGAGTTGTCATCCCAAGTGATGACTTGCATCGCCTTCTTCTTTGCCGGATACTTGTTAGGACACTCCGTTGCAATGTGGCCGTAGCCTCGACATTTGAAGCATTGAAGTTGTCCTTCTGAACTTTTCTTATCCTTTGAGAAGTTCTCTTGCTTTCTTGACTTGTAACTTGAAGTACCCTTGCCTTTGTTCGACTTTCCGAAGGATGGAGATTTGCTTGAATTACCCCTTCGAAAGTTGCGGCGAAACTTCCTTGTCAAGAGAGCGAGCTGCTTCTCAAATTCCTCCATAGAAAGGTTCTCGTCATCGTCTGAGGAGGATGTATCCGCGTCTTCTTCCTTAGTTGTTTTCAACGCATACCTGAAGACTTAGAAGTGGATGCCTTTCCAGAAGAATTGTTAGTAGTAAATGTCATTTCATAAGTTTGTAATGAACCAACTAATTCTTCTACACGTATTTCGTCCGGGTGTTTAATAGTTTCAATGGCAGTAACCTTTGGGCGAAATCGTTCAGGAAGAGTTCTTAAGATCTTTCTTACAATCTTAAATTCTGGAATCTTCTCTCCCAGGTTAGAACATGAGTTTACGATATCTTGCAATCGTGTATAGTAGTCCGTGAAAGATTCATTTTCTGCCATCAAGATAGAGTCAAACTTGCTCGTAAGCATTTGCAGTTTCTGAATCTTCACGAGGTTAGTTCCCTCATGTGTAACCTGAAGAACATCCCAGATTTCTTTCGCAGTCTTACATGCCGAGACGCGAGAGAATTCAGTTTGAGATAAGGCATTAAAAATAGCATTAATTCCCTTGCCATTGTAAGAAGATGAATCTAACTCTTCCTTGGTCCATTTCGACCTAGTTTTAAGGTGTGAACATCACCAATAAATTCAGTTGGATTAGACCATCCTAATTCAATTGATTGCCACACCCGTTCGTCGATGGAAATTAAAAAGGCTTTCATCCGCACTTTCCAGTACGCATAATTTGTTCCATCGAAGAACGGGGGTCGGTTGATGTTTCCACCTTCAACCATTGTTTACAACCCTATTCCCTCTCTGATACCACTTGTTGGGTTATATGTAATAAGGATCTAAATAGGGGAAAAAACACCTAGAGGGGGGTGAATAGGTGTAAACGTATAAACACTCAAAAATCGTTGCGATAAAAACCCAATGCGGAAATAAAAATAATACGCAAGATTTTTACGTGGAAAACTCCATCACCGGAGTAAAAAACCACGGGACCGATAACACGGCAGAAATCCACTAGAATTAAAACACGTACAAGGTGATTTACCGTACACACTTACGACTCAACCTTTTCCATACGCTCCTAGAGGATCTTCTCCGCTCGCTCCACGACGCTTCTCGAATCCACGATCTGCGCCCAACGCCGAATCCACGGCGTCCAACGTCGAATCCACGACGTCCGACCGAATCCACGGTCTTCACCCAATAGCACCCTTCGAATCCACGAACGTGCCTCGCTCCGAATCCACGAGAGCGGTTGAACCTTGAATCCACAAGGACACGCGAATCCACGCGCCGATTTTTGGGGTAAATCGTTGTTTTTGGTGGTGATGATCCGCCGAATACTTAGATCAAAGATAGATCGGAAATACCATCTAAGTATTCATTAGTTTGATTCAACTCAAGATGTGAGTATGAAAACCTAGAATCAAACTAATCAATATAGATGAAGAAACATAGAGTATTCTCTAATGATTTCCTTTCTTCTCTATATGTGGATCTAGAGCCGTATAAGATGATATATGAAAATGACGGCTATTTGGATTTTTCGGCCTCTTTTTTTGGATTAACCCTAGAAAAAGAGTCATAGGGTCTATTTATAGGTTAGAAACCCTAGGAAGGAGATAAGAATCAAAAACCTAACATTTCTGGAAATTTTACGGACGGCGATCCGGATCGGATTAGCTGTGATCCGGATCGTCGTAACGAGTCAGGCAATTCCAGAAAAACGAAGGTTCGGGATCCGGATCGAAGTGCTTGATCCGGATCGTTCATACAGTTCACCAAACATCAACGTTCGGGATCCGGATTGCGAAGCCTGATCCGGATCGTTCAAGGAAGATGGTAAACTCAGTGTTCGGGATCCGGATCAAGAGAGGCTACGATCCGGATTGAACTGGTGTATGAACGAACCACCTTCGGGATCCGGATCGAACAACCTGATCCGGATCCTGAACATGTCCCAAGTCCAGTTTTTGATTTTTATGCAATGAAAGATTCTTCCAAGTGTTTCTACACTACAAGAAGTATTCGGATCACACAAAATCTTTAGTTAAACATACCTGATCCTTTTGAATTCTTCTTTCTTGAGATTGAGTTAAATGATCCAACTTTCTTCACCTTCAATCTTCAAGACTTGAGACTTTCACGAAACTACGCCAACTCAAATTCCGTAACACTGAGTGCGGTCCACGTGGCATCCTGCGGTTGGCGGGTGCAGTGCACCAGCAAGGGTGGACCGTGCCACTTGGCGCACGGCTAGTAGCTGCGCCGGCTGTCCCCTGTTCTGTGGGTGACGTGGCGCGCCCGGAGCGTTTCGGGTGCACCGCTGGGGGGGAGTTTTGGGTACGTTTTGGGGGCCCGAATCATTCGGGCGCCCGGAAATTGCACCCCAAAGTGCATTTTTGGCTGGATTTTCTGGCCTATAAATAGGACCCGAGTGACCTTGTGCTCACCTTTTTCTCCTCCTCTGGCCGGAATTTCGCAGGGAACTCTTCAGTAAGGTTCTTCCTCACCCTGAGCCGCACATTTTGGAAGACTCTGGGGTTTTTTGGTGGCACGATTATCGAGGTTTCCATTTTTATGGCACGGCGCGACGCTCGTCCATTTGTGTTCCCCTTCGTCGCGTTTCGGTGCGCGAGCTCCCCCGGCCTACTCCGACCTCCGTTTCAGGCGATTCTTACACCGTTGGATCCGCGACAGACAGAGCTACGATCTTGGTATTTTCTGTTTCCCCTAGTTTTGCGCTTTTCGAGGAGTTTTTCCTTGCTTACTGGGACCCCATTTTCTGATGGAATTTCTGGACAGCGACACATTGCCGGATTTTTATCTCCGCAACCGGGCATCGGATGGAGACGAGCCCCAGACTTTTTTCATCTACTCGATGCGAGGATTGTCACAGTATTTTTATTGGATTTTTCTAAGGCTTGCCCGAAGGTATATTTTTCTCCCTTTATCTGTGCATGGAAATACAGATGTGTGGTTGTGTGTTTGTGAGCGCCCTGTATTGTGGAATTTGTAACTCGGCCTACGGGGCTCGGAATTTGACGTGCAGGTACTCGTTTCGAAGGTATCGACGCGAGGAACGTGACAATATTTTGTTTGGATTTTTCTGAGTCTGTTCTGCAGGTGGAAATTTCACATCTTTGAGGCTGTTTTAGCAGATTGTGTATACTTGGAATATTTTTGGATTAAGTGTAACGTTGAACCTTAATGTTGTACCCAGGGGTGTTTGCAAGTGTTGCTGGACCCGTTGGATCTGAAGACTCTGATTTCGGGGTACTTTCAGCTGTTTGGAGCTGAGGCTTTCGCGACATGTACCGAGGATGCAGTTTCGGCAGAATTTGGACTGTGAGCGTCTGCGCTCTTCACCGACCCCAGGTTTGCCTTGGATCGAGCACTTCAGGTGGGTAAGCTTAATATTGGTAACTATATAAGGTGTTTATGTTATGGTGAATGTAAGTGCACTTGTGGGGATGTCACCCCTCTATGACTGATAGCAGGCATATTTGATGTACAACCGATATGAGCGAGGGTAAGCAAGGAATGGCCTACTTGGGTGAGATTGGTATACCATAGTAGGAATACTGTAGCATGCTTTGCTAATATATGTTTCACCCACTTTTATCGTTTCTGAGGACAAAAGTATGCTTGTTTGGACATGTAGCTAGGCCATCTTTTACTGCTACACTACTTATTGGATCTTGACTTAGGAGAAACCATGCTTTTCCTTTCTCCTTCTTTATTAGTCAGGTGGTCAGTGTTGCTCGGGTTTGAGCAGGGGTCTGGGTAGTGTAGTTGGGACTTGGTGTCTGGGACAGGTTGGATTAGTTGTGGGGCTTTGCGGCAACCGCGGATATTGGGCGGTTGACCGGATATTTATTTACGCACCAGATTGGGTATTTGAATTCTCTAGTGGACAGAGTTTCCCACTATTGAGTACTTTTGCATCTGATTGAGGACCGAGGCTTTCATTAGTGGATGGAGTTTTTCACTTATCGTTTACTTGCATCCGATTGAGGTCGGGTCTTTCTTTAGTGGACAGAGTTTTCCACTTTGATCATAGTCATGATCAAAGTCCTGCTATACAGAGATACTTGTTACAGAAATACTTTACTCGTGTGGGTCGCTCCCCTCGAGTGCCACTCCGGAGTGTGCGATCGGACGGTTTAGATGCCGATCTGTTACTTACTTTAGTTTCCGATCGGACAGTTTAGATGCCGATCGGTTACTTACTTTGGGATGCGAGCCATGTGGGCCGATCCCCCGGTTTCGAGCCATGTGTGCAGATTCCGCTGAGCAGGCAATGCCAGTTTTACTGGTGGCACCAGATTGAGGTCGTTACAGGCATTTACTTTATTGTTGCACTCGTGTCAGGGGGACCGAGTGGAGTCTAGTAGCTGTGTTTAGACTAGTGCTAGTGTTGTTGGGAACCGTTTGGGGATTGACGGTGGTCCCGAGGTCGTTGTGAGTTAGTCGACCGTTGTGCGAGAGGTTGGTGATCTTGAGACTATCCGCTCAGAGAGAGAGAGAGCGTGGATTTTGACTATAGCCTGCATGAGCCACTACTCGATAGCGAGTTAGTCCGTTTGGACGCCCTACGTAATTTCTGCCCGTCAGCGAGAGGTGGTCGTAGGTGGGGGGCAGGTTTGACTGGACCAGATGTGGCAGTCAGCTCGATTGGGTCGATTGTGCACTTCATGTGCTAGTGGTTGCATACCATTCTTTGATTCTCCCCTCTTGAGCATTTAGATAGAGGCATGGTAGCTGTTGAGAGTCTCCAGCTTTCTTATTTCAGTCTTTGCGGCTTTGGTTAGTTTATGTCTCTTGAGGACTTAGTGGGCAGACCGTCGGGTCTGGTGGTGGTACCTACTGAGAATTCCCTTTTTGGTGTAGTTCTCACACCCTTTGGGGATTTTCCCCCTCCTTTTTCCTTCCTCTCCTTTGTTTTGCAGAGTATTAGCGGGTGTTGCTGATTCTGCGATTGTTGATCGAGGCGAGGGAGTCACGTGCTAGATCCCTACCCGTCGTTGGAGAGTAGCGGTACCCCTACAGAGGAGAGCTTCAGTAGCTTAGTTGTTTCTTTTCCTCTATTGAGAGACTGATGTAGTGAGGATATGATATGTATTGAGAGACTGTACACTGATGTATTTATTGGAGATACCTCCCGGTTGAGTCCAAAGCTTGTATATGAGGTTATTGTATGTTTATCATTGTTGGGAGGTGGACATTGTTGTTTTATTTTCCAGTAGTACAGTGGTTGATTTTTGTTATGCAACAGATTTTCTTTCTTAGCTCTGATATCTGTTAGCTGTAGTACTTTTCTTGCAGGTAGGACGCTTCGCCTATGCGGGATTTGGCATAGGTGGCGGATCTGTTGGCGAGCCCGGGTCGCAGTTTCGACCCCGGGGCGTGACAGATTAGAGTGGTATTAGAGCCTAGGTTGTAGGTCATGGTGGACTTAGAAACCCTAGGCTTGTGGTTTGACCTTTGGTTGACTTCGTGAGAGTCGTGATTTATAGCGAGAGTCCTGATTGAGTTTTATACCTCTCCCAAGGGACGGGAAGAGTGATTGGCATGGTTATTCTCCTAAGTGATTATGTTGGCTGCAGACAACATAATGCTGTGGAATGGGTGACATGCTCTATACTTTCGCTGGATTGGGTCGAGCGCTGTTGTGTGCTGTTTTGTGGCTTCGTCGTGGCGAGCTGTCTCCCCGACGCTGGGTTTTGACCCGTGTGCACCCTGTCATAGCAGTTGAACTTGAGCGGTTGGTTTTGGGCTGGATACCTAGATTGAGGTCAGAGAACTCCGGACCCAGATGACAGGATTGGCAGAGGCTTATCAGCGGCAGAGCGAGCAGCCAGTTTTAGTGACATACTTGTCGGAGCACTGTTTAGCCCCCTCCGTGCCAATGTTTAGTGTCGAGGCACCGAGGTAGGGTGGATAGTTGACAGCTGGTGAACCGAGGTAGGAATATTTGGGCGATTTCTACGACAGCGCGTTCCTATGAGGTAAGGCTTCGATTTTTGTGTTGACCACTTCGCCCCGTTTTGCACTTTTGGCACGGTTCCCGAGGCATTTTTGACCTTCTTTTCTGTGATGAATTCTGGACAGCACCGGCTGGTTCGATTTATATCTTGGCCTAGGAGCATCGGATCAGGGCATATAAATACTTTTTTGGATCTACTCGTCGCAAGAAACATCACCGTGATTTTTCTAGAATTTTTGGAGGTTGGCACGAAGGTGAAAATCCTACTTTTCTGGGCAGATTATTACAAATTTGTGTTTTGGGAGTTTCGCGGGTACCGCGGTGTTCATTTTGCATCTTGGCCTACAGGTATCGGATTTGGACGTGCAAGTACTCATTTCGATCGGCTCGCCGCGAGGATCGCATCGGTTATTTTTCTGGATATTTCCGAGTTCTTTTCGTAGGTAAAATTTGGCCATTTTCGAGACTGATTGTATGGACTCTGAGTTATTGTACATTATTTGGATTAATTGTACGCCGTGTGTGTTGTGGTGTTGTGGTTCGCAGTTTTGGGTGTCTTGCGGAGAAAGGAGTGTTGGACAGCGAGGAGACTTTTACAGCTGTGGGTTGCGCTTTTCCAGGTGGGTGGTTGCTATATCTCTCTATTTCTGACATACTCACTAGGAATATTAGAGAGATCCTTTTTTTGACTTATTGATTGACCAACACTCGTGGTTGGGATTATGCATGTGGGTTTGGACATGTGGATTGCTATGTTAGCACATAACCTTGCATGTGGATTTGATTATGATATTGAGGCCATGTAATTTATCTGGATGGTGGGTACCACTTGGGGATATTTTTGGACATGCATAGGTGGATAGTTATTTGTGGACGAATAGCGGTTTATATGTTTAATATTTGCTATTCATGTGGGAACGGTATGGGACTTGGGATATCATGCTATATTGAATGTCAGGAACTGTTATCATGCTAAAACATAAGTCAGAAAATGATATATGTAATCTTTCTATCTTCTCGGGACTTTTGCATGCTTGTATGGACATCTAGTTAGGCCATTTCTTATCGCTACACTATCATGCTGGAACTTGACTTAGGAGAAACCATGTTTTCTTATTTCTCCTTATTCTTTAGTCAGGTGGTTCTTGTTCCTCGGGTTTGAGTAGGGGTTCGGGATAGTGTAGCCGGGACCTTGGGGTCGGGGACAGGTGGTACTTGATTATAGGTTGAGGGGTACTGCGGCTACCGCGGATAGTAGGTGGTTGACCGGATATTGATTATTTTACCCGATTGTGGATTGTGGGTTATTTCGGTGACCGCGGATATTGGGCGGTTGACCGGGTGTCGGTTGTTGAGCTTGATTGTTGACGGTGGGTATCGCGGCGACCGCCGATATTGGGCGGTTGACCGGATGGCTACTTATGCATCAGATTGGGGATCGGGGTTTTCTTTAGTGGAGGGATTTGTTCCACTTAGGCACTGTAGTGATCCAGTCCTGCTTTTATGATACTTGTGACATGGTTACTTTCCTCGTGTGGGTAGCTCCCCTCGAGTTCCCCTCCGGAGCGTGGGAATCAGACAGGCCTTGAGTTTTTGCTATCACATCGGCGCGGCTTACTTGCCCGATGATGAGGGCGGCAGCAGGAGTTTTTGCTATCACATCGGCGCGGCTTACTTGCCCGATGATGAGGGCGGCATAGATTGGGTTTATTTGGGTCGGTTGGTTACTGATGCATATAGTTATTCCATTTTTGGGATTGCATTTAGAGGCATAGTAGTGGTAGTTTCTTTTCTTAAGCAGTCTCTTTTACTTACCACTCTTCTTTCCCTTTTGCCTCTTGTAGATCTAGTGGGTGCGTCGGAGTTTGAGAATTTACCCACTAGGGGAGGCTACTGGTTTACTAGTAGTTCTCACCCCCATTCTTCTTTCCTCATTTTCTTCTCCTTTGTTTTGCAGTGTCTTCTACGGGTGCTGATTGGAGAAGTGCTGGGAATGAATGCCAACCGGACCCAAAGAACTTGTTACAATAGTTCGGAATGTCAACCTCAAGATCACGCCCCAACTGATTGGAGAAGTGCTGGGAATGAATGCCCAAGTCAATGGGATTCATTACTTGAAGGGACATGTCATGTCCAATACAACCTGGAGGACGGTTGTTGATGGAATCTGCTTGCCTGATACCCGGTCAACGGGAAATTCGGTTCTTTCAAAAGAACTTCGACCGGAGTATAGATATTTGAACTTTATTGTTTGCTACAACATCTTACCAAATATGCAAACTAAGGTTCTCCGTTGGGATAGAATGTTGTTTTTATATCTCCTTGGACATCCCGAAGCTTCGTTGGGATCAAATTTCAACATTCCTTATCTCATCTGGTCAAGGATGGCGAGATATGTGAAAAATGCGCATCCTACCGAGCGACTTTCATTCCCATTAATTATAATGCGGATTTTGAGAAAGTTTGATATCGACATTCGTTCATCAACTTATATGCACAGTCTGAGAACGATCAATGATACTACCATTGTGAAGTCTCTCTCGAGCAAACCACATGAAACCCCAACCCCGCCAAGGAGCAAGAGAACCTCAGCACAGCAAGCAACAACGGCAATAGCAAGAGCAGCAGTACCAGCTTCCACTTCAGAGGATGAAGCCTCTGTGACGTCAATCTATAAAGAACAGTAACGACTATCATCTGAACAAGAACGCATCTCAGAGGAAATAACTAAGATCTCAACAGACATGGTTGAGATTTCTGCCGACCAAGCTGACTTGAAGAAGAAACACAAATCTCTTGCCAAATTGGTTAAGAAGATTTTTCACAAACTTGGATGCAGCAGTTCGGATGAAAATGACACTGACTGATTTTTTTCTTAAGTTTTCATTTTGTTTTCTTCTAATGTCTTCTCTTGCAGGTTTTAATTTTTTTTCTTAATTTTCGTGAACTTTGCTTTACCCTCCTTTTAATTTTGGCTAATTTTTGTGACAAAAAGGGGGAGAGAGAGGCATAGACATTGAACTTGAGAACTTCAACTTTGAACGTGAAGGTAAGTAAGTTCTAAGTTGAACTTGATCATACCCCGACTAACTATTTGACTAACTATTTGGGCATGTAATATTACTAACAAGTTGCTTGATAACTGACATATTTATTAACTTGTTAATTGTTTTGACATGATATTTGGATTTTAATGATTAGGGATATGTGAATCTTTGTTTGCTAAATTTTCATACATATTTGATAATTAATATCATGGTGAGTATAAACTCTATCTCTCTGATTGATTATTGAATGTTTAAATTCTTGAGGTATCTAACGATTTCTTTTGTCAAGAATTATTTCTTTTGCAGAGAGTACAAACGTCTAAGTCTAGAGTCTATTTTAGGAGTTTATCTCTTGTATCCATTTTTATTTGGATCATACTTGTAAATTTTTGTTGTATGGTGATAGCAACAAAAATATCTTTTTATTTTTTTTAAGTGAATTTTGTTTTGTCACGAAACCGCCAAAGGGGGAGATTGTTAAGGATTTTGTTTTGGCGTATTTCGTGAAGTGGTAAAAGTCTTGAAGATTGAAGATGAAGAATTGTGGACCAATTACATCAATCTCAAGAAAAATTTATTCGGAATGATCAGGTGCGTTTAACTAAATAATTTTGGTGATCCGAATACATTTGTGTAGTTTAGAAACACTTGGAGAGGTTTTCAGTGCATAAAAATCAAAAATTGGATAAGTTGGATGTTCAGGATCCGGATCAGACCATTCCAGTCCGGACCCCGAACATAGTTTAGTTCATGCGTAATTCCAGTCCGGACCATCCCCTGTTCAGTCCGGACCCCGAACTATGTGTTTGCTGAAATCGTATGAACAGTCCGGATCAGGAAATTCCAGTCCGGACCCCGAACATTTTTTTCAGGAAATTTGCTGAAAAAAGACAACAGTCCGGATCAGCCAAATCCAGTTCGGACCGCCGTGCGGGAAAAATTCTGTTAAGTCAGTTTTTGATGCTTATCTCTTTCCAAAGGTTTCTAACCTATAAATAGACCCTATTAATCATTTTTTTAGGGTAATCCAAAAATAATCCCGGTTATCAAAAACCGAAGGATAAAAATCCACAAATATAGAGAAGAAAGGAAAACACGATTAAATTCATGTTTCTTCATCTATATTGATCAATTTGACTCTAGGGTTTTCAAACTCCTATTTTTTTGTAGAATCAAATTGATGATTACTTAGATGGTATTTCTATATCTATCTTTGATCTAAGTATTCGGAGAATCATCACCAAACAAAAACAACGATTTTCTCAAAAATCGGCGCGAGGATTCGCGTGGCCTTGTGGATTCAAGGTGCTACTGCTCTCATGGATTCGGAGCGAGGCGCGTTCGTGTGATCGAGACGTGCCGCATTGGTGAAGACCGTGGATTCAGTTGGACGTCGTGGATTTGGTTGGACGTCGTGGATTCGACGTTGAACGTCGTGGATTCGGCGTTGGGAGCGAGCGGAGAAGATCAACTAGGAGCGTATGGAAAAGGTTGAGTCGCAGGTGTAGAACACCGGGATTTGGACGACGCACCGACCTTGCAAGATGGTGTGGTGCGGAGGAGATTGCCTTGGGCGTGTTCCGTATGTTTTTCAGAGGAGTTCGGGTTGATTTGGATCCCCGCGGAAGCCTCTGCTTGTTTCGGGCTTAGTACGCGTTAGGTGACTGGTACGGGTAGCTCCGACTCCGCTATGGGTTGCAGGAAAATTGGGAAACACTTGGAACAGGTGTATTTTTCTGTTTACAGCGAGGTTCGGGAGGTTCCGGACTGACGCGGAGGACCCGGAGGCAAAAAGTGAGTCGGAACTGGCAATTTTGGAGCCGGTATTTGATTTGAGCACCCCGACTCAACGGTTGAGCTTTTTGAAGAGAAAAAGCTGTGGACACGCGTACTTTTGATTTACAGCGAGGTTCGGGAGGTTCCGGACTAACGCGGAGGACCCGGAGGCAAAAAGTGAGTCGGAACTGGCAATTTTGGAGCCGGTATTTGATTTGAGCACCCCGACTCAACGGTTGAGCTTTTTGAAGAGAAAAAGCTGTGAGCACGTGCACTTTTGATTTACAGCGGAGTTCGGGAGGTTCCGGACAGCGGCGGAGGGCCCGAGGGCAAAAAGTGAGTTGGAGTTGGGTTTTTGGAATTAAGTTAATTAAGTTAATTAATTTAATTAAAGCTTTTGCTTTATAAAAGAACCCCTCCCCTCCACCTCTGTAGCAGAGAAAGGAAAAGAAAGAAAGAAAAGGAAAAAGAGAGAAGAAGGAGAGGAAAAGGAAGGAAGAAGAAGAGGGCTTGGGAGGAAGCTTTTCTTGGGCGTTATCTTCTCCGAGCGTGGCGTGGAGCCGTGCGGGGGCCGGCGTGCCGCGAGGAGGTTGGCTTATTTTATCTTTCCTTTTCCCTTTCTTTTTCCTGCTGCTGGGGTGCCATGGACTTGTTGTCCGTGGCGCGGTGGTGCCTCGCGAGCCGCGCGCGCTAATTTTGGGCAGCGCGCGGCTAAGGGGAGCGGCCGCTGCGCGGGCGCCCTGCTGCCGTGGCAGGGCAGCGGGGCGCCGGGCCGCTGGCAGCGGGCGCGCTGGTTGCGCGCCCTGTCTGGCACGCGCGGGCGGCCCCTGCGCTGGGCGACCCTGCAGGCCGCGCGTGGCGCGCGGCACTGCAGAGGTGCCGCGCGGGCGGCCCCTGTGCCGGGGGCCCCGCGCGGCATGGCAGGGCGCCGCGCGGGCGGCCCCTGTGCCGCGGGCCCCGCGCGGCAGTGCAGGGCGCCGCGCGGGCGGCCCCTGTGCCGCGGGCCCCGCGCGGCAGTGCAGGGCGCCGCGCGGGCGGCCCCTGTGCCGCGTGCCCCGCGCGGCAGTACAGGGCGCCGCGCGGGCGGCCCCTGTGCCGCGGGCCCCGCGCGGCATGGCAGGGCGCCGCGCGGGCGGCCCCTGTGCCGCGGGCCCCGCGCGGCAGTACAGGGCGCCGCGCGGGCGGCCCCTGTGCCGCGGGCCCCGCGCGGCATGGCAGGGCGCCGCGCGGGCGGCCCCTGTGCCGCGGGCCCCGCGCGGCATGGCATGGCGCCGCACGGGCGGCCCCGGTGCCGCGGGCCCCGCGCGGGAGGCCCCTGGCCCCGCGCGGGCTGCAGGCCGCGCTCTAGGCGCGCGCGGCGCTGCAGGGTCCCGCGCGGGCGGCCATGGGCCGCGCGGGCCTGCAGGCCGCGCGCTTGGGCGCGCGGCACTGCAGGGGCCCCGCACGGGCGGCCCCTGTGCCGCGGGCGGGCCTTTGGGCCCCCGCGGCCCTGCAGGCCGCGCGCTAGGCGCGCGGCGCTGCTGCAGGCCGCGTGGGTGGCCCTTTGGGCCCCGCGGCCCTGCAGGCCGCGCGCTAGGCGCGCGGCGCTGCTGCAGGCCGCGTGGGTGGCCCTTTGGGCCCCGCGGCCCTGCAGGCCGCGCTCTAGGCGCGCGGCGCTGCTGCAGGCCGCGCGGGCAGCCTTTGGGCCGCGCGGCGCTGCTGGCCACGCGGCTGGCCTCTGCCGCGTGGGGATGGTTTCTTTGGGCAGTACGGCCATGTGCCGCACTGTGCCGCGTTGTTTGCGGCTCGGCGTTGCGCCGCGGCGGATGCGCGATGGGTTTCCGCGCGACGCCCGACGTTCTTCGTCGCCGGAGGGTTTTCCTTCGCCTTTGTTTGCGCGGTTTTCGACCGCGGGTTTGCTGATCCCGGTTCCTCTTCTTATCTCACAGTTGTGGCATAGTGATAGCTTCTACGTGGCCGGTGGCGCGTGTTTGCCGCGTGGAGCTGTGGGATCGCATCGGGACCTCCGTTTGGCGCACGGTTTTGAGGATTCTTCACAGGTGGGTTGGTTTTCTTCCGGAAGTATGGTATGCTCATAATACTCCCGAAAGCAAGGTATCGTGACCCCCTTTTTACATTATACCTTTTGTAAATCACTGGCTGAGTTACCAGATGAGTAATTACCACTGGCCGAGTCACCAGATGGGTATAAATCCCTGGCTGAGTTACCAGATGAGTAGATACCACTGGCAGAGTTACCAGATGGGTATAAATCACTGGCTGAGTTACCAGAGGAGTAGATACCACGGGTAGAGTCACGAGAGGGGTATAAATCCATTTCGACCTAGGTTTTAAGGTGCGAACATCACCAATAAATTCAGTTGGATTAGTCCATCCTAATTCAATCGATTGCCACACCCGTTCGTCGATGGAAATTAAAAAGGCTTTCATCCGTACTTTCCAGTACGCATAATTTGTTCCATCGAAGAACGGGGGTCGGTTGATGTTTCCACCTTCAACCATTGTTTACAACCCTATTCCCGCTCTGATACCACTTGTTGGGTTATATATAATACGGATCTAAATAGGGGAAAAAAACACCTAGAGGGGGGTGAATAGGTGTAAACGCATAAACACTCAAAAATCGTTGCGATAAAAACCCAATGCGGAAATAAAAATAATACGCAAGATTTTTACGTGGAAAACTCCATCACCGGAGTAAAAAACCACGGGACCGATAACACGGCAGAAATCCACTAGAATTAAAACACGTACAAGGTGATTTACCGTACACACTTACGAC
Organism: Tillandsia leiboldiana; assembly: GCA_029204045.2. Taxonomy (NCBI): domain Eukaryota; kingdom Viridiplantae; phylum Streptophyta; class Magnoliopsida; order Poales; family Bromeliaceae; genus Tillandsia; species Tillandsia leiboldiana. The sequence continues at coordinate 8,788,298 of CM055077.1, read as the reverse complement.
TCAACCTTTTCCATACGCTCCTAGAGGATCTTCTCCGCTCGCTCCGCGACGCTTCTCGAATCCACGATCTGCGCCCAACGCCGAATCCACGGCGTCCAACGTCGAATCCACGACGTCCGACCGAATCCACGGTCTTCACCCAATAGCACCCTTCGAATCCACGAACGTGCCTCGCTCCGAATCCACGAGAGCGGTTGAACCTTGAATCCACAAGGACACGCGAATCCACGCGCCGATTTTTGGGGTAAATCGTTGTTTTGGGTGGTGATGATCCGCCGAATACTTAGATCAAAGATAGATCGGAAATACCATCTAAGTATTCATTAGTTTGATTCAACTCAAGATGTGAGTATGAAAACCTAGAATCAAACTAATCAATATAGATGAAGAAACATAGAGTGTTCTCTAATGATTTCCTTTCTTCTCTATATGTGGATCTATAGCCGTATAAAATGATATATGAAAATGACGGCTATTGACTATGTGGATTGACCCTAGAAAAAGAGTCATAGGGTCTATTTATAGGTTAGAAACCCTAGGAAGGAGATAAGAATCAAAAACCTAACATTTCTGGAAATTTTACGGACGGCGATCCGGATCGGACTAGCTGTGATCCGGATCGTCGCAACGAGTCAGCCAGTTCCAGAAAAACGAAGGTTCGGGATCCGGATCGAAGTGCATGATCCGGATCGTTCATACAGTTTACCAAACATCAACGTTCGGGATCCGGATTGCGAAGCATGATCCGGATCGTTCAAGGAAAATGGTAAACTCACTGTTCGGGATCCGGATCAAGAGACTACGATCCGGATTGAACTGGTGTATGAACGAACCACCTTCGGGATCCGGATCGAACAACCTGATCCGGATCCTGAACATGTCCCAAGTCCAGTTTTTGATTTTTATGCAATGAAAGATTCTTCCAAGTGTTTCTACACTACAAGAAGTATTCAGATCACACAAAATCTTTAGTTAAACATACCTGATCCTTTTGAATTCTTCTTTCTTGAGATTGAGTTAAATGATCCAACTTTCTTCACCTTCAATCTTCAAGACTTGAGACTTTCACGAAACTACGCCAACTCAAATTCCGTAACAGAAACTATGGACGGCTAAGCCTACAGCCCGTTCTTGTTTGATAAGGGCTGTAGGGAGGGCAGACGTTTGTAGTTTCCAGGCCTCCCGTGGGAGAGACTGAGAACTTACTTCCTGCATTGCATCGAAACATGTAGCGATTGATTCATTTCCAGCTATCTATCTATCTATCTATCTATCTATATGTTTTGTCTCCAGCAGACTGAGTGGGTGTACCGTGGGTTTTAGCTTTGGTACCCACTGAGATCTGACTGTTGCAGTAGATCTCACACCCGCTGTGATGACAGGTGTTCCTGAGGCAACCGTTCCAGGTTTGGCTCGTTCGGAGCTTTCTGACCGAGGTAAGGGCGTGGCTGACTAGCTCCTACCCGAGTCTGTGCTGTCGGTGTTAGTGTCACTTGTACTTTTTAGTTTCCACTTTTGTACCTTTTAGTGCCTTTTGTACTTATGTTGTGGGTGCTAGTGGACTGTTGTACTTGGACTTTTCGCCGCTTAGTGTTTCAGCTTCCTTTCAGCTCTGATACTTGTTAGCTATAGATCTCTTTTGCAGGTTAGACGCTTCGTCTGTACGGCAGTTTTCGTACAGACGGCGGATCTGTTGGCGAGCCCGGGTCGCAGTTCGACCCCGGGGCGTGACAGATTAGGTGGTATCAGAGCCTAGGATTATAGGTCGTTGAGGACTTAGAGACCCTAGGCTTTTGGTTGGACAGTAGGAAGACTGTCGTGGGAGACGTGACCTTAGCGAGAGTTTTGTCTGAGGGTGTACCTCCCCCAGAGGATTGGGGTGAGTGACCTCGCATGTTATTTCTCTAAAGGTGATTGTGTTGGCTGCAGACAACATAATGCTTTAGAAAGGTTAACATGTTTAGACTTTCGCTTGTTTGGGTCGAGAAAGTCTTGGTCCTAATGTTTTTCTGTTGCAGTGGTTTTTGGATGCTTCCGAGACGCCGTGCGGCGGCGAGGGCGTGTTTGACCTGGGATGAGGGGCTCGTAGCAGAAAGCTAAATGGATAGAGCCGAGTGAGGCTTGGGAAATTCAGGCCCAAGCAGTCCTGGTATTTGAGGCGATACGGCGCCAGGAAGAGAGCATGGAGCGTGTGATGCACATGCTTGGACCGAGAGCATCTCCCGGAGTATCGCCAGTAGTACCTCCGGCCGCGACTTTGTCGATTTCGACCCTGATCGCACCGCTGATGGTGCTGAAGCAGCGAGAGGTTGCTGATCGGTTGTGTACCGCATCCAGTTCCATCCCTTGCAGATTTCGGGACCGAGTTGGAGCCGTGGGAGGCCGAGAACTGGAACGCTGTTATGGAAGAGTTGTTCGAGGATTTGTTCATCCAGGATAAGCATCAGGGCGCTTGGTTATGCACTTTTGCATTAGGACGCCAAGAAGGCTGGGGGCGTCGATTTCGTCTTGTTGGACCATCGGGAGCGCAGTTGATGTTCTGGGGTGAGTTTCTGTGACGGTTGAGCGGTGTACCCCTGGTCACCCAGGACGAGGCTTAGAGGTTGGTTATGTTCGAGAGGGAACTGCATCGAGATACCTATCTCTTTGTGCATTTTCAGCGAGTGCCAACCTTGGATGCAGTGAGTGTGCATGCTCGATGGATTGACCGAGGATCAGTGATCACGTCCGAGGGAGACGGTGACCGGGGGACTAGCTTCGGAGTGAGAGCTCCGGCATCGCCGATTTTGCGATAGTCGCGTGATTCGAGGTTGCCATGATTCCACCCTCAGGATCATGGGTCTCAGAGGAGACAGAGACCAGGAGGTTCTCGACAGTGCTAGCATCAGCAGCAGTGCCAGGATGTGAGTTCCCCTTTTGCATGGGTCGCATTCATCGCCAGGGTTGTGGATCGCGTCTCACCTGGTGTGTTCATCGGAGTTAGTGCTTGCTTAATGCCAACGCCGCTTGTGCGTTTCGGTAGAGCAGGGGTACCCTCGTATGGGCCAGTGTCTGGACTGATGGTTGTGCACGTTTGGATCAGATTTCAGATCACGTGAAGCACGTGGATGAGTGTTGCCTGACCTGCCAGTGCAACTAGGACCTTGGATTGATCATCGAGATGTTAGTCCTACATCAGTTCTGAGGTGTTGATACGAGGTTGGATAGGAATCGTTCGTCCCAATTTATGCTCTCATGGATCGTCGAGAGAGAGGACTTTGACCCTCCGTGGACCTGGTCAGGAGGAGTGTTTTTTTTTATGGGATGCGTTGATGTATGATGCCCTGGCCGAGTTACCAGGAGGTTACCTGCCCCTGGCTGAGTTACCAGGTGGTTACTTGCCCCTGGCCGAGTTACCAGGTGGTTGATGCCCCTGGCCGAGTTACCAGGTAGTTACTCGATTGGGACTGAGATCGAGACAGTGATTGACGTGGTTTGGGAACCGCGCCAACTTCGACAGCACCTCGTGGAGTATCAACCGTGAGGCAGAGAGAGAGCTGTGAACGCAGTTGCGAGATTTGACGGATCGAGAGGTCTGTGAGACCTAGTACCTCGTCGTGGGGATACGACAGTGAGGATCCAGGCGGTCAATACACTGTGGTGATGTCACGTTGTGGGTACGCAACTGTGTGAGTTCTTGTAAGGTTCGAACATGATTAGTTTTGCCTTGTGCTTGGGCAGATGCCTTCGAGTGGTTGATATCGTTATGGAACCTTACAGCCGAGGGTTGTGCCTGGATACTGAGTTGGAACCAGTAGGGCAGTTTGGGCGGTTTGCGTGGTCAAGTAGTTTGACTAACGCCCTACTGATTTGAGAGCTGTGATTTTTCCCTGTTTCACAGGACGGGTTGGTGGTGTTACCGTCGTGGGTTTTTGCTTACCTCCGAAGCGACTTGGAGCTTGAGGGGCTCTTGAGCTTAGTGCTACAACTTCTAAGGAGGAAGAAGTTGGTCGCCAAGCTTTGAGAGTTGCACTCGGACATCGAAGATTTTGTGTTTAGGCCTTGTGATTCAGCCGCATGAGTGGCGGGACCCAGCGAAGAGAGATACCGTTTGGGTTGGGCCTAGACCCATGTTAATATCAGAGATCAGAAGCTCTTGATCTATGCAAGGCCAGTGTACCTTGCGAGAGGCAAAGCTGAGGAGGATACCAGCATTGATCCGGATATTGCCGTGATAGAGAGGTCATGGAATTATTCAGAACCCTCGAACCTAAAGTACTTGGACACTCAGGAAGTCAGGTTGAGGTAACGCCGGTGATAGTTTTTGCAAGGATGTATGATTGCCTTATCCCGGCGAAGACATTTTGTTCAGTTACGCCCTGTTTAGGCGAGCAGTGTAACCCTGGGAATTGAGTGCCAGAATTGAGAGAAGGTTCTCGAGGTTGAAAGTTTTCCCCTGTCAAGGGAGGTGCTATATGTTTTGTGGAACTGGAGTTTTGGTGACTATGAAGCATCAGAGGGGTTTTGCCTTAAGGAGGCTTAAACTTCGGTTTTTGGAGATCTCGAATCGAGGGAAACTACCAGCCTGAGAGTTATTTATAGAAACGAGTTATGCGAGGTGTGGATCCTCGAGCAGTGATCAGGCTGGATGAAGTCTATTTTGAACCCTGCAAGTCTTGTTTTGCTTTCCCTTCCTTGGAGATGGACGAGGATTGCGTTTCCACTTCGACCGATGCGATTCTTGTTGGTGAAACCAAAGGATTTTGCAGTCGAATCATACCTTTGGGGAAGGTTCAGTGTTGTCGGCATAAGGTATGTGAGTGACCACTTGAGAGCCTTGGACAATTTGTGGATCTCCTATCCCTTTTGTTTTTGTTTTACCCTCCTAAGTATGGATTTAGTTGGGTTTCGAGGACGAAACCCTTTTTAAGGGGGGGAGAGTGTAGAACACCGGGATTTGGACGACGCACCGACCTTGCAAGATGGTGTGGTGCGGAGGAGATTGCCTCGGGCGTGTTCCGTATGTTTTTCAGAGGAGTTCGGGTTGATTTGGATCCCCGCGGAAGCCTCTGCTTGTTTCGGGCTTAGTACGCGTTAGGTGACTGGTACGGGTAGCTCCGACTCCGCTATGGGTTGCAGGAAAATTGGGAAACACTTGGAACAGGTGTATTTTTCTGTTTACAGCGAGGTTCGGGAGGTTCCGGACTGACGCGGAGGACCCGGAGGCAAAAAGTGAGTCGGAACTGGCAATTTTGGAGCCGGTATTTGATTTGAGCACCCCGACTCAACGGTTGAGCTTTTTGAAGAGAAAAAGCTGTGGACACGCGTACTTTTGATTTACAGCGAGGTTCGGGAGGTTCCGGACTGACGCGGAGGACCCGGAGGCAAAAAGTGAGTCGGAACTGGCAATTTTGGAGCCGGTATTTGATTTGAGCACCCCGACTCAACGGTTGAGCTTTTTGAAGAGAAAAAGCTGTGAGCACGTGCACTTTTGATTTACAGCAGAGTTCGGGAGGTTCCGGACAGCGGCGGAGGGCCCGAGGGCAAAAAGTGAGTTGGAGTTGGGTTTTTGGAATTAAGTTAATTAAGTTAATTAATTTAATTAAAGCTTTTGCTTTATAAAAGAACCCCTCCCCTCCACCTCTGTAGCAGAGAAAGGAAAAGAAAGAAAAAAAAGGAAAAAGAGAGAAGAAGGAGAGGAAAAGGAAGGAAGAAGAAGAGGGCTTGGGAGGAAGCTTTTCTTGGGCGTTTTCTTCTCCGAGCGTGGCGTGGAGCCGTGCGGGGGCCGGCGTGCCGCGAGGAGGTTGGCTTATTTTATCTTTCCTTTTCCCTTTCTTTTTCCTGCTGTTGGGGTGCCATGGACTTGTTGTCCGTGGCGCGGTGGTGCCTCGCGAGCCGCGCGCGCTGATTTTGGGCAGCGCGCGGCTAAGGGGAGCGGCCGCTGCGCGGGCGCGCATGGGCGCCGCGCGCAGCAGGCGCCCTGCTGCCGTGGCAGGGCAGCGGGGCGCCGGGCCGCTGGCAGCGGGCGCGCTGGTTGCGCGCCCTGTCTAGCACGCGCGGGCGGCCCCTGCGCTGGGCGACCCTGCAGGCCGCGCGTGGCGCGCGGCACTGCAGAGGTGCCGCGCGGGCGGCCCCTGTGCCGCGGGCCCCGCGCGGCATGGCAGGGCGCCGCGCGGGCGGCCCCTGTGCCGCGGGCCCCGCGCGGCATGGCAGGGCGCCGCGCGGGCGGCCCCTGTGCCGCGGGCCCCGCGCGGCAGTACAGGGCGCCGCGCGGGCGGCCCCTGTGCCGCGGGCCCCGCGCGGCATGGCAGGGCGTCGCGCGGGCGGCCCCTGTGCCGCGGGCCCCGCGCGGCATGGCAGGGCGCCGCGCGGGCGGCCCCTGTGCCGCGGGCCCCGCGCGGCAGTACAGGGCGCCGCGCGGGCGGCCCCTTTGCCGCGGGCCCCGCGCGGCATGGCAGGGCGCCGCGCGGGCGGCCCCTGTGCCGCGGGCCCCGCGCGGCATGGCAGGGCGCCGCGCGGGCAGCCCCTGTGCCGCGGGCCCCGCGCGGCAGTACAGGGCGCCGCGCGGGCGGCCCTTGTGCCGCGGGCCCCGCGCGGCATGGCAGGGCGCCGCGCGGGCGGCCCCTGTGCCGCGGGCCCCGCGCGGCATGGCATGGCGCCGCGCGGGCGGCCCCGGTGCCGCGGGCCCCGCGCGAGAGGCCCCTTGCCCCGCGCGGGCTGCAGGCCGCGCGCTAGGCGCGCGCGGCGCTGCAGGGTCCCGCGCGGGCGGCCATGGGCAGCGCGGGCCTGCAGGCCGCGCGCTTGGGCGCGCGGCACTGCAGGGGCCCCGCACGGGCGGCCCCTGTGCCGCGGGCGGGCCTTTGGGCCCCCGCGGCCCTGCAGGCCGCGCGCTAGGCGCGCGGCGCTGCTGCAGGCCGCGTGGGTGGCCCTTTGGGCCCCGCGGCCCTACAGGCCGCGCGCTAGGCGCGCGGCGCTGCTGCAGGCCGCGTGGGTGGCCCTTTGGGCCCCGCGGCCCTGCAGGCCGCGCTCTAGGCGCGCGGCGCTGCTGCAGGCCGCGCGGGCAGCCTTTGGGCCGCGCGGCGCTGCTGGCCACGCGGCTGACCTCTGCCGCGTGGGGATGGTTTCTTTGGGCAGTACGGCCATGTGCCGCACTGTGCCGCGTTGTTTGCGGCTCGGCGTTGCGCCGCGGCGGATGCGCGATGGGTTTCCGCGCGACGCCCGACGTTCTTCGTCGCCGGAGGGTTTTCCTTCGCCTTTGTTTGCGCGGTTTTCGACCGCGGGTTTGCTGATCCCGGTTCCTCTTCTTATCTCACAGTTGTGGCATAGTGATAGCTTCTACGTGGCCGGTGGCGCGTGTTTGCCGCGTGGAGCTGTGGGATCGCATCGGGACCTCCGTTTGGCGCACGGTTTTGAGGATTCTTCACAGGTGGGTTGGTTTTCTTCCGGAAGTATGGTATGCTCATAATACTCCCGAGAGCAAGGTATCGTGACCCCCTTTTTACATTATACCTTTTGTAAATCACTGGCTGAGTTACCAGATGAGTAATTACCACTGGCCGAGTCACCAGATGGGTATAAATCCCTGGCTGAGTTACCAGATGAGTAGATACCACTGGCAGAGTTACCAGATGGGTATAAATCACTGGCTGAGTTACCAGAGGAGTAGATACCACGAGTAGAGTCACCAGAGGGGTATAAATCACTGGCCGAGTTACCAGATGAGTGGATACCACTGGCTGAGTTACGAGATGAGTAATTACCACTGGCCGAGTCACCAGATGGGTATAAATCCCTAGGTGAGTTACCAGATGAGTAGATACCACTGGCAGAGTTACCAGATGGGTATAAATCACTGGCTGAGTTACCAGAGGAGTAGATACCACGGGTAGAGTCACCAGAGGGGTATAAATCACTGGCTGAGTTACCAGATGAGTGGATACCACTGGCTGAGTTACCAGATGAGTAATTACCACTGGCCGAGTCACCAGATGGGTATAAATCCCTGGCTGAGTTACCAGATGAGTAGATACCGCTGGCAGAGTTACCAGATGGGTATAAATCACTGGCTGAGTTACCAGATGAGTAGATACCACTGGCAGAGTCACCAGAGGGGTATAAATCACTGGCTGAGTTACCAGATGAGTGGATACCACTGGCTGAGTTACCAGATGAGTAATTACCACTGGCCGAGTCACCAGATGGGTATAAATCACTGGCTGAGTTACCAGATGAGTGGATACCACTGGCTGAGTTACCAGATGAGTAAATATCACTGGCCGAGTTACCAGATGGCTGCATGCCCTGGCCGGGACACCAGGTAGGCATATGCCCTGGCCGAGTTACCACGTGGTTACTAGAAGGAATTGAGGTGGCCTTCTAGTGTCTTGTTAGAGTTCTGGCAGTCCCCGTACGGGGGCGGAAACTATGGACGGCTAAGCCTACAGCCGGTTCTTGTTTGATAAGGGCTGTAGGGAGGGCAGACGTTCGTAGTTTCCAGGCCTCCCGTGGGAGAGACTGAGAACTTACTTCCTGCATTGCATCGAAACATGTAGCGATTGATTCATTTCCAGCTATCTATCTATCTATCTATCTATCTATATGTTTTGTCTCCAGCAGACTGAGTGGGTGTACCGTGGGTTTTAGCTTTGGTACCCACTGAGATCTGACTGTTGCAGTAGATCTCACACCCGCTGTGATGACAGGTGTTCCTGAGGCAACCGTTCCAGGTTTGGCTCGTTCGGAGCTTTCTGACCGAGGTAAGGGCGTGGCTGACTAGCTCCTACCCGAGTCTGTGCTGTCGGTGTTAGTGTCACTTGTACTTTTTAGTTTCCACTTTTGTACCTTTTAGTGCCTTTTGTACTTATGTTGTGGGTGCTAGTGGACTGTTGTACTTGGACTTTTCGCCGCTTAGTGTTTCAGCTTCCTTTCAGCTCTGATACTTGTTAGCTATAGATCTCTTTTGCAGGTTAGACGCTTCGTCTGTACGGCAGTTTCCGTACAGACGGCGGATCTGTTGGCGAGCCCGGGTCGCAGTTCGACCCCGGGGCGTGACAGTAGGGTTACGGTAAATCACCTTGTACGTGTTTAATCTTAGTGGATTTCGCCGTGTTATCGGTCCCGTAGTTTTTTACTCCTGAGACGGAGTTTTCCACGTAAATCTTGCGTACTTTACTTATTTTCCGCATTGGGTTTTTTTTTACGCAACGATTTGGTGTGTTTATTGTTTTCACCTATTCACCCCCCCTCTAGGTGGTTTTTTTCCTATTCAGATCCATATTATTCATAACCCACAGTACCATCACCTTCGCAGACTAAAAGGTGTGTTTTGGGGTTTTCGTTATCTCTTGTAGAGATTCGGTAGTGTTTTCGATGTTCTTGTCGAGTTCTTTAAGATGTTGGGTGAAATGGATGTCATGTGCAAAGTTGTTGTCAACATCGTTGGGATGGATGGGACGCCGCCGCCGCCGTCGATGGAGACGGGAGGCCACCGCCGCTGTCATCATGGTTGGGAAGCCGCTGCCGCCGTTGTAGGAAAAATGGGAGGCCGCCGCCACCGACCAAGAAGAAACACACCGCATGGCACACAACGCGCAAGGCGGAATCGCACGAGGCACCATCGCCGGGGCGCGGCCCATGCGGGGCGCCGCCGCATGGGGCCGACCACTTGCGGAGCGCCGCCCGCAAGGGGTAGGGCCCGATCGAGAAGAAAAGGTACACGTTCTATTTTAGGTAAACACATTCTATTTTAGGTTTTCTTCTTCTATATTTATCGATTTGATTCTGGTTTTTCAAATCCATATCTTTTGAAGAATCAAATCGATGAATACTTAGATGGTGTTTTCTTGTCTATCTATGATGATCTAAGTATTCAAATATCATCACCACCAAAATCAACGATTTTTGAAAGGACAATTGGCGCGTGGATTCGCGTGGCCTTATGGATTCAAGGTGGACGACTTCGTAGATTCGAAGTTAGGCGTGTTCGTGGATTCGGCATGCTTCTTTGGTCACCGTGGATTCGGTTGACGACTTCGTGGATTAGAAGTTAGGCGTGTTCGTGGATTCAGCATGCTTCTTTGGTGACCGTGGATTCAGCTGAAGACTTCGTGGATTCGAAGTTGGACTTCGTGGATTCGAAGTCGTGACGCCTTCGTGGATTCGAGGTGCGTTGTGGAGCGAGCGGAGAAGATCTACATTCTATTTTTTATTTTCTTCTTCTATATTTTTCGATTTGATTCTAGGTTTTTCAAATCCATATCTTTTGAAGAATAAAATCGATGAATACTTAGATGGTGTTTTCTTGTCTATCTATGATGATCTAAGTATTCAAATATCATCACCACCAAAATCAATTATTTCTGAAAGGACAATCGGCGCGTGGATTCGCGTGGCCTTATGGATTCAAGGTGGACGACTTCGAGGATTCGAAGTTAGGCGTGTTCGTGGATTCGGCATGCTTCTTTGGTGACCGTGGATTCGGTTGACGACTTCGTGGATTAGAAGTTAGGCGTGTTCGTGGATTCGGGATGCTTCTTTAGTGACCGTGGATTCAGTTGAAGACTTCGTGGATTCAATGTTGGACTTCGTGGATTCGAAGTCGTGACGCCTTCATGGATTCGAGGTGCGTTGTGGAGCGAGCGGAGAAGATCTACATTCTATTTTTTGTTTTCTTCTTCTATATTTATTGATTTGTGTTACGGAATTTGAGTTGGCGTATTTCGTGAATTCGGTTAAGTCTTGAAGATTGAAGGTAAAGAAGGTTGGATCATATAACTCAATCTCAAGAAAGAAGAATTCAAAAGGATCAGGTATGTTTAACTTAATATCTTTGGTGATCTGAATACTTCTTATAGTGTAGAAACACTTGGATGAACTTGTAATTGCATAAAAATCAAAAACTGGACATGGGACATGTTCAGGATCCGGATCAGATATTCCAATCCGGATCCCGAAGGGTGTTAGTTCATACGCAACTGCAATCCGGATCGTAGCCTTCCATGATCCGGATCCCGAACACTGGTTCTTACCGAATTGTATGAACGATCCGGATCTTGTTTTTCAATCCGGATCCCGAACACTGGTTTTTGGTGAAATGTATGAACGATCCGGATCAGCCACTTCGATCCGGATCCCGAACCTTCGTTTTTCTGGAAACTGTCTTTCTCGCTACTGCAATCCGGATCGCCGAACTCCGATCCGGATCGCCGTCCTGTAAAATTCCAGAAAAGGTTAGTTTTTGATTCTTATCTTTTTCCAAGGGTTTCTAACCTATAAATAGACCCTATGATTCTTTTTCTAGGGCTAATCCAAAAGGCCGTCATAATCAAATATAATCCTATATACGGCCTAAGATCCACATATAGAGAAGAAAGGAAATACTAGATTTAATTTTATGTTTCTTCATCTATATTGATTGATTTGATTCTAGGTTTTCATACTCATATTCTGAGTATAATCAAATCAATGAATACTTAGATGGTATTTTCGATCTATTTCTAATCTAAGTATTCGGCGGATCATCACCACCCAAAAAATCAACGATTTATCCCAAATCGGCGCGTGGACTCGCGTGGCCTTGTGGATTCAAGGTGCAACCGCTCTCGTGGATTCGGAGCGAGGTACGTTCGTGGATTCGAGACGTGCTACTGGGTGAAGACCGTGGATTCGGTCAGACGTCGTGGATTCGACGTTGGAAGCCGTGGATTCGGCGTTGGACGCAAATCGTGGATTCGAGAAGCGTTGCGGAGCGAGCGGAGAAGATCAACTAGGAGCGTATGGAAAAGGTCGAGTCGTTTGTGAGTACGGTATATCACCTTGTACGTGTTTAATTCTAGTGGATTTCACCGTGTTATCGGTCCCGTGGTTTTTTACTCCGGTTTGGAGTTTTCCACGTAAAAATCTCTGCGTGTTTTTTATTTTTCCGCATTGGGTTTTATATCGCAAAGATTTTTGAGTGTTTATTGTTTACACCTATTCACCCCCCTCTAGGTATTTTTTCCCCTATTTAGATCCAATTATACATAACCCAACAAGTGGTATCAGAGCGGGAATAGGGTTGTAAACAATGGTTGAAGGTGGAAACATCAACAGACCTCCGTTCTTCGATGGAACAAATTATGCGTACTGGAAAGTACGGATAAAAGTCTTTTTAATTTTCATCGACGAACGGGTGTGGCAATCAATTGAGTTAGGATGGTCTAATCCAACTGAAATTATTGCTGATGTTCGCACCATCAAACCTAGGTCGAAATGGACCAAGGAAGAGATAGATTTTTCTTCTTACAATGGCAAAGGGATTAATGCTCTATTTAATGCTTTGTCTCAAACTGAGTTCTCTCGCGTCTCGGCATGTGAGACTGCGAAAGAAATCTGGGATGTTCTTCAAGTTACACATGAGGGAACTAACCTTGTGAAGATTCAGAAACTGCAAATGCTTACGAGCAAGTTTGACTCTATTTTCATGGCAGAAAATGAATCGTTCACAGACTATTACACACGATTGCAAGATATCGTAAACTCATGTTCTAACTTGGGAGAGAAGATTCCAGAATTTAAAGTTGTAAGAAAAATATTAAGAACTCTTCCTGAAATATTTCGTTCCAAGGTTACAGCCATTGAAACTATTAAACACCCGGACGAAATCCGTGTAGAAGAATTAGTTGGTTCTTTACAAACTTGTGAAATGACATTTCCTACTAACTATTCTTCTGGAAAAGCATCCTCTTCTAAGTCTTCAGGTTTAGCGTTGAAAACAACAAAAGAAGAAGACGCGGATTCATCCTCCTCAGGCGATGACGAGAACCTATCTATGGAGGACTTTGAGAAGCAGCTTGCTCTCTTGACAAGAAATTTTCGCCGAAACTTCCGAAGGGGTAATTCAAGTAAAACTTCATCCTCCGGAAAGTGGAAGAAAGGCAAAGGTTTTTCAAGTCAAAAATCAAGAAAGCAAGAAAGCTTTTCAAAGGATAAGAAAAGCTCAGAAGGACAAGTCCAATGCTTCAAGTGCCGAGGATACGGCCATATCTCAACGGAGTGTCCAAATAAGAATCCGTCCAAGAAGAAGGCGATGCAAGCCGTCACTTGGGATGACACCTCATCGTCAAATGAGTCATCGTCAAGTGATGAAGAAGATAACGCAACGGCATTCCACGCGTCCACATCTTCACCCTTCATGTGCTTAATGGCTAATTCATCCGAGTCATTGTCCAACTCCACCGTTAAAAAATTTGCTACGGACGATGAATCGGATAATTCGGAAGGTGAAGATTTTGCTCTTGCCTACAATAAGCTTTTAAGGGATTCAAAGAAACTGGCAAAGCAAAACAAGGGGTTGAGAGGGAGATTGCATGTCACGCCCCGGGGTCGAAACTGCGACCCGGGCTCGCCAACAGATCCGCCACCTATGCCAAACCCGCTTAGGCGAAGCGTCCTACCTGCAAAAAGAACTACAGCTAACAGATATCAGAGCTAAAAGATAAAACTGCTGTAGAATAAAATCAACCACTGTACAACTGAAGATAAAACAACAAGGTCCATCTCCCAAAAATGATAATCATACATTAACCTCGAGTACAAAACTCATAGCTCAACAGGGAGATATCTCAAATAAAACATCAGTGTACAAGCTCTCAATACATCATATCCTCACTACATCAGTCTCTCAAAAGAGGAAATAAATACCAATCTACCGACTATACTGAAGATCTCCTCCAAAGGGGGTACCGCTACTCTCCAAAGATGGGTCTGGATCTAGCTCGCTACTCCCTCACCACGCACAGCAACCACAGAACGGCAACACCCGCCAAGACTCTGCAAAACAAAGAGGAGAAAGGACAAAAGGGGGAAAACCCCCAGCGGGCGTGAGAACTACGCAATAAGGGAGTTCTCAGTGGGTATCGCCACAAGGCCCGACGATCTGCCCACCAAGACTACTAGAGGCAAAAGATAACCGATGCAGTAAAACTGAAAGAAGAAGCTGGAAACACTCTACAGCTACCATGCCTCTATCCAAATGCTCAAATGGGGAAACTCTGATGAAGATAGGCAACACTCGCACACGAGGTGCTCAATTGACCCAATCGAGCTGACTGCCACATCGGGTCCAGTCAAACCTGCGCCCACCTACAACCACCTCCCGCTGACGGGCAGGAATTACGTAGGGCGTCCAAACGGACTAACTCGCTATTGATTAGTGGCTCATGCAGGCTATAGTCATAATCCATGCTCTCTCTCTCAGAACGGATAGACTCAAGATGCTCAACCTCTCACACAATGGTCAAAGAACTCACAACGACCACGGGACCACCGTCAAACCCCGAACGGTTCCCAACAATACAAGCACTGGTCTAAACAAAGCTACTAGACTCCACTCGGTCCCCCAGGCACGAGTGTAACAAAAAGTATCTGCCTGAATAAACCCAATCGATAGACCAGTAATCACTGGTACTGCCTGCTCTGCTGTCGAACTCAAGAACCCTGCCTGGTGCCCGGCGCTCACACCGTGGAAAGCCTACTCCGGAGTGGCACTCGAGGGGAGCGACCCACACGAGTAAAGTATCACTGTATCAAGCATCACTGTATCGAGTATCTCTATAACCACTGTCTCATAATAGCAGGACTGGATCAAGACTATGATCAAAGTGGGAAACTCCGTCCACTAACAAAACCCCGATCTGATGCAATAGTACTCAAAAAGTAGGAAACACCATCCACTAGAACAAATCTGATACCCAATCTGATGCAATAGTCAACATCCGGTCAACCGCCCAAAGTCCGCGGTCACCGCAATAACCCACAACCCACAATTGGGTAAATTAATCAAGATCCGGTCAACCGCCTACTGTCCGCGGTTGCCGCAATAACCCACAATCCACAATTGGGTAAATTAATCAAGATCCGGTCAACCGCCTACTGTCCGCGGTTGCCGCAATAACCCACAATCCACAATTGGGTAAATTAATCAAGATCCGGTCAACCGCCTACTGCCCGCGGTTGCCGCAATAACCCACAATCCAACATCAAGCACACCCTGTCTCTGACCCTAAGGTCCCAGCTACACTATCCCAAACCTCTGCTCGAACCCGAGCAACATGACTCAAAAGTCTAAATAAAAAGGAGAAAGAAAGCAATCATGGTTTCTCCTAAGTCAAATTCCAATATGTAGTGCAGCAGTAAAAGATGGCCTAACTATATGTCCATACACATATGTCCATACAAGCATGCATTTGTCCTCAAGAAGAATAAAGAAAATAAACCTCATGCCAAAATTATCAATGACCATACCTGTCCATAATTCTCAATCCATAATGGCTCCTCAGAGTAGAACCTGCACATAACTACATAATCCTATCCCAATGCATAAACCATCCTCATAAAAGGTTATGTGCTAATATGGCATGATAATTAATCATATAGGGTATCCTTGCCTTAGATAAGCTTTCACTAATCATCAACATGACTATTTGATTAATACCATTGTCATACTGTGAATAATTCACTTGCAATTTCCATAAAATCCTCATTGTTAAACTTACCGATCAATCCCAGCTATTGTACCATTCACCTGCATGCAATGCTAACATATGAAAATTTAGAGAACCGTCCACCGGTTCCGGGAATAAGGCACCCACCTGAAAAGCTGACTGTCCAAAGCCCAACAGCTGAAAACACCAAATAACTCTAATCCCTTGCTCCAATAAGTTCAGCACACCCGTAACACTCCTGGCACAATACAAAGTCCACTAATTACACTAGGCTCCCAAATATAGCACTTAAAACCGCATACAACCTCGAATTCTGAACTGTTAAATTATCACCTGCAGATAGTGCCCAGAAAATTCCAATAAAAATATCACAGCAATCCTTGCATCGATAGCTTCGAAACGGTACCTTGCACGCCCAAATCGGAGTTCGGTAAGTCAAGATAAAAATTCGGCAAGGGGGTACACTCATACAAAAATCTGTATTAAAACTGTACACTGTTCACTGAGAAAACAGTAATTTTCACCTCTGATGAAATCTCAGAAAAATCCAAGAAAAATACGAGCGCGTTCCTTGCGATCTGTAGATGAAAAAGTTGTATAAGCTCGTTTCCGGCTGACGCTTGCGCGCAAAGATATGGCCAAAACACCTCGATGCTGTCCCACAAAGCCAAACAGAAAAAGGGTCACAGTGTTGCCTCGGGATCCGTGCCAAAAACTCGCAACGGGAAAGCGCGATCAATACGAAAGATGAAGCCCTACCTCTTAGGAGTCTGTCGGCGCAAGAATCACAGAAAAAGGAGCCCGGGGTAGCCCAGGGGAGCCAAAACACTGTCGCTGCGCCGAAGAAGAACACTAGAAAGCAACATCGCGCCGCACCGTAAAATGGGGAACCTTGGGATTCGTGCCCCCAAAAATCCCAAAACTCTGCAGGAAGATCAAGGACTTAGAGGTGAAAAACTTATCTTAAGGGAGCTCGGGCAGAGGAGGTGTGGTTTGGGAGAAAAAGCCCCAAAACAGAGGCTCGGGCTGCCTTTAAATAGGCTGAGGAAAACAATTGGGATAATTCCCATTAAGTCCGGATTTTCGGGCGCCCGGAAATTTCCGGGCGCGCACAGTGCGGCCCGGCCCACCACTTTCGGGCGCGCACAGTGCGGCCCGGTCCACCACACAGTCCAGTCCACTACTCCCCCGGGCCCCCACTGCACCCGGTGCACCTGCGCCCGCGAATGGCGACGCGACACGTGGCCCGGCAACCCGTGCACCACGCACGTCGCGCCGTGGACCGCGCACGTCGCGGCTGACCCGGGCCGTACGGCCACCTGCCCCGCCGTACGGCCACCTGCCCCGGTCACCCACTCCACCGGTTGCGTGGACCGGGAGCACAACACCGAACCAATCACCTCACGCCACGTGTCCACCCGGTCTACCGTGCACCCGGGCCCAATTTCAGTGGACCGCGCCTGCTGAACCGGCCAACCGGAGAGCGCCACGTGGCCCGCCCCCGGTGCACGACCTCCGCGGTGGACCGCGCGCCTGCCCGCGCGCTCAGCCGCCTGCCCGCGCCCTCAGCCGCCTGCCCGCGGCCGCCAAACGCCTGCCCGAGGCTGCGCCGCCGCCCGCCGACGCTGCCCGCCGCCGCCGGCCGCCGCCGGCGATCGCCGGAAATACTGTTCCGGCATGAACAGTACCCGCAAGCTCAAAAACAGTAAGTAATTAGCCCATCTTGACCGTTTTCGCGCGCTGATTCCAAATCCGGCGTCCATTTTGCCAAATTCCAATCCTATAATTTGCCGGAGGCTCCCGGAAAGGTATTTTTAATCCGAATTCCGCGCCGAGCCTAAATTTGATATCCACTCCTCGCGTAAACTGTTCTAAACATCCGATGGGGTCCCCCGATTACCTACGAGATCCATTTTAAGCCCCGAGTCCATCTCTTGTGTCCAAACTGGCGCGCGAACACCGCCGACATGCCACGTAGGCTTCCAGAAGCTGCTGGTCACACTGTAGAAGCCCTGCAAAGATCCGGGTCACCACATCCTCCCCCACTAGAAGAAAGTTTCGTCCTCGAAACTAAGGCAACTCCCAAGGAGTCCCAGAAACCAGGGGTCAATACTCAACACCGCCGTCTCCAGCTCCCAAGTCACCTATCACTCCCCGTGATTACTCCTCAGCAACAACAACAGCAACAACCAGTACGGCATAGCCCGATTGCGCAATTCCCTCACCTCACGAGTCGGAATTCGCAACGGCGTCCCTCGTACTCCAAACTCTCACAGACCCCAAAAGGAACGAGTCAAACACGGGCGAGGGGTCCAAAACATGACACTCCAGAGCTGAGACGCAGAAAAACCTCAAAAACTCCAACAAAAGGCGGGGGGAAAAGGAACAAACAGCCTGAGTAACACGCTCTAAAATCACTCCCAAGAGCCAGCTCAACCAAAGCGACCCGAATCACATCCACACAAACACCTGCACAGAAAAGGGGCCCAAACAAGCAGGGGTTCACACTCGGTCGCCCTCAACACTTAACCACCTAAGTGGATTGCTCAGCCGCAGCCTCTCATCAAAAGGGATCCTCAGGGACTCAACTCAAACCCTGCACACAAGGATGGCCCCACACAGTGCCAGCTATGGAACCGTCAAACTCGACTCCCAAATAGCTCTTCTGCTCGAGGCATCCGCCACCACAGTGGCTCTGTCGGGGTGATACTGGATGCTCACAAAATCCAATGGTGGCTCTACAGCCACTACGGGAGGTATCACTATAACTCACAAATCCATCTCCCACCACTGACTAGGTTAGAATCGGCGCTGGTACCAATCTCATCACCCGGTCATCAAGCTCTGCTGGCACTATCCGGTCCAAAAACTCCTCACCCCAACAATGACCGTCGATCTCGGCCAGTCTTAAATAGCATCCACTTTGGCCGAATTTCCACCGCCGCCCCTTCGGCTAGAAGAAGTAATCTAGGAAGATATGCTCTCGAAGCTAAAACTTGCACCACAACGACATGGCAAAAAGCTTCTTCCCCACAGATCTTGTCACACCATATACAAATGCTGCACAAGCTCTAAACACTCAGGGAGGGGGTAAAACCAAAATATTCCTGGAGGATGCCGCTATCAAACCGTTCAAGGCCAACTGAAACACAGAATTCCTCAATCTAGAGGCAATAGGGCATTAGTCAATCCATTGGCTTCACTGTACTCGTAATGCCCCTACTGTGTCCTGAACACCATCTAGACAATGCCCTCAGCTGAAATTCCAAATTGGCGCAGGCATCAAACAATAACTGCCGGAATATAGCTCCTTCAAAAGGTTCTAAATAATACATGGACCTGCCTGGACTCCAATCCCAAAGGGCTCTCACCGTCGTGTATCAACGACGTGGCACTAGGTCAAACAGACCCTCTATCCAACAGATCCCTGCACCGGTGCGATCAACTCTCCCAGCTCTTACCGATAATCCAAGTGGTGCTACTGAGGTTGGCGCGGTTTCCAGAACCACGTCAACCGCAATCAAACTCTCCCTAACAGGCGGCATAATCATCAACTCGAGTGGACTCACACCCGGGATTTCGCAGCAATAGAAATATCCTTTGGTCCCGGCGCCACCATAAGCTCCTCTCACACAGTCGCTAAACCCTGTGTGCTCGAACAATCTCCCCATAACAAGCCTCCTTTGTCTGCCTCGCAAAAGTCACAATCAGCACCCTCTCTGCACTTAACCATCCAGTGGTGCCGTGCCAACCAATCCCAAGCACTGGGTCAAAACATCGAACTGCCACCCATATCAAGAGGTTTGCTGGTATAACTCATGGTCTCAACGACACTGAACAAAACCCACAAGCCTCCTTCACATGCATAACACCGATGGTATTCTGTACCTCTAGTGCACGTGGTAATAACTCTGCCTTTAGTCCATGCCGGAAAGCGAGGTACACTAACTCCGACTGCGGTGATGAAATCACACCTGCAACAACCCGATCCACTGCCGTGGCGCCCTCCAACCAGGCGGCACAAGCTCATCCACACGATGCAAGCGGTTGTCGCTTAGTCCATCAGAAAATATCCCATCAATCACAAGGGAGCACGACCTCTGTCTCTGCTCATGCTGAGGCAACAGATACGATCCTCCGCAGACAACAAAACCACGCTACCGTTGCGCTACTCTGATATAGACACTGATACTGCCATCGGGGTCCGCCCGATCCCCAACATCTCAGAAGTCCATCATTGCAACCGTCATAAGACAAAACACCATTAATCCATGCAATTCCCTATACACTTATCCTTTCTAAGCTCACCCCTCAATCCCATATGATACAATCAAAATATGCAAGTTATAAATCACAAAGGGTAGAATTCCCTTGGGTAAGCTTTGCATTAACCATCCACAAGGATATCCACCACCCAGGAAAGCAAAACGAAATGCCTCTGCCTGCCGATCTGTCCTCCATCACCTAGCGCCAAGCGCCTCCCTCCAGAACTCGCCTCTAGCGGCAGATCCCCATCCAAGGAACTGCAGTGTCCAGCTCCAAACACAATGCCTACTCCGACGAGGCATCCACAGTCCAAAACCCGAACATGAGGGACCGAAAAGAAACTAAAGAGTATCCTGGTGCAATCCACTCCCAATCTCACTTATCCTATGTGCCTCGTCCCTCGAAACCTGGAGCACCAGTTCAACAACTGCATAAACTCTCTAGCACAAGGAGGCTCTCAATTGATCACTCCATCACCCCCAACCACGACTCTGCCTCCAAAGGCTCCAAGCTCAATCTTACGAGTCGGGGTGGTTCATCTGCCAAATCTGGCTCACTAAATCAAACATGCCCCACAGCTCCTCTGCTGTCAACCATCCACCCTACCTCAGTGCCTTGGCACTAACATTGGCACGGAGGGGGCCACTCGCTCTATTGGCACTACAAAAATCCCTGCCGCTGAGGGTACTACATCCTGGTGGTCTCAGAAGAAAAGTACAGTCGGGCTGCCCACTGCTCTGACAACTGCGTCACCAAACTAGCTGCTCACACCTGCCGCTGATATGTCTCTGACAATCCTGTCATCTGGGTTCGGAGTTCTCTGACCTCAATCCGGGTATCCAGCCCAAAACCAACCGCTCAAGCTCAACTGCCATGACAGGATGCACAAAGGTCCCAAACCCAGCGTCGGGGAGACACTGCTCGCCACGACGAAACCACAAATCAGCACACAACAACGCTCGACCCAATCCAGCGAAAGTCTAGAGCATGTCACCCATTCCATAGCGTTATGTTGTCTGCAGCCAACATAACTACTTAGGAGAATAAACATGCCAATCACTCATCCCGTCCCTCGGGAGAGGTGCAAAACTCAATCAGGACTCTCGCTACAAATCACGACTCTCACGAAGTCATCCTAGGGTCCAACCACAAGCCTAGGGTTTCTAAGTCCACCATGACCTATAACCTAGGCTCCGATACCACCTAATCTGTCACGCCCCGGGGTCGAAACTGCGACCCGGGCTCGCCAACAGATCCGCCACCTATGCCAACCCGCATAGGCGAAGCGTCCTACCTGCAAAAAGAACTACAGCTAACAGATATCAGAGCTAAAAGATAAAACTGCTGTAGAATAAAATCAACCACTGTACAACTGAAGATAAAACAACAAGGTCCATCTCCCAAAAATGATAATCATACATTAACCTCGAGTACAAAACTCATAGCTCAACAGGGAGATATCTCAAATAAAACATCAGTGTACAAGCTCTCAATACATCATATCCTCACTACATCAGTCTCTCAAAAGAGGAAATAAATACCAATCTACCGACTATACTGAAGATCTCCTCCAAAG
This sequence comes from Tillandsia leiboldiana, assembly GCA_029204045.2. Taxonomy (NCBI): domain Eukaryota; kingdom Viridiplantae; phylum Streptophyta; class Magnoliopsida; order Poales; family Bromeliaceae; genus Tillandsia; species Tillandsia leiboldiana. The sequence continues at coordinate 8,766,995 of CM055077.1, read as the reverse complement.
GGGGTACCGCTACTCTCCAAAGATGGGTCTGGATCTAGCTCGCTACTCCCTCACCACGCACAGCAACCACAGAACGGCAACACCCGCCAAGACTCTGCAAAACAAAAAGGAGAAAGAACAAAAGGGGGAAAACCCCCAACGGGCGTGAGAACTACGCAATAAGGGAGTTCTCAGTGGGTATCGCCACAAGGCCCGACGATCTGCCCACCAAGACTACTAGAGGCAAAAGATAACCGATGCAGTAAAACTGAAAGAAGAAGCTGGAAACACTCTACAGCTACCATGCCTCTATCCAAATGCTCAAATGGGGAAACTCTGATGAAGATAGGCAACACTCGCACACGAGGTGCTCAATTGACCCAATCGAGCTGACTGCCACATCGGGTCCAGTCAAACCTGCGCCCACCTACAACCACCTCCCGCTGACGGGCAGGAATTACGTAGGGCGTCCAAACGGACTAACTCGCTATTGAGTAGTGGCTCATGCAAGCTATAGTCATAATCCATGCTCTCTCTCTCAGAACGGATAGACTCAAGATGCTCAACCTCTCACACAATGGTCAAAGAACTCACAACGACCACGGGACCACCGTCAAACCCCGAACGGTTCCCAACAATACAAGCACTGGTCTAAACAAAGCTACTAGACTCCACTCGGTCCCCAGGCACGAGTGTAACAAAAAGTATCTGCCTGAATAAACCCAATCGATAGACCAGTAATCACTGGTACTGCCTGCTCTGCTGTCGAACTCAAGAACCCTGCCTGGTGCCCGGCGCTCACACCGTGGAAAGCCTACTCCGGAGTGGCACTCGAGGGGAGCGACCCACACGAGTAAAGTATCACTGTATCAAGCATCACTGTATCGAGTATCTCTGTAACCACTGTCTCATAATAGCAGGACTGGATCAAGACTATGATCAAAGTGGGAAACTCCGTCCACTAACAAAACCCCGATCTGATGCAATAGTACTCAAAAAGTGGGAAACACCATCCACTAGAACAAATCTGATACCCAATCTGATGCAATAGTCACACACACCGGTCAAAGCCCCGCGGTCAACCGCAACGCGGTCACCGCAAAACCCACAACCCACAATTGGGTAAATTAATCAAGATCCGGTCAACCGCCTACTGTCCGCGGTTGCCGCAATAACCCACAATCCACAATGGGTAAATTAATCAAGATCCGGTCAACCGCCTACTGTCCGCGGTTGCCGCAATAACCCACAATCCACAATTGGTAAATTAATCAAGATCCGGTCAACCGCCTACTGTCCGCGGTTGCCGCAATAACCACAATCCAACATCAAGCACCCTGTCTCTGACCCTAAGGTCCCAGCTACACTATCCCAAACCTCTGCTCGAACCGAGCAACATGACTCAAAAGTCTAAATAAAAAGGAGAAAGAAAGCAATCATGGTTTCTCCTAAGTCAAATTCCAATATGTAGTGCATAGCAGTAAAAGATGGCCTAACTATATGTCCATACACATATGTCCATACAAGCATGCATTTGTCCTCAAGAAGAATAAAGAAAATAAACCTCATGCCAAAATTATCAATGACCATACCTGTCCATAATTCTCAATCCATAATGGCTCCTCAGAGTAGAACCTGCACATAACTACATAATCCTATCCCAATGCATAAACCATCCTCATAAAAGGTTATGTGCTAATATGGCATGATATTAATCATATAGGGTATCCTTGCCTTAGATAAGCTTTCACTAATCATCAACATGACTATTTGATTAATACCATTGTCATACTGTGAATAATTCACTTGCAATTTCCATAAATCCTCATTGTTAAACTTACCGATCAATCCCAGCTATTGTACCATTCACCTGCATGCAATGCTAACATATGAAAATTTAGAGAATCCACCGGTTCCGGGAATAAGGCACCCACCTGAAAAGCTGACTGTCCAAAGCCAACAGCTGAAAACACCAAATAACTCTAATCCCTTGCTCCAATAAGTTCAGCACACCCGTAACACTCCTGGCACAATACAAAGTCCACTAATTACACTAGGCTCCCAAATATAGCACTTAAAACACATACAACCTCGAATTCTGAACTGTTAAATTATCACCTGCAGATAGTGCCCAGAAAATTCCAATAAAAATATCACAGCAATCCTTGCGTCGATAGCTTCGAAACGGTACCTTGCACGCCCAAATCGGAGTTCGGTAAGTCAAGATAAAAATTCGGCAAGGGGGTACACTCATACAAAAATCTGTATTAAAACTGTACACTGTTCACTGAGAAAACAGTAATTTTCACCTCTGATGAATCTCAGAAAAATCAAGAAAAAATACGAGCGCGTCCTTGCGATCTGTAGATGAAAAAGTTGTATAAGCTCGTTTCCGGCTGACGCTTGTGCGCAAAGATATGGCCAAAAACCTCGATGCTGTCCCCAAAGCAAACAGAAAAGGGTCACAGTGTTGCCTCGGGATCCGTGCAAAAACTCGCAACGGGAAAGCGCGATCAATACGAAAGATGAAGCCCTACCTCTTAGGAGTCTGTCGGCGCAAGAATCACAGAAAAATGAGCTCGGGGTAGCCCAGGGGAGCCAAAACACTGTCGCTGCGCCGAAAGAAGAACACTAGGAAAGCAACATCGCGCCGCACCGTAAAATGGGGAACCTCGGGATTCGTGCCCCCAAAAAATCCCAAACTTGGCAGGAAGATCAAGACTTAGAGGTGAAAAAAACTTTCTTAAGGGAGCTCGGGCAGAGGAGGAGGTGGTTTGGAGAAAAAAGCCCCAAAACAGAGGCTCGGGCTGCCTTTAAATAGGCTGAGGAAAACAATTGGGATAATTCCCATTAAGTCCGATTTCGGGCGCCCGGAAATTTCCGGAGCGGGGGGGGAATTCGGGGCGGCACAGTGCGGCCCGGCCCGACCATTCCGGGCGCGCACCAGTGCGGGCCGGTCCACCACACAGTCCAGCCACTACTCCCCCGGCCCCCACTGCACCCGGTGCACCTGCGCCCGCGATGGCGACGCGACACGTGGCCCGGCAACCCGTGCACCACGCACGTCGCGCCGTGGACCGCGCACGTCGCGGCTGACCCGGGCCGTACGGCCACTGCCCCGGTACGGCCCCTGCCCCGGTTCACCCACTCCACCGGTTGCGTGGACCGGGAGCACAACACCTAACCAACCCTCACGCCACGTGTCACCCGGTCTACCGTGCACCCGGGCCCAATTTCAGTGGACGCTCCCGCTGAAACGGCCAACCGGAGAGAGCCACGTGGCCCCCCCCCGGGTGCACGACCTCAGCGGGGACCGCGCGCTGGCTCGCGCGCTCAGCCGCCTGCCCGGCCCTCGCCGCCTGCCCGCTGGCCGCCCACCCAAAGCACTGCCCGAGGCTGCGCCGCAGCCCGCGACAGCGGCCCGCCGCCGCAGGCCGCCGCCGGCGATCGCCTGAAATACTGTTCC